>JAIQDA010000057.1:0-216540 GCA_020080225.1 Gynochthodes officinalis
GATCATAAGTTTCGAAAGAATATGCGACTTTTGATGGCACTAAGGAATATAGAAGTCCTCCAGCTCTCAGCCCTATCAGAGGTTATGGTGATAGACGAATAAAAGAAAAATATAGTCTTTAAACTTGAAGTAAGAAGGTTGATGATAATCCTATATTGCTAATTTGCATCTCACATACTACCAAAGAGCCGATCAATACATAACATAAATGAATAGGACCCAAAACTTAACTCTGCAAAATCACTAGAATCGGAGGTGATTTTAGACCGATGGATGAAGCGTCATACAATTTTATGGTTCTACTAGATTTGATAAGACTCAAAGGTGCCATAAAATGATCTAAGTTTGATAAGCCTATTGTTCCTTGAAAGAATAAAGAGATTTATTCACTCAAACTTGCAATGACGAATGTCAAAATTCTTCTCAACTTGTCTTGTCTATTGATTCTCATGGTCGAATAGTCTTTAAATAGAATACAAGAATGTCTTAAAAAGGTAACAACTAAAAATCCTAATCCTACTCTAATTCTTAAGGAGGCAGCAAAGTCTTTTAATTAATTAAAGGGCAGCCTTAAAATAAAAAGGAAACAAAAAACCCTAATGCCAATTAGATTGGAGGTTTGGCCTTGCAAGGCTTCAAGTTTACAAAATTTGAAAATTAAAATTACTAAATAATTTGGCCATAATTACCTAAAAATAATGCTACAAAATTCGGCAACAATTACCTCAAAATAATGCTACAAAATAAATAAACAACTTGGCCTATTTGTCATGTTCACGACTTTATTCGCAGAATCGCTCACATTAATATTCATGGTACTATTCACGCGGCCACATGCTTGACGAGTTTGAATGTTATGAATTGAACCACTTAAAGTTTCTTGAAATCGCTTAGACTTAACCTCGCCATCGGACCCCATAATATGTCACGATGGGCCTGATGCTTAGCGAGTAGGTTGAATCGCTTCCCGAATTCCCATCATTCCCCTCTCTCGAAAGGATTCATTTTCGAATCTTCAACAATACCCTTGGGATGAAATCAACATACTGTGACCACCCTAGGGAGTAAACGGAATAGTTTGGCCAGGGGAAACGATGTTGTTTCTTTTAGCTCTTCTTGTGCCACTTTTGTAATAGCGTTTACCCCAAACCTTTGAAGACTCCAAGTTTGTATCGAGTGTGGAAAAATTGTCTTTCTCCAAAGAAAAAGTCAAGATGTGGAAGATTGTTATCTTTGGCGTGCATATTTATGGCTTGAACAATCAAAACATTATTAACCAACTTGAGCTCTTGGTTTTGATGACCTATTCAATGGATTTGCCCTAATTGAGGCATCGACTCTTCTTCCTCCTCAATCTTTTTCTTCTCATTACTAACTGGAGTTGATCTTCATAAACTTGTATATGGTATATGTTCTCCCTTTGCTCATCATTTTCCATGGTAAAGCACTAAGTGATCTCTGGTCACTAATGTTTCTTATCTATTTGAAGATCTTTCATCATTTACCACTGATTGCACAGTACTTTAGGGTACTACTTTCTTCTCCCTACCTTGGAAGACTGGAATTTCCATTTTTATACTTTACAAATCTTCCATTTCTATACTTCCCAAAAATTTTTTCAAATGTATCAACTTGGTTTTGACATCTATGGGAAGTAGAAGCCCCATCGGACTTTTCATTCCTATAGAACTTAAGGGACTTTTCTTTCTAGATTTTGACTTTCTTGATAAGGACTCAGGATAGATCTCATAAATTGCTCCATCTTATTGTCATTAGCTTGAAGTTTCAAATGCAAAGCCTCAAGTTGATCACCCATATCGGCATAATTTCGCTCATGTGCTCATTCAATCTTAAGGAACTTTGGTCGATTGAAGTTATGCTTTTTTTGACATGATTCTTGCAAAATGTTAGTATAAACAAAAGCAAAAATAATAATATGGGAAGAGTTGTAGTAAGGGTGTATATGATTATGCCTTTGTTATTTTTTTATGTCTCACTCTCTCACTCAAACAACTCTCTCTAAGTTCTAACTTAGAACATCGCACTTATCAAATCTTGAGGAATTTTTGGCCAAGAGATAGCTCAAATGTATAAATTTAGGAAATAAATACTTAGATCGACTAAAAATTAAGAAACTAGAAAATCTAAAAATAAATTGGAAGTAGGAGACAATTTAGGAAACTAAATAATTTCAACTACAAAATGGACTTGAATAAGAAAAGCTAATAAATGAAAACTAAATAAATCAATATGGACTCTAAAAGGAAGGCAAATATGGAATAAAAAGGAAAACAAATTTGGAAACTAAAAGAAACAAATAGGAAAGACTACTAATGAAAAGTAACTTTCAAGCAAGGAAATATAGTCAAAATAGACAACAATTCTTGCAGCCCTTTTTGTATAGTAATTTTGGTCAAGTTGGGTTACCAAATTGCAGAAATTTTGGCCAAGATAAATTACCAAAAGAACAAGAATTCGTGCAAAAGAAATTGCCAAGAGGGTGCAATTTTAGATAGCACAAGGAGTTGCCAAAGTGCAGAATTTCAATCACAATTAAGTTGCAATTCCAAATCCAATTGAGATGAGGAAATTTAATCACACTTGGATTCTTTCTTCTTCTTCTTCTTCTTTTTTTTTTTTTGACAAAACACATGTTTCTTTGGAAAGAAAAATTCTACTATGATTAAAAATAATAAGCAACATGGTTCCTTGGAATAATTCACAACAAAATTCAGAACAAAAGTAAAGAGGGCAAGACTATTTTAACAAAATTCAACAAGAAGTTCTTGAAGCAAATTCAGCCAACTAATTCAAGAAACAAGGCTTCAAGAACAAAAATTCAAGAACAAGATTGTATAGATCAAGAATAAAAAAAAAAAAGGATTCAAGAATCAAGAATCAAGAATCAATAGTTCAAGAATCAAGAATTGTTTTTCTCTTCTTCTTCTTTTTCTTTCTATCTTCCAATTTGATCTTTCTCTCTTTTTTTGGCTCTTTCTTCTTACTTTTTTTCACTAGAAAAGAACAATTTACGCAAAATATCAATGCAAGAGGTACAATTTATAGAAAAATAATAGACAAGGATTATGAAAGAGAATTGAAGGGGTTTGGAAATTTCAAAATTTAGGCAAGTTCAAATTTTCAACAATTAGTAGGCAAAGATTTTTTATTTTTTTATAGAATAACAAAACCCAAATTATCTACACAAAAAGTGGGCAGCAAGAAAAGGTTTAATCAAGTCTTGAACATTAGGTTAAACAACTAATTTGACTACCACAAGAAAATAAAATTCAGCTACAAGGAAGATTGATATAAACAGAATTTTGGCTAAAGGAATATAAATAGAAAAATATACAAAATTCGTTACCTAGAGCTCGATACCAAATCGATGTGCACTTCACAACCATGAAGAGTCAAGAATACACAACAAGTTTAATAGGACTCAAAACTTAACTTGCGAAATCACTAGAATTGACGGATTTTGGACTAATGGATGAAGCGTTGCTACAATCTAAGGTTCTACTAGATTGATAAGACTCAAAGGTGCCACAAAATGGCCAAAGTTTGATAAGCCTATTGTTCTTTGAAAGAACAAAGAGATTGATTTACTCAAACTCTCAAGGATTTAATGTCAAAATTCTTCTCAACTTGTCTTGTCTATTGATTCTCATGGTCAAATGGCCTTTAAATAGAATACAAGAATGTGTTAAAAGGTAACAATTAAAAATCCTAATCCTACTCTAAATCTTAAGGAGGCAACCAAGTCCTTTAATTAATTAAAGGTAGACTTAAAATAAAAAGGAAACAAAAACCCTAATGCTAATTGGATTTGGAGGTTTGACCCTTTAAGACTTCCTTCAAATTTACAAAATTTGACAATTGAAATCACTAAATAATTCGCCATAATTACCTAAAAATAATGCTACAAAATTAAATAAACAACTTGGCCCATTCATCATTGTTCACTTAACTATTCAATGTCCACGACACTATTCACATATACTATTCACAGATCGCTCATGTGTTTGCCCACATGCTTGAAGAAGTTGAATATCATGAATCAAACTACTTAAGGATTCTTGAAGTCGTTTAAACATAACTCTTTATCGACCCCATAATATGTCACTACGATTGAATGTTTGGCGAGTAGGTTGAACTACTTGGATTCCCACCAATTACCTTTCAATTAAGTATTTTTATGAATTAACATATTTGAAAGATAATGTGGTACATCACAATCTTGATTGTATGCATATTGTGAAGAATGTCGATAAAAGTATTTAGGACACATTGTCGGAAATGGATGGGAAGACAAATGACAATTTTAAATCACGTATTGATTTAAGAAAAATGGGAATTAGGCCTGAGCTCCATTCCATTTCAAAGAAGTCTGGTAGAATTTACTAGGTTGCAACTCTTTTTACAATGAATATATCTCGATGTGTTCAAATAAAGCCCCTAAACTTGTTGGCCTAAAAGTCATGACTATTACACTCTAACAAAACTACTATTACCCATAACATTAAGAAAGACTTTACTCAAATTAGTACACTATACTTTGAACAAATTGAGTAAATACATCAAGGAATTGTGCTCTAGAGTAATCAACTTTAGATATGGTTTATTTAGAAAAGGATATTGGTGTTATATTTTTTAAATTGGAAATAGTATATCCACCATCTTTTTGATGTCATAGTGCATTTAAGTATTCATTTAGCTATAGAAGTGAAACTTGTCGGGCCAATTTACTATCATTGGATATATCCAATTGAAAGGTTATTGCAAAATTTCTTAAATATTTTTATTATTACTTTATTTCATTTACAAACAGTGCATAAATTGTTTGATTTTGCTAACATAGTACATTTATTTTTGATTTTTTAAATTGTGAATGTAAAGGTATTTAGGCACATTGAAATCATATGTCTAAAATAAAAGTAAGCCAGTAGGTAAGATTGCTCAAGGGTATGTAGTAGAAGAATGTTTAACATTCTTAAGAGTACCTAGCATATTATATGATGTCAAAATTCAATAATAAAAACCAAGAAATGAGTACATATATGCTAATACACCACTTGGAGTGGATGTATTTACATAGATAGGTCATGCTCTTAGAAAAGAAGAATGTAAAAGATTTGATGCCCAAATTGTAAGAAGAGCATATCAATATGTCTTGTTTAATTGCAAGATGCTCAAACCATACATTAAGTAAGTGATTTATTTTACTTAAAATTAATAAAATCTATAATGGAATTTTTTCCAAATTAGACAATATGATTATGTTAAAATTGTAGGCAACACCATAGAATGGTGGAACATAACCATCTCTTATTGCTCCCCATCAGATTGAATGTGTTTAAAGTGACACATTTATTGAATGGTTTTGGAAATATGTAAGCTTAGCTTAAAGTATTACAAGTTGAATTTTTTTTCCTTATACTCTTTATTTTAAAGAATTGTTTCATTTTTCTTATAGGTTGAATGTTTGCAATTGCCAAAAAAAAATTCCAATATCTAAAGATTTGAAATTGCTTGCCAGGGTTTAGAAAACATAGGTCTAACATATGAAAAATTTGTTGTAAATAGTTTCAGGTTTCGTACTAGAGAGTTGGAGCATAAAAGAAAAGCTTAAAACAGTGGGGTCATAGTGAAGGCAATGACATCGAGTTATTTTAGTGTATAGGATCAAAATCCTATATTAAGTGAGTTAGTTTATTATGGAATTTTACAGAATGTCATTGAGTTAAATTATGAAGAATGCAGGGTTATTTTGTTTGAATGTGACTAGGTATCAAAGGAAATATGATTAGAGCAAGACACTGATGGGTTTACATTCACTAGTTTAATGAATGTTAAACGTCATAATGAACCTTTCACTCTATTGTCCCAAGTTATGCAGGTGTTCTATATGTGGCAGATCCAGTTGATAATGATTGTCATTTTGTCATTTCTACACTAGTTAGAGAATTCAATATGCAATCTAATGTAGATATTAAAACCTACTTACAAAGCAATATATGCAATGCCATGTTTAACAATGATAGTGATGATATCAGATGGGTTTGCAAAGGTGTTGAAAGAGTTGACTTTAATATTAGTTGATGAGATTTAAGATTGTGCAGAATTTTATGATTTTTTCCTCCTAAGTTCTTCTTTAAAACACCCCACTATGAAGCATTTAATAGCCTTCTTTGTATGATCATGGATTTATATACTTGGTCAGTGTATGTTTCCAATTAATCTCTCTATGTCAATAAATTAGGAATGTAATTGAAATTTGTTCAAACGACGCCACCAATTAGTGCATTGATCTCATTTCACTTCGGACTCAAGTTGCTGAGTGCAGTGGCTATAATTTGTTATTTTCATTGCTATTTTTTGTTCCCAATGTCTTCTTTGTTGTCATGCCTTAATTTGAATTTCTGTTCTAGTTATGCAAGTTTCTATAGCTGGGATGTTGCTGGCACCATGAAAGGTTTTTAATGTTGATTTCATTTGATTTTTAATGACCTTTTGAGGATAGATATTTGGCTTCTTGCTCTTTGTTTATAATGTGCACTTCCAACTTCTATGTCATTGTAATGCAATTCATCATGGTAAATGCTACTGCAAATAATGTCAAAACAAGCTTCAAAGATAAAACTATGTTGATCCCAAGGCCAATGGTTGTTGCAGCTATAAGGGTTGTTGGTGTTGATCCCATAAAGAGGATTATGAATCTTTGGATTAGAATTGTTAATTTTGCAGAAAAGAAAAAGGTACTGATTTTAGCAATCCTTGTATAGTGGTTATTCCTTCATCCAATATGGTTTTGGTCCTCCTACAGTTATACCATTTGATCAATTAATTATATTGATTTTATCTCAATCTTTTGAAATATTTTTAACAAAAACTGTGATGTTGTAGGTCGAATGTCATGCGTTTATTTCTAGTGTGCGAAATTGTATCATGTTAGACTGATAAAATAGAAGATTGCAACTCTCAGTGTTATTTTTATTGCATGAGTTCCTGGAGTATGGATGGGCATATCCATGATGACGTTAGAATTCACTAATAACTTAGAATTATTGAAATAGAAATGGTTCTGTTGTGGTAAGCACATGATGTTTTTATCTTAATTGAGTATCACTCACTAGTTATTGCACTCATGTATACTTCTTTTGCAGTAATAGAAGTGCAAGAGCCATAAGAAATGCTTTGGCTCTACAATAATGTGGTATGTACTTTGCAATATTGACTCTTAAGTAAAAATTTCACCTAGGTCTTTTTCTTGTTAATAATATCTCAATTATCACTACATTTCACCGTACTTATAACAAGTTTTGATAGTGACATATAGTTAGAAGTTTGGGATGCTTCATATTTTGGGCAAGACATGGTTGGAATATTTTTATTCCCGGTTAGAATTGGAAATCAAGGAAATGTGAAATCATTATAGTGTCTCTAAAATGTTTACTTTAGTTACCTTATGAGATGCAATCAATAGTTATTCTACACAATGGTTGCTACTGAATGAATGATGTCCTAACATCAAAGACTAGTAGAATGAAGCGAATTTAAGATGCAATTGTTAAAAATTTAAGTATTTTGAGTTGCACTTGGTTCATTAGACATGCTTCTTTATGAACGGATGATAGATATTCATATATATGTTAAGAATAAAGAAATTAGTGATATAGCATCAAGAAATAAAAGGATAGAAAATATCTTCTTGTGAAGAATCGTAAAATTGTTTGAAGAAAACGAATAAATTTCTCAAATCCTAACACTTTTGTGTTTTTGTTATGGCTACTCTAGCTGGTCATTGGATTTGGTATCGAAATTTGATATTCATTCTATTGGAGCACATCTTGAAGGAAAAGTTGACGACTCCAAAGACCACAAAGAAAGTAGTACTTGGAGGAAGGAGGGCATTTAATGATAGTTTGAATCCAAGAAAGCCTTCTACACTTCAGCATTGAACAAAATTTAAGTCCATAAATGTAGTATCAACTAAGAATACCTTGGTGCAAGTAAAGCAAATTCTTCTAAAAACCTGTATAAAGAGAATGCACTAGGTAGAAAAATGATTTGTAACCTTACAACCACCTTTAAGCCATCTTTTCAGCATTTGCCTTTGAAGAGTCAAGTCAACAAGTTTAGTGTCATTGCTGAAAATATTCCTAGTGTTATTTAGAGGAGGCATTATGCACAATCATGAGGGATGTTTCGAATCACATAGATACACCATTACCATTTGATTACTTATAAGTAATAGTTGGAGTAGCCAAGGGATCTTCATTGGTGTAAGAAGATTCACTAGAGTTAAAGCCCAAGATCCTTGTGAATCACTTAGAACTGGAAGTGATGCCAAAGATGCTAAATGAAGATAAAGTTAATAAGAGTTGAGAAGTTGAGTTCTCAGGTGATTGCTATCCACTTATGTTTGTGGAATTAGCATATTAGGATTGGAAGAGTGAACTTAGCATATTAGGTTTGGCACTAATTGAGTTTTTGAAAAATACAGAAGTACTAATGTTTGTTTAAACTATATTTGTTTCTTGGCAACATGGTGTAATTATAATAAGATGTACTATTGTCAATAATTTGGCCAATTGTTCTATAGAAACTTGTTCAGACTTTATGATATTACTTAGTTTGGAAATGAGGAAAGCATGTTGCTTTACCTTTATGATAAATTTGAATTTAGAGTTGTTTTTACATTTGATTTTACATGTGCTTTATACACATGTTCATTCTGGTGACAGATACATTATTATTGATTTTAATATTTACTTATATTATTGTTGATTATTTGTTTGTCTATGCTTAATTCACATATAGGTTTAAATTGACTACAATTTTTCTTGGATAAGCTAAGAATTTCTTACTTGAATTGAAGTATTTTAAGTTTCACTTTTTTTTAGTACAACCAATGTTTTACACCTGCATAATAGATATCTATATCTATGTTCACCGATTAACTTTGGATCAATTGTCATTATAGGAATTATGTTAAGAATATTGAAAAGATATATGTTATTTGTAAAGTAGTTATTAGTTAAGTTCAGGATTTCAATAAAAATTGATTGAACATACCTAAGATTGAATATGAGTACATAGATATGAGAGTTAGAATTTACCCCACCTTAACCCTTTTGTTTTACAAGGGGTTTTGACATGAGAGTTAAATGGAAATTTCCTAAAACTCTTTCCCACGTGAATTCCCATCAGTTTAGTGGTGGAATAAAATTTTGAAGAATTAATCTTCTACCTTTACGCAACCCACTCTTCCATGCTCTTTAAAGGCCATCAGAACTCTCACTTTCTCTAAATACATTGAGTGGGTTCCTGTCCCTCTTCATCTCATATAACTGCAGATCATAAATTTTCAATCCCACTAAGGTATGGCCTTTTTCCTTCCTCCTCATTCAAATCTATGATTGAGAAGTTTATCAAGTTTGGAATAAATCTTCATTCAGATTAATTATTGACATATTATTGATAGTCCCTTATTATTAGAAAAATCTTTGAAAGAACGGTATGTGTTCAATTTATATTCAACTTTGTTTACAAATGATATAACTTTGTCTTCTTTCAATCCTCTACTTGAGATGGTTACTTAATTTCAAATTTTAGGACATTACTAAAATTGTACAATTGTTGATTGTCTAGTTTGAACTTTCATTCAATTTTGATGATAAATCATCACTTTTATTGGGTATTGCTCAAAATATAGATGCAACCATGGTTTTGTATGCCTAAGCTAGGAAGTTTACCACTAGAAAACAATATACAAATAGATACAACAACTAGCGGAATCATAGAAAGTATGGATTGAAGAAATCAAGCTAGTTACTTGTTTAAACTTTATGGATTGAAGAAATCAATCTAGTAACTAGTTTAAACTTTAAGATTATCTTTGAATCTATCTATTGGCCAATGGCTACAAGAAACAAGCCAATCAAAGCATTTCAAAGGGATGCTTTTCCTTGTTTACTGCTAAAAGAAATTAAAGTATGGATGGGTGTTGATTCATGGTCATTAGCCATCTACTACACTAGTTATATTATGCATTAGTAATATGTTAATTCATGGTTGGAACTTTTGTTTATATTTGCCATTTTATTTGACCAAGTTCAATCTAAGTTAGGATAATGGTTAATTTGTTCTCTTCATATGTGAATTATGTTTATGCTTCATGGTCATTCTATGTTGCTAGCTTTTATTTCTAAGCATATTCAAGTTGAGAGTGGTATTAATTATTTCAATTGGGTGTCAGGAGTACTTTTTTAATTCTTTTTTTCATAATTGAATTAAGTGGAATCTTATATTGACTACCATATGTGGATTTGCTAGGATAATGGTTAATTAGTTCTCTTGACCTCCGAATTCTGTTTTGATGCTTCATGGTCATTCTGTGTTGTTAGCTTGTATTCTTAAACATATTCAAGTTAAGAATGGTATTTGTTATGGTCAATTGAGTGTCAGGAGTATTTTTTATGTCAATTGAGTTTAATTTGAGTTAGGATAATAGTAATTAGTTCTATTGACTTGTAAATTCCATTTTGATGCTTCATTCTCATTATGGGTAGTTAGCTTGTATTTTTAAGCATATTCAAGTTGAGAATGTTATTTGTTATTGTTAATTGAGTGTCAAGGGTATTTTTTTTCCTTCTTCTTTTTTTTTCACAATTGAATTAAATGGAATCCCATATTGACTGCCATATGTGGATTTGTTTTTGCATTTAAATAATATTGATGAGTATATAAAGCTTTTATAATTTGGATAATTGATTGATTATTGACATTCTATAGGGGATCTTGCATTTTGATATTTTGATTTTATTTCGAGTTATGGCCCTCGTTGCTAAGCTATCTAACAAGAGAATTTCTACTCCAAAATAGAAAGGATAAACCTCAACAAGAACCTATGGTTTTACTCAAGGGATGTCTTTCAACTCTTTTGTTGCAACTATATTTCGTGTTTGCAAACTTTCTTTGAACATATGTTATAATTTTGACTTAGAGTGTTTGAGTTGAGTTTTGGATAATTTTTTCCAAAATTCATTTCTTGCTATTTTCAATAGTTGTACCCTTTCATTTTTCATTAAAGTAATTCTAAAATTCAATATTATCAATGAACAATTCTAGATTATTTAGAATGTTTTGAAAAAAAAAAGAAGAAAAGAGATCAATATTGCCATCAAATTCATGTTTATATTAAGTTGGTGAGGGATATCACAAGTGAAGTTAATGACATCCATTTCCAAACAAAGAGGACTTATATAATATGGTGATATATCGATTAAGTTTGCCGATTGACACAACAAACATATGCAGTTTTCATTGTGATCTATATCTCCATTTTCCAATTTCAATGAATTTACTATTGTTTCAGAGAAAAAAATATCTCTATTAGATTCTATTTCTACTTTGAAAGCTATAAAAATAATTTAAACTATATTGACTTGACAAAAATTAGACAACCAAAAAAAAATACATATATTCATGATAAGATAAAGATACATATTTCAAGAACTCTACAGTCTACACCTCTTGTGATTGATTACGAAGTCATGTTATCACCTAATTATAACTACTATTATTATTATTATTAGAGGAAACACCCAAAATCGTCCTCCACATTTCAGCAAATAATCTTTTTCATCCTTCACTTTTAAAATGGGAACAAATAGTCCTTCAAATTTCATAAATTGGAACTTTTGGTACTATTTGTGAAATAAACGGGAACTTTTAGTCCTTAAAATTTCATAAACGGGAACGTTTAGTCCTGAAATTTTCCTTCATAAATTGGAACTTTTGGTACTATTTGTGAAATAAACGGAACTTTTAGTCCTTCAAATTTCATAAACGGAATATTTAGTCCTGAAATTTTCCTTCAAATTTTAGTCCTTGAAATTTGAAAGACTATTTGTTCCGCTTTAAAAGTGGAGGATGAAAAGATTATTCATGAAATGTGAACGATTTTGGGTGTTTCTATTATTATTTGTCTACTATAAATTGTATGGACATTCCACGTTGGCTAGTTGATAACAATCACAAATCATTGATAGCACCAAGATTAGGCCAAGCATTGACCATACACCAAGTCACTTAAAAATTGGCATATTCATTTGAAGATAGATGAATCTATTATGATTCCGATATAGCTATTCTTCCTTTATTGTGATTTTTGGGTATTAACATGCAAAAGCATTTAGGTGACTACATTGGAACATAGTAGATGGTTACTTTGTGTTTATCAATTTTAATGAATTTTTCTAAATCCCACACTTTTAACTTAAACTAGTGTTTTCTTTAACCTATGCCTGGTTGATATTTGTTGGCCTATTTACATCATAAAAATGAATATATAATGCTATTTTTGAATAGGTATTCCTTTGTTGATCATTTTAATTCTGCAGATATGGCTTGTAAAACTTAAAAGTGTAAGCAATTTACTTTCAAAATTCGAGATGAGCCAATTGAACAAAACCACGTAAGATTATATATAAATAATATTCATAAACTTACTATTACCCACCATAGCCTACCATATATTAAAATTTTTAATTCATGCATCGCATAAATATGGAACTTGAGTTTAGCTACAAGAAACATAGGAGATTTATATGTGCAATAGACTTCAAAAGATTTACGTCATACGAATGATTTGTACTTTATGAAATTATACTTAAAGTTGCCTTCTTCATTCTTATAACCTTATTTTTAGTTTGTATTAGTAATAGTACTTGTTATGGTCCTGTTCACATTTGGTTTTTTTCTTTTAATTATTTTTATAGGTACATATACTAGAACTCAACTAGGTAGGAGAGTTTATAACAAAGTTATGGATCAACAGTAAGCTCTAAATCAATCAATACCGAACCCTTCCAAATAAGGCCAAATGAATCTTGCACTTAATGAAAATACAAGTAAGAGTTCAAATTGCAAAATATATCAAAAAGTTTTATGAATTATAATGCTGGGTGTGATTCTTGATTTTGTGTGATATGATTTGTAAATCTGGAAAAAAAATATACTATATATGCTGGCCTCACTTGAGTAACGATGACCAAAATGGTTTCTCACATATTAGCCAATGAGCTATTGCTATTAGCCATGCATGTCTTCCCATCACTTTTGTCTTAATTTTTGTGATATTCTTTCATTGAAATTCAAAAATCAAGAGATCAACTCTCTAAAAACTATGAAGATCTGTTTGTTAGAATGCTTTAGTTGCACAAGTTATTGGGTAAAATAGACCTGGTTCGGATATTCAATGAAAGCTAAGTCTATCAAATATAAAACGTGAACTTCCAAATCAAAACACATGTAAGCATTTAATCTTGGAGCAACAATCAATAATATCAAACATGGAGAATCAAATTGCAAAGTTGAAAGCGAAGCTTTTGACACAACAAAAAGTCAAGCTTCATAAGATGATTCTCAATATCAGCCTGCATCACCCAATAACCAGTCAAGGCAACTATAACAAACCAACATCTTCTGGTAAAATTCGGTTTTTAATTAAATCTTACTTTCTATTCATTTAATGAATTTACTTAAATGATTTACCTAGGGATATAAATTCTATTTATAAGGTACATTAGCTAGAAACATGAATAAATATAGTAGCCATGTGTTTCGTGAATGATTCCTTACATGACAAAAGCTATTAAAGTGCATTAATATTGATGAGAAGATATTGTTCCATGTCAATCTCCTATATTAGAATCAATACACGATCTGAAAGTAGCAACTGATGCATGATGGGCTTTATCTTTCAAGCATTAGATTCTTGATAATTTGCATGTGTGTTTTATATTATAAAGTTGATATATAATGTTTTGTGTCTGTTAGTCACTGTGATTGAATTTTTACATGCTTTTTGTGGACTAACAGATTAAGAATGTGGACAACCTTTGTTAATGCAAATTAATGTATTAAAGTACAAGTTAATTGAATCGTTTTCATGGGTTACATTCTTGCCTCTATTAACTGATACTTTGGATTCTGAATTTTAGAGTATAAGTTGTATTCTCCTTTTGAACATGTTGAATTTTATTCTTAGAATTTGCATTTTAATGTACAAGTCCTGTTCATTGCGTACCTAACTAGGGACCCATTCATTAACTAACAAATTATTTACTTCTGTTCATAACCACTACATTCAATTATTTTTAAGAATTTTGTAATAGTGTTTCTTTATTCATAGGGGTTGTATGTTTTTCCAAAGTTGTATATTATAATAATTTTATTTTTAGGTTGGAAGTTTGGTGTATCTCTAAAGTTTATTCAATCTAACTAAAACTATGGTATCAGGATGCATTCATAGTATTGATATAGGTACAAAATTTGGAACACAGACGTTAGGAGCAAATTGGTTTCAGGTACATGTACAAATGGTAATTGACTCAAAAACAATTGTTGACTTGGCCTTATGATTATCATAAAACGATTAGAGATGTACTCGGTGGGGTGATTATTCGGCCATGTCATTTGGTATGTAATGTAGTACTAGCTTCTTTATATTTATTTGTAAAATACAATTTTTTTTCTATTCCATTCTTAATCACTTATTTTATGTACAAGTGACACCCATTGAAGCTTGTTGGGCTGCTCAGGTTGTCATTTGTGGTCTCACCACAACGGATTTAAAGTCATTTCAATAAATTTTATTACATTCTATACTAACAATATGTTTACTTCTTATTCAATTTTTATATCTACTTTTATGAGTTTCCATTGATATTGTATATAAATTTTAGCATTAAACACCTTGTGAATTTTTTCCCTATATTTTGTAATATATTTCTTTACTTTTTTTATTTTAGTAATGATTTTTTAATAATATATTTTCTTCCATTGTTAAATTGTAATAGTCTTTAAATTATATAATAATTTGGTAAAATTTGCTAAGTTAAAATATAACAAAATTAATGTTTTGAAACGTCCATTTTGTTGATATATTATTGCGTTTAAAATGAACTTTCAAAGGCATTAACAAATGCCACCAAGGTACCAAAATTAAACTTAAAATGACATATGACAATGTCAAAAATTGTAATAAATCACAATAATAAATCGCAAATTGTAATTAATCTTTAACTATATTTCAAATTGAAATAATAAATCATTCCAAATGTCATGCTCAGTTAACTATTTAGAAAGTTACTAATGTCATAATAATTTATAAACACACATTTAAAAGTGTCATAATAAATCACTTCAAACACTGTTTTAAAATGTTATGGTAAACTAACTTTTAGACAATTACAATTATTGAAAAAGTGTCATTATAAATCACTTTAAAATGTCATTCTAACTTGACTATTTATTACAAATGTCATCATAATTTATTTACATAAATATTTAAAAGTGTGATAACAAATCACTTTAAAATGTCACGCTAATTTAATTAAATAGGCAATCCCAAATGTAGTGGCAAGTTATTTATATAATTCATTTTTATGTTGACTCTTTTATCTCCTAAAATTAGGAGTTACATTGACAAAACTTTCTTTTTATTTTTCAATTCTCTATCTATATCTATTCAAATTCTAAACGCACGCAAGAATTTGACAAATCTAGGTCACTTCAGCAGAACCCATTAAACAAATTTCGTTTTACCTATCCCAGTGTCGTGTCTATTTTGGCTAGACTCGGCAGTGGAGACAGATTCTTCAGGACCTCTCAATGGTAAATCATCAACATGGTAACTTCAAATCAAAAGGTTAATATTGTTATTATTGTTGTTATAGCTGTTGGTGGTGATGGTCGTGTTGTGTAACTATATCTTTGTACTTTTATCTGTTAGAATACCGGGAATAATTTCTTAAAATTTTTTAATATCGAAAAGAAAAAAAGAATTTTACAACTCCTCTATGATTGGTAGTAATCCTTAAAAGCACTATAGGCTATGATTAGAATGTTAGCTCTTTTTTATATTCGTTAACAATGTTATTAATGGGATAGATAGATATTTGTAATGATTTTGAATTTTTTGTGTTGGGGAGGTTTTAACCATGGAGAGTCCAACTAGAACGGTTCAATAAGTAGTAAGAGCCCACTTAAGTCCAAAAGTTTAAGCTAATAGGTTTTGGGTCCTTACCACTTATTAGGTGCTTTAGTGCTTCTTATTTTTTCAATGTGGACAAGATCCATGAACACAACAAACCTCCCCATTCATGAATACACTATCACATTAAAGTCTACTTCCTCACAAGTTCAATCCTTACTCAACAAGCCTATCTATTCACCATGGACCCATTTAGTATCCGTGAAAGTAATAAAGTCATCACAAACCTACTTGTCCACGAGTCATCCACTAAGCTTAGTCCAACAAGAAGAGGAACCACTTGCAAAGTAGTCTAATATTCCAACTCTGATACCACTTGTTGGAGAGGTTTTAACCATTGGGAGCGTAACTAGCGACCCAATAAGTAGTCCAAAAGCTTAAACTTTGGGCCGTGGGCTCAGGTTCTATTTATTGGATATGTAAAACTTCCCAACAAGTGGTATTTATTGGATTATATTTGTTTCCAAATTAGAATGGTATTAGATAATTTTATCTAATATTCTAATTTGGTGTTTTTCATAATTTAATTAGGATTTGGAATTTTTATATAATTCTGCTTGGTTTTGTAACACTAATCTAATCTGATTTGGATTGGGTCTCTACTTGGTGCCTATAAATATACATGTAGGGGTCTTTTCTCATAGAAATAGAGAGCAGAGATTTCTAGGGTGAGAAGGTATAAACAAGATTAGTGAGAGGTGGGTGTTTTTTAGGGTTTGGAAAATCCTTCTAATCTCCATAATTGTTAATAATATTATCATCATCTTTGCCATGGATGTAGGCTTTATTTGTTGAGTGAAACCACCTTAATTTGTGTGTTTCAATTTATTTTTTGTTCTTACTTTTCTATTTTTAAACGATCTTGGGTATAATCTCAACAATTTGGTATTAGAGCTTAGGTTAGTTCAAGATGGCTATCATCAAGTATGACATTGAAAAGTTTGGCGGGAAGAATGATTTTGGATTGTGAAAAATGAAAATGTATGTTTTTTTATGTAAAGAAAGTCTCCCCGAGAGCATTAAAGAGTAAAGAACATTTATCTCAAACAATGACAGACCATGAAAAGGACGAATTCTTAGAGAAGGCGTATGGCTTAATTGTTTTGTCATTGGCGGATAATGTCTTGAGTGAGGTTGCTGGAGAAACAACACCTGTAGGACTTTGGTTAAAACTTGAGAATCTCTACATGACAAAGTTTCTTACAAATCGGTTTTATTTGAAACAATGATTATACAACTTGAAGAGGAAGGAATGTACACTCATTGATACACATATAGATGTGTTCAACAAAGTTATTTTATACTTGAATAATTTCGATGTGAAAATAGAAGATGAGAATCAAGCCCTTATTCTTCTGTGTTCTTTACCAAAATCCTATGATCACTTGGTTACCACTTTGTCGTATGGGCACGACTCAATTTTCATGGAGGATGTAAAGTCATCATTGAACTCTAATGAGTTGTGGAAGTCAGTTACTGAACAAGGTAATACAGTTAGTGCGGAATGATTAGTTATTTGAGGTAGAGAGAATAAAAGAGAAAAGGAGGTAAAAGAAGATCCTGATCGAAATCTAAATCCAAGAAAAATGACAAGTGCTATAATGTGGACAAAAAGGGCATTATAAAAGGATTGTCCAAATGTCCAAGGGAAAAGATAATGATCTCTACATGAAATGCCGAATTGTCAAGGTGAGTCAGAGGATGCAAATGTTCTCACTACTACTATTGTTTACTCAGGTTCAGAGTGGATTCTTGATTCAGACTGCACTTTTCACATGAGTCCACGTAGGGACTAGTTTACTACTTATCAATATGTTGATGGTGGTAAAGTTCTCATGGGCAATGATATTACTTGTTAAGTGGTTGGAATATGTACATTAAGAATTAAGATGCATGATGGTATGGTGAGCTTTGACAGATGTCAAACATGTACCTAACTTGAAGAAAAATTTGATTTTTTTTATGAACACTTGATGCAATTGGCTATCACTACAAAGGTGGAAGTGGAGTTCTGAGTATCTTTAGATGTGCACTAATGGTCATAAAAGGAATTAGACAGTTGGTCTCTACATTTTACAAGGTAGCACGGTGACAAGTGCCACAACTGTTTCCTCCTCTAATTCAGACAATAACATGGATACTACCAAATTGTGGCATATGCGATTAGAACATATGAGCGAAAGAATGATGTCTGAATTAAGCAACGGGGTTTGCTTGGTGGGCTAGTGATAGGGAAGTTGAATTTCTGTAAGCATTGTATATCCGGCAAGCAATACAGCGTAAAATTTAATATTGAAATTCACCAAACTAAACGTATTCTGGATTGTATTCATTCTGATCTTTGGAGTCCTTCTCAAATTCCTTCAAAGGTGGTGTAAGATATTTGTTAACATCCATTGATAATTATCCAAGGAAGGTATGGGTGTATTTTTTTAAACACAAAGATGAAGTCTTTGTGGCGTTTAAGTGTTAGAAGACCATGATTGAAAAGCAGACTGGTAAGAATATTAAGAACTTTAGAACGGATAACGACATCGAATCTCAGAAATGAATTCAATGAGTTCTACAAGGATGAGGGGATTGTGAGGCATCGCATACCACATACACACCACAACAGAATGGAGTTGCAAAATGGATGAATAGAACTATTTTGGAAAAAGTAAGGTGCATGCTTTGAATGATCGATTAACAAGAATTTTAATTTGAAGCTACAAACACAAATTTTGTTACTTGGTAAATCGGTCTCCATCCACAACAATTAATTGTCGACTTCAAGAAAGATGGTCGTTCCCCGCAAATTACTTTGAATTGAGAGTATTTTGTTGTCTGCATATGCTCATATTAAGGATGATAAGCTTGAGCCAAGGGTAAGGAAGTGCATATTTATAGGGTATGCGGATGGAGTGAAGGGTTATCGGTTGCGGTGTTCGATGACAAGTCATCCAAGTTTTTATTAGCAGGATGTTACCTTTGATGAATCTACTTTATTAACAAAGAAAGAGAAGAAGATGACATTGATAAAGGCAAGAGAATTAATAAGTAAGTGGAGCTTGAGGTTAAAACTTTTGAAAAAGTTCCTAGATAACTCGGAAGAGCTCATTGAAAACGTGGTGAACACCATTGGTATTGATGCACCACATGTACAACAACAAGAAGACTATAGTCTTGCTCGGGATAGAGAGAAAAGATGATTAAACCACCAAAGAGATATAGATATATAGACTTGGTGTCTTATGCACTAAGTATGGCGGATGATGTTGAAGCTTAAGAGCCTACTACATACCTACAAGCCATTACAAATTCGAATCACAAAATGGTTGGTTACTATAAGTGAAGAGATTGAATCTCTTCATAAGAACAAGACTTTGGAGCCAGTTGTACCACCTAAATGATAGAAAATTGTTGGTTGTAAGTGGGTTTTCAAGAAAAGGAAGGGAATCCTAGGGGTTGAAGATGCAAGGTTCAAAACACGATTAGTTGCTAAGGGTTTTACATAGAGGGAAGGTATTGACTTTAATGAAATTTTTTCTCTTGTTGTAAAACATACTTCTATTTGTGTGTTATTACCTATAGTTGTTCTACTTGATATGGAGTTAGAACAATTAGATATCAAGACAACTTTCTTACAAGAAGAATTGGAGGAAAGAATCTATATGCGACAACCAGAGGGGTTCATAATCTCTGGCAAGGAAAACTACGTTTGTTTGTTGAAGAAGTCATTATATGACTTAAAACAATCACCTAGACAATGGTACAAGCGATTTGACACTTTCATGATTGGGAATGGACTTTCTAGAAGCAATTATGATAGTTGTGTTTATCATAAGAAACTCTCTAGTAGTTCTTTATTGTATTTGTTGTTGTACATTGATGATATATTTATTGCCTCTAAAGACATATCAGAAATCAACACTTTAAAATCTCAATTAAGATGAGAGTTGGAAATGAAAGATTTGAGTACAACGATGAAGATTTTGGTATTGGAAATCATGAGAGATCAACTTGTAGGAAGTTATATCTATCGCAGAAGAGTTATATTGAAAAGTTCTTTAGCGGTTTGGAATGCAAAACTCCAAGGCTATTGGTATACCTCTTTGCCGGACACTTTAAACTTTCAACAAGTATGTCACCTAGTAATCGAGAGGAGGAGGTAGAGTGTATATCTCATGTTCCATACGCTTGTGCAGTTGATAGTCTCATGTATGCCATGATATGCACTAGACTAGATCTTTCATATGCAGTAAGTGTTGTAAGTGGATTCATGCATTGTCTTGGAAAAACTTACTGGGAAGTTGTGAAATGGATCTTATAGTATCTCAAAGGAAGTAGATATTGGCTTAGTATATGATCGAGATCGTAGACTTGGCGAACTCGTTGGTTATGTGGATTTGGATTATACAGGAGACTTGTACAAAAGATCATCTCTGACAGATTATATTTTCACACTTTACGGTTATACTATCAATTGGAAGGCTATGTGACAATCAACTGTTACTTTGTTTACAACTGAGGCAGAGTACGTGGCTTTGGCAGAAGCTGTGAAAGAAGCTATTTGGTTGAATGGTTTGGTTGGCGAATTGAGTATGGAATTAAAGCAAACTACTATATATTGTTATAGTCAAAGTGCCATACACTTGACGAATAACCAAATGTACCATGAGAGGACCAAGCACATTGATGTTAGATATCATTTTGTTCGAGAAATTTTGTCTCAAGGGTTAATCTCTGTAAAGAAAATTGGGACCACAAATAATCTAACAAATATGATGACTAAGTCCATTACATTGGTAAAGTTCAAGCATTGCTTGGATTTGGTCAAGGTGTGCAGTTTGAGATAGGATTGCTTCAGATATGCAAAGACATCATGATCGGAAACAAGTCAAGATGGAGATTTGTTGGATTATGCCTTATTTCCAAATTGGAATGGGATTAGATAATTTTATTTAATATTCTAATTTGGTGTTTTTCATAATTCAATTAGGATTTGGAACCTTTATATAATCCTACTGGTTTTGTAACACTAATCTAATCCGATTTAGATTGGTCTCTACTTAGTGCCTATAAATATAGATGTATTAGGGTCTTTTTCATAAAAATAGAAAGTAAAGATTTTTAGGATGAGAAGATGTATACAAGATTAGTGAGTGACGGGTTTGTCAAAAATCACAAAATTAATCACTGATCCTAAAGTGATGTATAAAATAAATTTTCAAAGAATAGCGAGCTAGGTTGAATCTCAAGGGAACCGAAATATAATTCCAAATTTTCAACAATAAGATAAAAATAAAACAAAGGGGGATTTTTGAATGATTGATTAAATTATTGAAATTTTGAAAATTAAGAAAAATAAATATTAAGGCAATAAGAAAATATAAAAGAATGAAAATTACCAAGTTTAATGAAGTTTCCAATCCAAGGGTTGATATCATTCAATTACATCACCGATCATAGGTTATGAAAAATAATCTTGCAAACTCAAATATTTAACTTGAAAGTTATTAGGATAGCTGTAATGAATCTCCGCTTTCCTTCTATAAGTTACCGAGCCCAGCACAGAAATCAAAATTCACAATTAATTAATTGGGCTGGATAGCTGTCCATATCAAGCTAATGATAGCATTAAGATCAGTGAGAATAGTTAAACAAAAAATAAAGCACCAAGATAGCTGCAGTTATTTAATCTTGTCCGTTAATTTCCTTAGGCTAAGCATGTATATTTGAAATCATAAACATAATTAACCTAGTTTTTAATTGATTTACTTATTCATGACAATTACAGATTACTGAATTCATGGATAGCAATAGAATAAATAATGAAAAATTAATTTGTTAGATTAAATAATTATCAATTATTCATAGGAATTAAATCAAGAATTAACAAGTATTTGAATAAAAGGCAAGAATATAAAATTAAGAACAAAACATCAGAGTAATTGCAATTGAAATCAATTCTTCCCTTGAATTAGAAAATAGAGTTTAGCGAGTCATGATAGGATTCATGATTGTTGCAATTTCCTAATAATATTACTAAAACTAAAATAAAGAAAAGAAAGAAAAGAAAAGAGAAGGACGTGCAGTCCAAGAGGAAAAAACAATTAGTGCTTGCCTAAGCAAAAAGAAGAATATGAAGGACTGGTTTTTCAGAAGATGTCTACCTTTATTTATAGTTTTCCCACATGTCCTTTTTCCTTGTCTAAACTAAGAAAGAGGAAACACAAATGGAACACAAGAAAGGTGACAGCTTACTTAACAGTTATACACCCTTTTGTTACCATTTCTCGTAATCAATATTTGACGTTCAACTTCGGCTGCTAAGGAAAACAACGGCTGTTCCTTTTCTGTCTTTTCTTTTCTTTTGTCTCCTACCCAGTTGACTTGTGTAGCATTCTTTTTGTTTGTTTGTTTCAAATCTTCCTTGTTTCTTTTTCGCTTTGTTGGTTCCTTTTCCTTTTCTTTGCTCGAATGACTTGTTTCTAAAGCAACTACACCTGTTTTGTTTCCTAATGCTGAATGACTTGTGTGTTTACACCTCCCTTATTTCCTTTTTTTTATTACAAGCTGTTTCTTTTTGCCTTTTTTCCTTCTTGCAGCTTCTTTTGTGTTCCAAGACCAATGCCCATGCAAGGAATAAGAAGTTTTCTTTTTCTGCTTCAATTGTTGCCTTTATCAACTTTTCCTCTAATTCACCGTTTTCCATACCTAAAACAAAAAGTATATTAAAACCAAATAATTTCTCTTAAAATTCAAATTAATATTAAGGAAATATTAATAAGAAAACGGAACATTTTAAACCCTATTAAATCCCCCACACCTAAACCATGCTTGTCCTCAAGCATACATTAGATTAATATCTTCCTCTTCATTCCTTCCCATGTTTAACTCATTCACAAATAACCCAAAATCACCTCACATTAGAAAATAAGATTAGAATGGAAATCCAGAGAACAAGTATTCATAGCTTGATTTTCTAAACAAATCATATACATCTCATTAATCCCAACAATTTTATTAAAATCAAATGCACAAAATTTGATAACCTCTCAAAGTTGCATTCTAAACACTCAAAGTGTTTAGGGTTCATTCAACACTCATATCAAACATAGCATGTTATTACCATAGGCATGCTTATATATCACATCTCCACCACTTATAAATATGAATTCATGCATTAATCAAAGGGTCTTGAAAATGGTTGTAACAGGGCTTAGGTAAAGGTAGGTAAAAAGATAGGAAAATTTAGGCTACAAACATCAAGATATATAGGAACTGCTTTGCATGACTAAAAAATAACAGCACATTAGAACCACTTTTTTATTCCAAATAACATGCATCCCCTTTTTGCAACTTCATCATATAGCTAGACCGTTTTGTATACAATAGAGAACATTAACTTTGTCCAATCTTTGTATGCAGTACTTTTCACTTCTCATTTTTTCCTTTCTTTTTTCTCATTTTTTTAACACTCCCCCTTTTAGTGGTCATTTTCTTTGGAATCAATAGAAAATTTATCATGCAATTAATTTCCACATACTCTTGACAAAGGTTCAATGATGGTAAACAAAACATTAGTTTAAGGCTAATGATGTGGTTTAAAAACAAAGAAAGGCTAAGGCTCAAAATTGGTTGACTAGGAATATATGTAATAAAGGTAAGTTTTTAGAAAGTTTAAAATGGGTAATCCTAAATGCCCTTATCATTTCAAAGTATGAATCCACAATGCGATCTCAACATGCATAACAAAGCAAGTTCTAGAATGAACATACCATAATTGACAATACTCAACAAAGAAATATGTGAGAAAGAAAAGGAAATGCTCTTAGGTTCAAATACTCACAATGGGTTCAATGTATCAAATATTGCACATTCTTATTTAATTATCAAAATCAACGGGATGCTTTTAAAATTTTCAAAACAAAGACTAATCATACTTGTCACTTTTCATGCTTTCCAACTCAACTACTAATGCATATTAACCAAGAGTTACTCTAAACAAATATTAAAGAGTTAGGAATTTCAAGGAAAACATTCAAATTATCAAGCATGATTGTGAAAAAATTTAGTCATAAAAGCACAAGAACACCCCTTAACACCTATATCATACATTGTTCCTAATGTATGAAAGAAAGAAGCATGCAAATCGTAAGAGATATAAAAATAAGGACAAAGGAATACGAAACCTCCTAAAATGCCACATAAGGAATGGAGCTATGGTGAGGGTTGCGATGAGGAAGGACTGCTTGATGAAGTGGAGGACGGTTTAATGGTGACACCATACGATGTGATCTAGGGGGAGCACGGCGGTCTGGACGCACGGATAACGGAGGTGGTAGATGTGCTCGGATTGTTGCAAAAGAAAAGGAAAAGAAAAAACAAAGACGGCAAGAGAAGTAGAAGAGAATGGGGTTGTGAAACCCTTATAATAATAATATTTTTTAAAAAAACAAAACAAAGGAAGACGGTATAAAATATGGCAAGGACACCTATAAAGCTTTACTGCAAATAACAATTAATTTGATTAGCTATATAAAGAAAATAAAGAAATAATAATAATAATAATAATAAAAGACAAACAAAAAAATCCTTTGGGTTGCCTCCCAAATAGCACAATTAGTTAACATCGTTATGCTTGACATCTTTATGTCACATCAAGTTATTAAATTTTTACTAATTGCTTGGACTACACCTACATTTTCTTTATTGATTTTGCACAAGCCACCATTTCTTTCTCAATCACTTCTAAATGTGCATTCAATTAATCTTGATTATATTTGTTTTCCTTCAAAAATATCCAGCACACTCTCATCATGGTCCTTTGTTAACTGTTTTGCAACTGTGACAGGAAGAGTCTCATTGTCCTCCAAATATGCATACAATTGATTCAATTCAAGTTTTGTGGCCTGCAAAAAAGAAGGTAACACTTTCTCGTGAGATAAAAGAAGGTTCAATATTAAGAAGTGTTGACCTTTCTTGTGTATCATTGGTACAGTTAATATCATCATATAGTTCAACGGCTTCTTCCTCATTCAATTGTCCCTCATTCTTGATATTTTTTCATCGAAGGTTTCCTGTGCAATAGAATCAACAGTGTCAATAGAGCAAATTGAATGATCCGTAGGAGGATATCTCATAACATCAAAAATCTTAAATTTCACAATCTCCCATCAAACTCTACTGAGAGAATGCCCTCACCTAAATCTATCTTTATTTTAGCTGTCTCCATGAATGGTCTCTCACTCTCCAGAAAATTGGGGCAAAACTTGTGTCTGTGTTCTCCTCCGGTTTTAGGATATAAAAATCATTAAAAAATTAGTTCCTTGACTGTACTAAAATATCCTCAACAATCCCTATCGAGCAAGCATTAGAATGGTCTGAGTTAAAACACTATTCTAGTTTCTTTCAAAGGATCCAAATTTAAATTTTTGAAAATTGAGTATGGCATAACATTTATAGAAGCTCCTAAATTAAGCATAGCACGCTCAATTTTCTGATTTCCAATAACAAATGAAATTGTGAACATACTTGGGTCCTTCCATTTTTCAAGTAGAGTCTTTTGTGTGAGCATAGTGGAAACATTTTTTCATACCTTAATCATTTCATTTCCCTTGAGCCACCTTTTGTTGCACAACTCCTTCAAGAATCTTACATATTTCAAAATTTGCTTGATAGCGTCCAACAAAGGTATGTTCACTTCTATCTTTCTAAAGGTATCTAGGACTTTTTCCTCATATTCCTCTTGTCCTGACTTAGCCAACCTACTGGGAAAAGGTGGAATAATCGCATTAGGGAATGTTGGCTTAGAATGAGAAGAAGGGGTTACCTTTGATTGTGGTTCAAGTGTGGCTTTTTATTCTTCTTTATTTTCATGCTCCTTCGTATTCTTTGATTTTTCTGGTAATTTGGTCTTGCATCAATCTCCTTCCCACTTCGTAGTGCAATGGCACTCCCATTTTTTATGGGATTCACCACCGGCTGTGAAGGTAACCTTCCAGAATTTTGTGCCTTCAACTTGCTAATAGATGTAGCTAGTTAGGTAATTTGGTTCTCCATAGTTCTTACCTCCTGTTGCATTTGTTGCATATTAGTAGCAAATGATTTAACAATGTCTTCTAAATGCATACCTAGGTTTGAAAATGTAGCGTGGTGGAGGTGGCTTGTTGTAAGGTTATGGTGGAAATCTTTGTTGTGCTCATTGATTCCAATAACTAAAATTTGGATGATCCTCTATCCAGGTTGTAAGTATTAGAATAGGGATCATATCTCTGTTGAGGTTGACCAGAAATTCTCCTATGCATTAATTTGTTGATATGAATCCTCTTGTTGTAGGACACATGTCCGTGGGATGACCATGTACCGAGCATATTCCACAAACCTTAGTAGTTTGCACGTGCCCTACCACCAATTGACAAACCAAAGTAATTAGATCAGCAATTTGATTTTCCAGTTGGATGTACTTACCTCATTAACTCTCTTAAAATTCCTCAACTCGAGTGCCAAACTATTGGGAATTTTCAGCCATGTTAGAGATCAATTGCCTAGCTTCTGCAAGTGCTTTATTCACTAATGCTCCTCCGCTGACTGCATCTACCATACTCCTATCTATTGGTAATAATCCTTCATAGAAGTATTGGATAAGGAGTTGTTCGGAATTTGATGGTGGGGACAACTAGCACATAGTTGTTTGAATATTTCCCAATACTCATAGAGAGTCTCTTCACTAAGTTGTCGTATCCCATAATTCTTTCCTAATATTTGCAGCCGAGATGCAAGAAAAACTTTTCTAAGAATAACCACTTCATCTCCCATGAAGTAATTGAACTAGAAAGAATGTAGTATAACCAATTCTTCGCCTTATCTCCTAAGGAAAAGGAAAGGCTTTCAACTTGATTTGTTCATTTGACACCCTTGCGGTTTCATACTCAAACAAACAACATGGAACTCCTTTAAATGCTTTTAAATGCTTGTGCGGATCTTTACCTACAAGACCACGAAAAATAGGCAATAAGTGGATTAAATCATATTTTAATTCAAAACCAACATCTAAATTAGGAAATTGAATGTATAGAGGTTGGCGGTTTAAAGTAAGAGCTGCCAACTCCTTTAACGTTCGATATCTCATTTTTGCAAATTCAACTATCTCCAATTCGGTAGATTCCATTTCACCCACCCCTGAAATGAACCACCTTTCTTTGTTTAGCCTTTTTCTCGGTTGGCGAATAGTCTTCTCAATTTCAAGATTATGTTCTAATTGCCTTCCCGAGAAGCACAAGTCATACAAGAAAGAAAATATTAGTAAAATTTAATGTTCAAAACCAAGAACCAATTGGTTCCCCAGCAACGGCGCCAAAATTTTGACCGGTTTTTCGAAGCTCGTAAAATTAATTACTGATCCTAAAGTGATTTGTAAAATAAATTTGCAGATAGTAGACCAAGTTGAATCCCAGGAACCGAAATATAATTCCAAATTTTGAACAATAAGATAAAAAAAAAACAAAGAGGGATTTTTGAATGATTGATTAAATTATTGAAATTCAGAAAATTAAGAAAAATAAATATTAAGGCAGTAAAAAAATATAAAATAATGAAATTTACCAAGTTTACCGAGTCTCCAATCCAAGAATTGATATCATTCAATTACATCAGATCATAGGTCATGAAAAATAATCTTGCAAATTTAAATATTTAACTTGAAAGTTATTAGGATAGTCATAATAAATCTCCGCTTGCCTAATATAATTCACGAGCCCAAAGACCCAAATCAAAACTCACTATTAATTGATTGGGCACGATAGCGTTCCATATTAATCTAATGATAGCATTAAGATCTATGAAAACAATTAACCAAAATTAAAGCACCGAGATAGCTGCAGTAATTTAATCTTATCCCATTAATTCCCTGGGGTAAACATGCATATTTCAAGTCATAAACATAATTAATCTAGTTTCTACTTAGTCCACTTATTCATGACAATTACGGATCACTGAATTCATGGATAGCAATAGAATAAATAATAAAGAATTAAATTTTTAGATTAACTAATCATCAATTATTCATAAGAATTAAATAAAGAATTAACAAGTTTTTAAATAAAAAGCAAGAATATAAAATTAAGAACAAAACTTCAGAGTGATTGCAATTGAAATCAATTCTTCCCTTGAATTAGAAAATAGAGTTTAGCCACTCATGGTGGCATACATGATTGCTTAAATTTCCTAATAATATTACTAAAACTAAAAGAAAGAAAAGAAAAGAGAAGGACGTGCAGTCCAAGAGGAAGAAACAATTAGTGGTTGCCTAAGCAAAAGAGAAGAATGTGAAAGACGGGTTTTCAAGAAGATGGCCGCCTTTATTTATAGATTTCCCGCATGTTCTTTTTCCTTGTCTAAACTAAGAAAAAGGAAACACAAATGGAACACAAGAAAGGTGACAGCTGACTTAACAATTCTGCATTCTTTTGTTTCCTTTTCCTATAATCAATTTTTGACTTGTTCAACTTCGGCTGCCAAGGAAAACAACGGCTGTTCCTTTTCTGTCTTTTCTTTTCTTTTGTCTCCTACCCAGTTGACTTGTGCAGCATTTCTTTTCTATTTGTTTGTTTCTGAATCTGCCTTTTTTCTTTTTTCAGTTTTGTTGATATCCTTTTCCTTTTCCTTGCCCGAATGACTTGTTTCTAAAGCAACTGTACCTGTTTTGTTTCCTAATGCTGAATGACTTGTGTGGCTGCACCTCCCTTATTTCCTTTGCTTTTTATTGCAAGCCGTTTCTTTTTGCCTTTTGTTTTTTTCCTTCTTGCAGTTTCTTTTGTGTTCCAAGACCAATGCCCATGCAAGGAATAGGAAGTTTTCTTTTTCTGCTTCAATTGTTGCCTTTTATCAACTTGTCCTCCAATTCACCATTTTCCATACTTAAAACAAAAGTATATTAAAACCAAATAATTTCTCTTAAAATTCAAATTAATATTAAGGAAATATTAACAAGAAAAAGGAACATTTTAAGCCCTATCGTGAGAGGTGGGTGTTTCTAAGGGTTTGGGAAATTCTTGTAATCTCAGATTTGTTATTATATCATCATTGTCTTTGTCGTGGACATAAATTTGATTTGTTGAGCCGAACCACGTTAATTTGTGTCTCTCGATTTATTTTTTGTTTTTACTTTTCTATTCTTTGAACCATCTTAGGAATAATCACAACATTTTGAATAGTTGGAAGGCCGTGACTTTGTTTCATTTTCATGCAAGGGTTGATGCTAGATAACAAAAGGTTTTAGTTTGTGGAAAAAACAAGTGATGAAAGTGAGTTATGCAATACGTCAATTTTGCATTGAAGGAATTTTTTAGAAGGGTTTATGGCACCTGACATCATTCAAAAATTTTGTGAGTATTTGTCTGCTCTAATACTATTATGCTGACGTCAATATTGCCCTATGATGTTTTATGCCTGAAGAATTCAGAATTGGAAGAATTAAAGGATTTTTAAGTGTTGATTATGTGACTTGATCGCCATTCTCTTTCACTGTGCCTTGCTATTATATAGTATGTACTTAACCTTCAATGTTCTGAACTTGCTATATAAGACTACCAACATAGAAGAAATTTTCAGCAAACATATGTCTCGTATTTATCTTATATTGTTGGTCTGGTTCACTAAATTTTGAATTTTTTATTTATATTAATTTTGAGATTAAGCAAAGATAGTTTCGTACTTGTGATTTAATTGCAATATTTCTGTCAATTGTTTTATTTGATAGACAAGTGGGAAACATTTATGTAAACAACATGGCACAAAAATACATTAGCTGAAGGGACACAACTGGGGTATTAACCTCGGGAGAATGTTGAGGAATTTGACTGAATCAATATAAGACTAAAAGTTTACTTTGAATATGCAGGCTCATTAAACAACTCTCTACAAGAATGCAAATTGGTGAAGTATCCAAAGTCAGGAAAATTTCATTTAATTCATCCTCTCTGTTCACATGTATTTCATTATTGCAGAATACTAAAAGTGAAAAAAATATTCCGATGCTAAGCCCACATATATTAGTAGTATTACGTACAACATTCTTTAATCGATCGACCATTTCAAAATTCATATCACATATAGTACAACTTGGTTATTTTATTTTTATTTTTTTTATTTCATTCCAACCAATGAAGAGGTGGGAAAGTCGAAATATGAGTAAAAAAAGAAAAGAATGAAATGAGCAGTGCAATAGACCTGGATCAGGCTGTCCAAAAAGTTGATTGTGTTAACATTGACTTAGCATAATTATTCATGCTACATAAAAAGATACTCCAACCGACTAAGCTCAATAACTAATTAATAAATACTGGAATTTTTGTTTTAAAACATTTTCTTCAGATTTACTTCGATAATAATTTGTCACATCCAAGATTGTATTCACACATATAAACTATCCATATGTTCCAAATTGACCTTTTTTTTTGTGTTTTTTTGCCTGCCTTCACACTTAATGCAACCTTTTGCTTTTATACTAAATTTTTGCTCTTCTGGGAACTTAATTTGAATATGAAAGACGAACATGTAATTTTTGTTCCTGTGTTATCGAAAGATGCTAAAATCTTCAAAAACCAATTTAGTACTTATGGATCACCCAACCAAGATGAGACTAGGATATCTTATCCATTATAGCTTAAAGAGGTACAAATTGACCAAGCAAGTTGTGTGATTTTGTATTGCTTGATGAACTTATAGGTATTTTACTATTTTTTGGCCTCACATGCTAGAACAGATGGAGATAGTCTTTAGTTAGAGTGGAAACATCCCATATTAACTCACTTAGTCTCATTGAGAGAGTTAAAGATTTCTATGCCAGTCAGCATGATTGTAAATTGTATAATTTTGGTAGTAATTTTAACGATCGTTTCTTTGGCAAAAAAATAAAAAAAAATAGTACTTATGAATCAAATGAAATCAGAATAGTTTATAGATTGAGAAATGAAAGTACGATTAAAAACCAAATTTAATATATTCATAACAAAGTAAAACATAACCCCGGTTTTAACACATCATGCAAAGCAAACATTACGAAGTACGAACCCAACATTTACTGGTCATAACAAAGTTCTACAAAACCACGCTTTTATTAGATTATGCAAGGCAAACATTACAAACCAAACTTTTGAGCTTTTAAAGTACAAGCAAACAACTTTGTTAACAGATCACTCCACACTAGTGTCTGATTTATTGATGCAAACAGGGAATGAAATGAAGAAAGTGAAATACGGATAGATGTGGCGAAATTAGTTGCAGGCATCAGGATTAGCGAGCAAGTATGCCTCGATATTCTTAAACATGAATGAGATCCTTTCTTCTCCCTTGATTTCTTCCTCAGTAATCTTGGCATCACCCTTAGTGTGGTATGTGCAAGTTGTTTTGCAGATTGATCCTCCATTAGCAGAGGGTTCGATTTTGATAACATTTGAAACTGATTCAATCACATCTTTTCTTGCACCGCCATCAACTTCGATTGTGGTATAACTGTAAACGAAGTTTTCTTTGTCAATTCCATCAACTCTGTGTTTGGCACTCTTAAATCGGCTCCCTGAACACAACCACCCAAAAAAAATAAAAATAAATAAAATCATTAATATGTATCAAATCTAAACACACAACCGAATAAAATCATTGATTAATAATTAGTTTCCTCGAGGAACTGTAACAAATGTTATTATACATACAATCATATTCAATTCAATGAAATTGTTTGATCTTAGATATCAAAACCAACAATTTTGTGTATGATAGAACATCCAATAATACAATAAATAATTACTTGTATTATTAAAATTAAGGCTGCCAAATAGTTTGCTGCAAGAGTTTCCGAAGTTTATTCTACTCCCTTAAAATAATCCAGTTGAAATATATAATAGTTTGGAAAAATGAAAGAATAAATAAATAAATATGGTTGTATTCTTAGAACTGACCTTCCCCAAAAGTGATCAACTTAATAGTTCCAACTCCTCCATCACCTTCAAGGATTTCGACGCTCTTAATTCCTTGTGGCATGACCTTGGGAATGAATTTGGGATCAAGGATTAAAGCCTTGAACAATCTTGCATGATGGACTGAGGAAGTGACCTCATAATCATAAGTGATGGCCACCATTTTGTATTGGTTTGGGGTTTGGAAATGAATGGGAATTGAGAGAGAAGAATTTCAAGAAACTTTTTAGAAGTTCTTGATGAGTTTGTGGGCACAATATGATTCAAGTAGTGAACTTATTTATAGATTGAACATTAGTGCATTAGTAGAGAAACCAGAAAAAAAAAATAAAGAGATAAATGAAATTATTATGGAAACCAAATATTTAAAATAAATCATCATACCTCATATTCTTAGTCAGACTTCTTGTGCTTCATCCTTTATAACATATTCGCATAGTCTTCTTGTGTGTGTGTGTGTGTTTTTTTTTGGATGGGAAGTAGGGTTTGGAGGTGTTGAAGTTATGGTAGTTATAAATTTCACATTGATTTCAAATAAAATTATAAAATATTTAATAAGTAAGATTAATAAAAATTTATTAGTTTAAACTTTTGAATTTGAATTGAGTTTCAACTTACTTATTAATATTTTTACCAGACAAATTTCTAACCGGGCATATAAATTAAAGCATGAAATTTACACGGTTGATTTGAATAGAAATTGAATAAAAGACCATCAAGCTTGTGTAGTTAGCAAAGTCGAAGCTAGGCTCCATTTGGGTTTTTTTTTTTTAAGAAAAGTTGTATTGAAATGTGTGAAAATTTTGATAGTTCTTTTTATAGAAAATTTTTGAAGGGAAAAATAGGGAGGAAAATGTTTTTAAATTATGTAAGAGGAATTTGAGTGGAAAATTTTAAAATTTAAAATAAAAATATGTTTGAATATTTTATTTTTGTTTAAAAATAACTTTTATAAATAAAAACTTTTGTCCAAACAAAGAGTTAGGTCCGTTTGGACAAGGCAATTTTATTTGCAAATGGAAAAAGTTGTATTGGAATGTATAAAAATTTTGGTGGTATTTGTTGATAGAAAAAGTATTTTGAAGGAAAAAATAAGAAGAAATTTTTAAAATTATGTGAGAGGATTTGAGTGGAAAAATTTAAATTCTAAATTTTTAAATAAAAATATGTTTGAATAATTTATTTTTATTTTAGAATTTTTATTTATAAATGAGAATTCTTTGTCCAACGTGGCATTAGATTTCTATAACGGTGTTGGAAGTACTTTTCAGACAAGAGATAGGTAAAAAATCAAAGTTGTCGGTTAGTGGTTACGTAAAGCAATTGAATAGTAGCAGTTCTCGAAGAAGTCAAGAAAAGCTTGCCACAGATTAATCAAATATTTATATGCCTTATCATTTTACACTTGTAATATTAGAAGTGGTAATATTTTTATAATCCCAATGGATACACAATATAACAGGAATTATTGGATTTTTATATTTATTAAAAATATCTATTGAAAATAATTGAGAGAAATTTTACTAAGATGAGAATTTATTAGAAGCGTTATGAGATACTTATAGATTCTATTGGCAATAATTAAATAAATAATTATTGATTAATATTTAATAATTAATTATCAATAATAATTTAATTAATTTTTAAGTATATTTATATATATTATTAATAAATATTTTTATTTTAAAATCATGACTTTTATCGATAGCCAAATCACCTCTAGACAACGGTGACTATATACCACCAACGATCATTGGCTGGATTTGGCATACTACTATTGGCCATCATTTAATTTCTAATGGAATTTCAAAAGAAATTGGAAATTTTAATCCTAGTAAATCCCATTCCTTTCTAATCCCAAAATTTAATGAGAATCATATTTCCTATTTCTAATAATTTCCTACCCATTTAAATCCCACTCAATTCCTTTCCATTTTGTCCCAATTGCCACCCCTACTTATAATCAAATATTTCAAATTATGAAGTAATTTCTAATGAGGAAAAAACAAAAATATTTTTTCGCTAGACAATTGAAAATAAAAACTTAAAAAAATTAGAAGTTTGCTTTCTCTTCTTTTCTTTTTTTTTTTTTTTAAAAAAATTTTAGTATATAGGACAACGGCATTTATGCACTCAAAATATTTGGGCTGCTATAATAACTTGCAGTTGATTAGTTATGAGTAGTATTGTGTGGCGTCAGGATTGTTGAGTATAAGGATTGCCCAGATATTGAGGGAAAGGAAGTAGTCTATGTGATAATATAACATTAATAAACCGTCACTATATCTGTACGTTCAAGTGTGTTTTGTTTAGAAGTAATTCAGGTGCTACTTAGGAGGACTAGTAATTATTTTATCAAGTAACATAGTACAAGTTGCATAATTTACGGATAAAAGTGTAAGTTTAGTGGCTAAATTATATACAAAGCAAGTGACAAAAATTATAATTTTTTATTAGTTTGTTGTGGGAAAATTAGACTGTATTTAATATTTAGTCAATTAGAGTAGAATCGAATTAATGAATTGAGAACTTGAGAAATTGACCAGTTTCAAGTTTGAATGAGAATATCTTATCTCAAACTTACTCATGCCAGCTAGACTTCCCTATTTTAAGTTTGACTGTATTAGGCAAAATAAGATGTTCAGAAAAGGACTCCTTTCTTTTCTTTTTGTCCTTTTATTTTTTAAAAGAGGAATGTGTAATGAGAAAATATTTTACACATTTGTTGTATCACATAGTATAGTCACAACTCACAAACAATTAGTGGAGCAACTTATTATTTAAAGAAAAGCTTATCTACGTGTAAAAGTTAAAGAAAAATTACTTTATGTGATTAAATTACTACACATCATAGAAAAATGGCCTTTAGTGACCAAAATGTTGATGTCAACAATTTATTTGGTCACTAAATGGCCTCTTTGGTAACTCTTGAGTGAGTCGTTATTAAATCTAAGTCATCATAACGTATTAAGTGACCAAATGGGAAATATCGTCACTGAATGTGGCGGCGCCAAAAAAGACAAGGAAATGCACTACAATTGGTGACGACTTTAGTGGTGGCATTTGATCTCGTCACCAACGATAAGCACAAGATAGTTTGGTGATGAGGAATTGTCTTCACCAAATTGGTGCAGAATTATTGAAGAATTAGTGACGAAAAATTGTCGTCACCAAATGTTAGAAGATTAGTGACGGTAATTTGCTGTCACTAATGCATAAAATACTATGTACATTTTATGAATTATAAGTGTAGAACAGTTTAGTGAGGATAAAATGTCGTCACTAAATACTGAAGTTGTAATGAATAAGGAATTTGGCAAAATAATAAGTAAAAAATTGAGTTAAATTACGGTGAAAGAATGATTTGGTTTTTGGACTAAGCAATTTTATTAGGTGAAATATGTTTTTTGTATGACATTTAATGATTATTCATTATAGTAAGGCACCATGTTCTTTATAATTTTGCAAAATTAATTTTCACCAGTTTGTTAGGACACCCTAATATTTACAATTTTGCCCCCATAATTTTGACTTATTATATGAAGACATCTTATTAAGTACAATTAGTAGTTGTAATGAATAAGAAAATCTCCTCTATACTACGGTTAGACCTTTCTCTAGGCCTTGAAAGAGTTAGGGCTGACTTGGTACGTCTCCATTTTCATCAGTTTGATTCTAGTGTTTTGGACTTTTCCACTGTTCAATTTAACGTTTTGGCAGAATGGGTTCTTGGACTTAGTAATTTCCTTATGTTTTAAATATTAAAACATGCTGAAATTTGATGTTGGAGCTGTGTTTTGAACTTTTCTTTACTTTTCTTTTGAAATTTGGAATTTGGAGTCAGTATTATGATGGTGATTAACTTTTCGTTCAGCTTGGATTTTGTTTTAATGACGGATGAACTTTATTATGAAATGTGGAACCTTGAGCTTTGTTATTTTCATTTGGAGTTTGGGCAATTATGTAAACTATCGGACCAAAATATATGAAAGGGTGCTTACTAAATTACCCATATCTTACTAATACATAATTTCTACCTTTCTAACATAAGTTATTGTGGCAAACGTAACAATTCACTCCTCCCAACAAACTCGATTAACTTCCTTAGTAACATAAGCATAATCAACACAAAACATAAAACTACAATTGGGGCATATTGACGTTTGCACATTCCTATTTTTGCTACCTTCTTCAATATGCAATTCTCCTTTTCTAACATGGCAACTTGGTTTGTCATCTCAACCAACTCTGCTTTTATGCATTTCTTCTTAATTCGTACTTTTTCAACTTCACCTCCAACTCTTCTATTTCACATTTCAAAGAATCTTTTCCTCCCAATCATGTCAACACATATGTCCTCTCATGATCGCTTGCTTTGGTCTAACCACACAAAATACCCGCAATCATCCGTCTACATATAAATGGGAAAACAATTACTAAGCATATGAAATTACTCTATTAATTCTATCTGTTTATTTCGCAAATTCTATAATCACATACCTTCCACAAACGACACCTCAAAAACCGACGTCCAGGGTTGCTTTGACTTTTGGAGGTGTAGCAAAATGCAACCATATGGTGGTGACATTCAGATGTGATTGAAGAACTACTAGAATCTAATGAAGGTGACGATACTGAATTATGCATTGTGAATGCCGCCCAAGATGGAAGTAATTATATATAACATATACACATAAAAATTGAAGTATTTAATTTGGTTTGATTTGCAATTATAAATTGATTTGGTTAAAATCAATTTATCTTATTTTCTTTTGGCTATAAACACACAATCTACTCAGCTACGATTATAATAAACATATCGAACAAAATCAAGCGAGTTTTTCATGAATGAAATCTTTAACCTTCTAAATTATATCACAAAAACTCATATCATGAGCTTAATAGTATCCAACATATATAATAGCAAGTGTAATAGAAAATAAATTAAAAGGAACTTCTTAAGTTCCATTTTATTTTAGAGATAATGAATGAACATCTTATTTCTACAAAATAAAAACTCAACCCTTGTATTCATTGTCAATAAATAACCTAACCATAATGCACCCCAATATATATGGATCTTGTCCTACCTACGGCACTTCCTATGACACACACAGTCCTCTTAAAAAATTTCATCAAATGACCTACACATCCAACATGAAAATACAGAAAAGTTGACAATCAAACTAATTAGGGGAAAAGTTCAAGAAATGCAAAAAAATTTCTTCGTCGGCCAAATATATTCGAACCAAGAGTTGCACCAAAGAAGAAATCAATGACAACGATTAATAACAGATTCAAAGGAATATCAGAATCGCTTGAATTGGCGCATCAATTGAATGAAGTGTTACGTACAATTTTTTTGCTTATCCAAAATACACGAACCAAGAACATGATAAGCATTACAAGACTTCCACGTTTACCAACCTCATACACCAAATAATCTAAAACATGGAACCTTGAATGCAATCTAATAAATACAAAAAATTTGAAGTCAAGCATCATAAGCCTTCCAAATTTACCAAGCTCACAACCCAAATACTCTTAAGGATCAAACCTTTAATGCCAATCTCATAAATGCAACACAATATAAAGAGAAGCCTCACAAGACTTCCATATTTACCAAGCGCATAAACCAAATACTCTTGAAGATCAAACCTTTAATGTCAATCTCATAAATATCAAGCACTATGAAGGCAATCATCCTAAGACTTCCATATTTATCAATCTCATAAACCACTATCTCTAAAAGATCATATCTTTACTAACAAATACAAAAACCGAACCCATATGAAGTAAATGAAATTCATACTTCCATATTCACCAACCTCATAACCCAAAATCTATAAATTGTTGAGCCTTAAAGTAAAAAAATGAAAAAAAGAAAGAAAAAGAAAGTGAGTTGGCATTTTGGGTGTAAGGTAAAAAAAGAGGGACATAACTCTAAAAACTCAATTCGCACAAGAAATACATGGAAAGTTAGCAAAAGAAATGAGAGATTTGGGGACTCCTTATACCAGAGAGAAAGAGGAAAAGCTTTTGGGTTTAAGGGATCAAGCAATAAGCTTGAAAGCAAGGAAGAAGATGTAATACTCTCGGCATTGGAAGGGCCCTCAGTAGATCAAGTAGGATGGAGGTGAGGTGCGCTTGGGTGCTCGAAATCTCACCGAATCGGCAAAGGGGTGGGAATCGGACGAAGTTCTCCATGAACCGAGGTTGAAGGAGCGGAAGACCCATGATGAAGTGAGGTGGGATGGAGTTGAAATTTGGCTAAGTGTTGGAGTTGAAGACCGAAAAGAGTAAAGTGAGGGGAGTTGAATTTTGCAAAGTGTTGTGGGTACTAAAATGCTCCAAAGCAGCGGCGTTTTATGGATTCCTCTCCGCCCATGGAAAAATTATCGGTTCCGCTTGTGTTTTGTTTTTAACTTTGTTTCTTAAAATTTTCAAATTTTGTCAAATATTATCATTACAATAAGTTCCATTTCTACTTTTGAAAGTATTATACATTTTGAACCATAATTACACTATTAATTCAATTATAGTCATAATTGTTTGTACATGAGTGAAAAAAAGTTCCTTGAAAATTTGAAGTAATAAATGTAAATTTGAAATTACATAAAATTGTTCATAATGAAATTTAATAAACATATGCAATTGAAATTATACATTCACTCCATAATTAATAGAAGTCATCGGTTTGAAACAAATTATTCGATACAAGTGCCAATAATACCACCCAAATTTTTCAACCAACTATTTTTGTCCTTTCGTATTCATTAAAACTACCAGTTCTTATAAGAAGATGAATTAATAGAATTAAATCAAAATTATAGGGGCAAATTTATAAATATGAAGTGTAACTTTGTGTTTTGTATATGTTACTTACATATAAATACATGATTGATCCTTAGAAATATAGGAATAGATATTACTTGTATAATTATTATATAACGATGATAACCACTTAGCTTGTTGCTTTTTAAAAAAGCACGAAAATTGATCACCAATTGAGTTATAACTATATTGTATACTAATATATTATCTTGTTATTCCATTGGTTTTATATATGTGTGTATATATATATATATACATGAAGTACCTACATTATGTAAGATGTAATGAAATAGATATAGATATGTACTAAGTTTTGGTCAGAGTTTTGTGTCTTGTAGTTTTTTTTATTTTTAATTATATTAATACTTTAAAAACTTTCAATCACTTTCAATTAGGTCCCACAAAATAGAAATTTCATTTTTAAGAATTTCGAATTTAGACTTAGGTATCTATGGTAAATTATGAATTAACCCTCCAGTGTATCAATCTTTTCAAGTAGGTCCCCCCTTATCAGAAATTAACATTTAATAGTTTTCAAAATAGTCCAGCGATTATGAGGTAAATTGATAGGAAAGTGACCTCGCTAGTGTCAACATGTCTAGAAAATGGTATATAGAGCGACTTTATGTAATGGCATCTCAAGTTAAGCAAGTTTTCTATGCTCGGACTTAAAACTTGGCGCCACCGCATGTTGTCCGAATATTAGTCCACGAATATTGTATGATGTTCCCGAAAATGGTGAGGAAAGTAAAGTAATGGATGTTTACCAGGAAGAAGTACCAACTATTGAGCTGTTTCTTGATTTGAATATGGATGTGCTAGAGTTGACAAGGGGTTCAGCCACATTGCAAGTAGTTGATGGCTCGGTTGTAGAAGGTGATAGCAATACGAAAATATCACGAGGTGTTCGGGTGGATGTTGATTCATTCATTAATGATGAAGCTCTTCATTCCTCACATTCGCAAATTTGTGGAGGATGAGGAAAAGGGGGAAGATGATAGTAGTGATTCAGAATAGGAGTGGTTTGTATGAAATTGAAGGTTTCGAAATTAGCAGTGTAATGTGTGTCATTGTTGTGTTTGAAGTATATGTAAAAAATGGCCAATTCTTTATTTCATGCACTTACATCAACTAGTGAGGTGGGATTTAATACTTACGTCAATATTTATATGGATTAGTTAAAGTATATGTGAGGTCAGAACCATGTACGTATGGAGGGCATTTATAGTTATTTGCATGTTGAGGACTCCATCTCATATTTGTGTTCTTTATTTGTAAAGATGTTGTAAAATTGCCCATGCGGATGCACATGCTTAGACAATTGTAAATACTTACCATACGAAGTATACATGTTATGTTTGAATTTTGTTGCATTTCCATGTAACTTTTTCATCCCTATTCAAGCCTATATTTATTTGTTTTTAACTTCAAGCATGGAAGTTTAAGGATTTGTGACAAACTATAAACATGTATTTTGTACTAACTGTTATGGACTACCTTTATGTAGAAAGGGTATTGTTCGACTTTAAATTATGCACAAAGTTGAAAAATGTTATTTCTCAAAAATTGTGAAATACTATACTAATATTGTTAAGTGGGTGTTAATGCAATGATGGTGGACCGAGTAAAAGATGAACAAGTAAAGGCAACCTGTTCCTTGAACACCCGTAGGACAAAGCGGTTGATGAACACCCAAGCTGAAATAGAGCAAGCCCTAACTCTGCGGAGAAGTGCAAGACACACGCCTGTTAATGCAACTGCAATTGTTCTTGAGAACAGAGATGAGGAGGCCGCGGCTGCACCAATAGCGCCCAATATTCCAACTAGGGAAAGCACATACATACTTCTACCAAAAGTTTATGCACCTAGAAGAAGTGCGCGCCTTACTCCCGCAAAGGCGACTCCGCGTTCGGTTGAAAAATGAAGAGGAAGAAGATGATGAATTTGCAAGCCGGATGGCAATGTTCTTCAAAATCAAGAAGTTTGTTGTTTCCTTGACTTGATGGATCCCACACATTCCCAAGATGACTCCATCCCAATGGTAGGGCAAAATATTGGTGGGGAGGTGGATCACTAAAACAATGATGTGGTTGGAGGTGATTCACAGCGACAATGACAGAGCAAGAGCAAGTTCGATCAACTTCGAGGTAAATTCTAATAACACATTGGCAATGTTCCTATATTTGTTACAAGAAGGTGGTTGAATCAATCATGAGTATAGTATTTTTACAGTTCAACATTGTCACAAAATTGAATTGGAGTGGTACTTCGCTTTCATGAAATTTTTACTCTGTATTGCATAAACACCGTAACATGAATTATATATGTAAAATTTTTAATCGTGGGAGTAATTATTGTGGTTCTAGTATGCAGTTTTAGTAAATGTAATAGGAGTCGTTTCACATTTCATTTATCGCTTTCGATTCGGAGTTAAATGTGTTACATCATTACTTCTTGGTTTTGAGTTAAAATTCCCTAGGTACATCCATTACAAGGGGACCCACGATGAATCTGAGGGCTTCAAAAATCGGGGATGTAAGAGTTGTCATCGAAATTAATAGCGTTCCGGGTCGCTTAGTAGGGTTAGATAATCAAAAGTTGATCACAAAGGGTGGATGTATAGTCCGGCAATTTGCTACGTTTGATGGTTCTAGATGGAAAAAGCAAGACAAGCGGTTGAGGAGGAAGTGATTGGCAAGTGCACGGTAAGATGTTTTACGTGAAAGATTACATAACATTCCAATTGTGAGGATCACCAATTGGTTGTTTATGCTTGTTGTGAAGGTTGTTTTTTTTTGGAAACTACAAATTTTGCATGCATTTTAATTCACTGCATTACTATGAATTGGTGCTTTGATATTGGTTCATTTGCTTTGTTCATTTTGATTGCTTGTAACTGTGTTACAAGGTTTTCATGAATGTTTGCCACTCTTTAGGATTTCTATCAACAAACTGGGTGCTATTAGAGCACTTTCCAATTGATGTGAATAATTTCTTTGTTATATGTCTTCTAATTATTCCATATGAATTTTCGAATCGATAATGTAAACCATACACGTCGGAGAACTCCAACTATGATGGCAGTGCCTCAATGCAAAAAGCACTATTGAAGCAGCTTGCAAGGCAATATAGCAATCGTCAATACAAGTTGCATATTCACTTCCAGAAATTCCCATGCAAAGAGAATGCAATGAAGCATATTCCCACAAATGTCTCAGAAGATGATTGGATTAAGCTCTGCCATTATTTTGATTCTGATGAGTTTAGGGTTTAGATCATTTATATCCATGAATTTATGTTTATCAAGTTTAGGTTCCCACAAGGCATGAAACACATTACAGACCTCACTTCATTTTCCCTCTAATGCATAAATGAGCGGTAGAAACAAGGGAAACGGTGTGAAAAATAGCACACCACCAATTGGCTCGGTGTTAATTTCAAGGACTGTGCTTGAGTTTGTAAGTATCGGTAGCTTATACTTATTAACGTTGTTTTTGCTTCCTACTAAAAAACCGAAAAATCGGGTTGTTATATGTTTCATCTAATGTGATTATGGAAAATTTCAGCGAAAGGATGGCAAGGAAGTCACTTCTATTGATTGCTATGAAATTGGTCATTTTCAAAAAAGCAAAAGAAAATGGTCAATGACCAAGCGAAAAAATTATTGGTACCTTCTTAATTCAAATCCTTCTCAATTTTTTCATTGTTATATTTCAATTTATGTTTCCGATTTTGACATATTTGTTGACTATGTAGGATGAGATCACGAGAGGAGGAGGCTAGCTCTTCGCGATCCTCGGCAGAGATTTGCATTGACAAATTGCACAAAATACCTGGGCATAGTAGGTGTGTTTCTATGCCTACAAAGAGTGTTGTGGTGGCTGAAAATCTACAATCTAAAGTGGACCAACAAAGAAAAAGGGCTAATGCTGCGGAGGAACATGCAAATGCACTGACAGAAAAAATTGCAACCTAAGAATGTGAGTTAAATATACTCAAGGAAAAGCAAGATGGGATGCAATCACAAATGGAGACTTTGATGGTGGAGGTGCATCGATTGTCTAGGGCACAGTCCAAAGATGAGGTAAGAGCATACTCCGAACATTAGTTGCATGATTTTTTTTAATGCAACTGGTTTTTGGCTATTTTTCATTTACTGCACATTTCAGTCTATACAAATTGCTGCACATTTGAGTCTACATAAAACAGCAAATCTACATTTTCTTTTCTTATTACTGAAGCAACCATTCTTCAAGTTTCAACCCAACACATTTGTAATAACTCTGTTTGCTATCATGAGTTGTGGGGTTTCCAAATTTTGTGGCATGCCGTAATATTACATTTCAATTGTCCAAATTTTGCCAACCATACAATTTTGTCCTTTGTGCACAATTCAGTTGTTTATCAACTTCATTTGTACACGACAATAGACATTTATTTGTTCAAATATTGATTTATTTCTTTTCACATGTATTGTAATTATTTAATTGAATCCCTTTGTGATTAGCGATTGTAAATGAAGCTGGCCAGATTGTAAAATCTGTTTTGTTATTTCTGTTCTTTTGTGATTAGCATTTGTAAAATGAAGGTGGTCAATTCGTAAATTCTGTTCTGCTCTTGCCGTTGTTCTTGTGGTGGTTTCCGACTAGTTCGTTCTCATTCATGTTTTGTGGTTAGCGGTTGTAAAATAAAGGTGGCTAATTCGTAAATTATGTTTTCTCTTACAAGAATCCAGAGGAATATTTCATTTTAGGTTTGCTTGAACTTTGAAATGTAATGTTCCTAGCGTGGACTATTTGTTGTCTCACTTCTTTTTGGCCGCACTATGTATATAGTCCATATTTTTGGTTTAGTACTAATGGAGGCAAGTTATATACTTCTTTTAATTCACTAAGCTTGTGATGGGTTATATAGACAAGTATGTCAAGGTATACATGTATGTCACTGTGGTTTGTTCTTGCATTTGTTTTAGAGTCATGGTGTTATTAGATAACTAAACTATCCTCAGAACGAACTAACTTTTATGGCTTTCTTCAAAGAAATTGAATTTTTCTTTTATGTTTTCAGAATCAATCTTTTCTACGCTTGGCATGTACACAGTGGACGGATGATGGCGCTCTTCACACTTTGTTGATGCTATTTGGTAATCTTTTTGTGAATTATATTATGGGACTCTTTTGTATTTATGGAACACGTTATATGGTAACTACCCATATGAAACATTAACAATGGTTGCTTGGCACCAATATTTTGAAGGTGCTTTTTGTAAATGTGGCTCTAGACATCTTTTGGATTTTAAACTCTTTTGGAATGTCACTCTAATTGTTTTGGATTTTGCTTGCTAGAAGTTGGATATATCTATTATATAGTTCTAAAGCTTTTCATTCATTTTTCCTACAACATGTATGGAAATCTTGTTGATTAGCTACCACTTTTTGGATGATATTGTCTCTTGCATGATGTTTTAGCCTTGCATTCCTATGTAGTTGAATGAATTACTTTTCAAATTTGTGCTATACACTTATCTTTTTATTTTTGCTATAGTTGTGGCATTTACTTGTATGGATGTTTATTAATCTTGGATGTTTATGAATGTTGGATGTTTTGGATTTTGAGTCATAGTATCTAATGCAACTTCACCAAGAATGTCGTCAAAATAGTCAAGCATCTTTCATTTTCCTACTTCTATTTGTTATTGGAGAAGTCGTGGTATTTATTTTGATATATGTTTATAAATGTCACATGTTGTCGATTGTTAGTAATCGTGAGTATTGCTATTTCATCAGAACATCGTCACAAAAGTTGACACTAATTCATTTGTCTTCATAAATTTCTTCACAACACATGCAATTGACCAAAATATGTCGTCACTATTTTTTGGGCAATTTTACAATTTCTCGACAACAAAATTCCGTCACTAAAATAGTGGATAAAATTACTTTTATTGACAACAATTATGGTCACCAAATGTAAATCACTATTGCGTTCATTCATTCACTTATTTCTTGATGACAAATTGTCGTCATCAATCGCCCACTAATTTAGTGACGACATTTTATCGTGACCAAAGTCGTCACTATTTCATTCCAACTTATAACATTTAGTGACCACTTCTTTTGGTCATCATTTGTGTCCCGTGGCCCAAACTCTACTTAGTGGCCACTTTTTCCGTCACTAAAGTCGTCACCAAATTCGTTGACTTTATAGCACTTAGTGACCACAAATTGTCGTCACCTAGTCATCACTATTTGGCGTTGACTGATTAAGTTTTAGTAACCAGTTGAGACATTTGGTGAGGACAAAACAACCCCTTTAGTGACCAAAATTGTCGTCGCTAATTGGTGACCATTTCGAATGCGGTCACTGAATTGGCCTTTTAGTAACGACATTTTTCCCATTGGTCACTAAATACCTTTAGTGTCGGAGCATTAGTGACAAGGGGGTGACCACCCCTTTTGTCGTCACTAAAGACTTTTAGTGACAACAATTGCCCTTTCAGTGACCAAAATCGACTGGTCACTAAAAGCCATTTTTCTTGTAGTGACACTAAAAATGAATATGCAATGAATATATAAAATACTTTGATTACTTTGATCTTTCATCAAGTCTTGGTCCATGTTTTTAATCGCTCATTGTGGTACATTAATGGAACAACAATTATTTTCAAAACAAAAATTTATGAGTAAATAATGTAAATTATCCCTTAATTTTTATTCTCAATTCCAAATTTTTGGAATACCTTAATTAGGTATATGGTTGAAAAAATCCTCTAATTCAATTTGATTCAATAAAGAATCATACATCTCGATGTGGGATTATTTTAGCTCGAGAAAAATCTCGAACCAATTTTTTAAATTTATGGACTTAATTTCAACTTTAAAACAAATTAATAAGGAACTAAATTAAATTTTAAAATTGTGTAAAGGGATAATTGGCATTATTTAACCAAGATTTCTTTGTGTCAAAGTATGCTTTCAAGTTTAATCATGCATTGTGATGATATTATGATGTGCTCTCTCTATCTCATAAAAAGAGTCCACTTTTGATTTGGTATAATTTTTTCAAGTTGCAAGATACAACACATGTAATTCATAAATAAAAGTATAATTTTATATTTTTATGTTTATTTTTTAATTTGCATTATGTATTATCATAATTAGTAAGGTTACTACAAGAATTTCACGTGCAAAATGAATTCTTTTTTTGAGACGAATTTTTTTTTTTTTAAGCTGGACTCTTTTTTTTGAGATGGAGGGAGTAATTCCTAACAATTGATCCAAAAAGTGTCAGCCAAACATAGATTGAAGAAAATTATAACATATTAACCATGTTATTATACTATAATTGTGATTTTTGTTTAATTATGATGTGGAAAAGTTGACAATAGGAAATATTTGTTTTCTGCATCAAAGTTGGAAGTCGGAAAGAAGGTAGCCTCACCAATATATACCTTCTCTTTTTCCTCTCTTAGATTGGAAAAAATATTGCATTCGTCTGTTGAATTATTATTTTCAGTATAGTAAATTAATCATATAATTTTAATTTTTTCCCAATCTGTTAAATAAATAAGTTGTGCCCCTAAATTCTCAACTATTTTCCCTAATTATTTTTAAATATACAATCTTACGTGATTCATGATAAGTTAGATTGTTCCTTGGTTATCTTGGTATCATCATGTGGTAGTGGCTGCTACATTTTCAAATTGATCTTTTGTCAAAAAGGCTTCCATTTAAAAAGATAACAAAACAAAAAGGCAATAATGTTACATAATTTAGGAAGACGAAAATAATTTTGTTCCATACCACTATGGTAAATAAGGAAATTTTTGTTGAAAATTTAAATAATTTTAATTGGTAAAAATGTTGAAGTGAGTAGTTCAAATCTTAGTAGTAAATGCCAAATTAATCAATTCGGTGCTAGGAGGGTGGCAAGTGGACGTTAATAAAATGTGGAGCACAAAACACAAGCTAGTAAGGAAAAAGGGGAAAAAACAAAAAAAAAGCTTTGGATTATCATTCTTAAACATTCCTCAGAAGTTTGAATTGATAAAATTTTTTTCCCCGTTTTTGCCAGCTATGATAACACATGATTTTATACTCTCAAGAAAGATGTATTGTACTACAACTGAATTTATGAACATAATTACCCTCAAATATAAGTTATGCAACTTGATCCCAAAACCTATATTCAGGAAGGGCATTTCTAGTAGCCACCAGAGCAAACCCCAACTGTTGATTTAAAGTGATAACATAGTCAGCATATATTGAGAGTACTTGGTTTGAACTAATAAGTTGAAAATTTTGTTTAGGGTGCTCGTTTGAGTGAAGGGGACATCTACAAGATTTTTGATTATTTTGGTGCAGCTGATTGTTGAGGAAGGGAACATTTATAGCATAACTAGGTTTGAGGACAATAATGAAAGTATTGTTGCATGGAAGTTTAGTTGTTTCATTCATAACAAAGTACATAACAATCTTAGTCTCTCAGATCACATCCATCCGTAGAGCTTAATTCCAATAGAAAACATCCAAGAAAACAGTATCTTAGTAAACTTTATTCACGAAACAAGCTTCTAGAGGAGTAGCGCTCGTTGTATATTAACTTAATTGTATGCATCAGGATTAGCAAGGAGGCAAGCCTCGGCAGCCTTGAGCATGAGCGCAGCCCTGTCCTTTCCTCCTTAACTTCTTCCTCAGTAACGTTGGCACCACCCGTAGTATGGTACGTGCTGGTTGTTTTGATGATTGATCCTCCATCAGCAGTTGGTTCCATTTAACGACGTAAGAAACTGATTCATTCGCATCGATCACTCCATCGCCTTCAGCACCAATTGCCGTGAATATAAAGATGAAGTTATCTTTGTCAATTCCATCAACTCTGTGTTTAACAGTGCTAAATTGGCTACCTAATTAACGTGTGAAGCCAAGAGAAACCGTTAATTTTGTGTTCGCAAAACGTTACATTAGTTAAAACATATTGTAATGTAAGACCACATAAAATAAAATGACATTCAATAGATTTGAGGATCATTAGAAGTTCGTCAGTTGATTGTAATTTTTGTAGGCCCTTGATTTTGACCGTTACATCACATTCACACGAAATCTTGAAATTAAAGCTGAGGTTAAAGAGGGATATAAATATTTCTTCACTTAACAACCCACACAATTCCACGTGTGAGTTCATTATATTGATCCATGAAGGAGAAGTTTGTTGTGTTTATGGAGACTATTCCACATTGGAAAATTAAAAATAAATTGAGCACCTAATAAGTGGCAAAAACACATGACTGCTAGCTTAAATTTTTGGACTTATGTGAGCTCTGCATTTATTGGGCTACTTTGGACTCCCCATGTATAAAACCTTCCCAACATAAATCTCAATTTAAAATGTCATTCTAACTTGACTATTTATTACAAATGTCATCATAATTTATTTACATAAATATTTAAAAGTGTGATAACAAATCACTTTAAAATTCACACTAATTTAATTAAATAGACATAACATTTAAAAGTGTGATAACAAATCACTTTAAAATTCATTTTAAAGTGTCACACTAAATTAACTATATAGACAATACCAAATGTCATGACAAGGTATTTATATAATTCATTGTTTTATGATGACTCTTTTTATCTCCTAAAATTAGGAGTTACATTGATAATGTTGGCATGTAATGCCATGGCATGAAATTACATGCCATGGCATTAGTATCAAGTTCTATCTTTGATGAGCATTGATGTAAATTAGCCTATAAATTAGCTAGATTGATATTACCAAATTAAGATAGAATCATGCTACCTAATTGTAAGGAATGTACATATTACGTAGTATTCGATTACCATATTACGTAGAAGAAGTTTTAGGTAAGTTCTTTGTAAAATTTGTATATGTATCATGTCCAGATTTCAAGGAATTAATAAGAAAAACTTTTCTTCTTTTCTTCATGGTATCAAAGCGGGTTAGTCTGCTACAAGTCATGGAGACAGAAATAACAACACCACCTTCGAGTGAAGGATCTACTACGATTCTTGAAAATTTTACAGCTGCGATGAAGCGGTTGTTATCTAACAACAACAAAATACGCTATCGATGTGAGACATACCTTTGCAATTGCTATTAGATTCAATGGTTCCAACTATGGCTTGTGGTCTCAAGTCATCGAGATGTATGTCTGGGAAGGATAAGTTGGGATATTTGTGGAGTCTTTGTTCCACAACCGACCATGACCGATCTGGTTTTAGGAAGTGGAGCAGAAGATGCCACCGTAAAAGGATGGTTGATAAACTCAATGGAACCGGCACTAATTGGAAATTTTATACGATTTCCAAGCGCAAAGCATTTGGGATTAGTAGCAACTACCTACTTTGTGGGCTGATACATCCCAAGTATATGATTTGAAGCGGCAAGTGTCGCGGTTAAAACAAAATGGAGGAACAATCGAAACCTACTACAATAATCTTGGGCTCTCTGGCGAGAAATAGATTTTCACGTCCAAACCCCATGATGTCTTGTGAGGATATCACAAGATATAACTTAGCCATTCAAGAAGATAAGTATATCTCTTCCTTGATGGACTTGATGATCGCTGGATAAGTGCGGCGGATGTGCTCTGAGATCCAACCATTTCCCTCTTGTGGAACAAGCATATGCCGAGGTAAGGCGAGAAGATCTCCGACAAGCTGTTATGCTTTCATCAGAGAACATGGAGTCTCGGGTGGAGCTATGATCTCCCGCCATGAAGGGTTGACTCGACCAAAGCTAACGTGGAGTACCAACAACGGAGGGTGCTCTCATGTGGAAATTCAAAACATACAAAGGATAAGTGCTTTAAACTTCATGGTTATCCCGAGTGGTGGGATGAACTCGAGAAAAAGAAAGGGAAGGCAAAGCGGTGGGAAAGAAAGCGCTCGGCGACTTTAGTTTCGGAGGCTGAATTGTCCTTAGTTCCGTCCAGTGCATGTCGAACCCAAAGGTAAATCGGTGTTATGCATCTCTCACGGCCAAGAATGATAAATGGATTATTGACTCGGGAGCAACAAATCACATGACTTTTGACTCCCAAGATCTTGCCACAACAACTTCTCTAAGATTGACCAGTTACAAATGCAAATGGACAAAGTTCCGCGTAATTTGGAAGCGGAGAGATGTTCATCTTTCTCAATCTATTTCTCTTCCAAACACTTTATTAGTACCATCTTTATCCAATAAGCTATTGTCGGTAGGAATGGATCACGATGATTTACAATGTTTTGCTTTAATGCATCCTGATTTTTGTATATTTAGGACATTCGCACGAAGGAGATTATTGGGCGTGGTACTAAGAGGATGGATTATACTTCCTAGATGATTTCAAGACAAGGGTTATGGATTACACACTCAAGGTCGTCTAGACAAAGAAAAAGACTTAGTGTGGTTGTGGCATCGTCATTGGGACACCCTTCTTTTGGATACTTGAAAGTTTTATTTCTGAATTGTTTCGTAATTTTTGAGTCCGTTTCACATGTGAAACTTGTGTTGAGCAAAAAGTCATCGTGTTAGTTTTCCTCGATTATCAATAAAGGACAAAACCATTTGCTTTAATCCATTCGATGTATGGGGCCATCTCCAATCTCTACAATTTCGGTTTTAGATGGTTTATTATTTTCGTGGATGATTGCACATGACTTGCTCTATCTAATGAAACACAAGGATGAAGTTCTTGTTGTATTTGAAACCTTTTATGAGATGATTAGAACACAATTCGGTGTCAAGATTCGTGTCCTTGAGATAATGGAGGAATTTGTGAACACCAAACTTAGCACAATAGCACCTACTTTAACTGCATGGTATTACTCATGAGACATCTTGTGCTTACACACCACAGCAGAATGGAGTGGTGAGAGAAAAACCGACATATTCTTGAAGCTGCAAGAGCTCTTCTCATAGGTGGCCATGTTCCTAAAAGATTTTGGGATCTTTCTTTGTCATAACCCGATGTATCTTATGAAAGAATGCCCTCACGAGTTTTAAGTCTTGAACTCCATTACAATGCCTTCTTGATCATGTGGAAATTCACGGTGCTTTGACTTTACCTCCAAAAGTATTTGGATGTGGCTCTTGTACATTTGCATAAAAATCAAAGGGCGAAAATTTGGATCCATGTGCAGAAAGGTGTATGTTTATTGGATACGGATCACATCGAAATGTTACAAGTGCTATAACCCAAGTACCAAGAAGTTTCACGTCACACTTGATGTTACTTTCGCCAGTCTGAATTTTTATCCACCATCACAACCGAGTATTCGCGTCACGGAAGAAGAAATGGATACAAATTGGTGGGATATTTCGAATCTGGTACTCACGGTAACTTCTACGATGGAAAAGCAACTGCGATCCCAACAACTATGATCCGACCTATGATGGAAGTTGGACACCACTGTCAACAATGAAAAAGCGAACCCAACAATGAGGAACAACCGAACCAGCGGTGATGATATTCGGTAGAGCTTGGGGATTACGTGAAGACCAACAAAGTCCTATCAATCCATCTCCTCTTTAGTATCCACCCCAACTCCTGCGAATGCTCTGAGGTAAACACTTCTTCTCCACCTTGTGATAATTTACATAGTCGCAAAACATATGTTCTTCTGTGAGGCATAATCGGGCAAGCCACCGATAAATACTCTCTGAAATAAAAAATCGAGACAAAGTATCCTATTGCAGATTATGTGACAACAAGACGATTGTCAGCCACATATCAAGCATTTATCGAGCGTGTCGGCTAGGCATTTCCGAGAGGGTGGAGGTGGCTATGAAGGATCTGAATGAAGCGACCATGAGAGATGAGATGGAAGCCTTAGAGAAGAATGGGGCGTGGAGGCTAGTTGCTCTTCCACCAAATAAAAGCGTTGGGACTGTAAGTGGGTTTTCACAATCAAGTATAAGGCGGATGGGTCTATCGAACGATACAAGGCAAGGCTAGTGGCAAAGGGGTATACACAGACATACGGGGTCGACTACAAGGAAACATTTTCTCCAGTGGCGAAATTAAACACGGTGAGAGTTACATTATCACTAGCAACAAATTTAGACTGGCCCTTACATCAACTTGACGTAAAGAATGCATTTCTTCACGGCAATCTGAACGAGGAGATTTACATGAAAATCCCACCGGGCTACAAGTGTGATGGTAATCCCAATGTTGTCTGTAAACTGGACCGATCTCTCTATGGATTGAAACAATCTCCCCGTGCCTGGTTTGGGAGATTTAGTTCTGCTATGAAGGCGTATGGATATGGGCGATTACGGATGATTTTACTTTGTTCATAAAGAGGTGCAATGAGAAAATAACTCTTCTTATTATATATGTTGATGACATTATTATCACAGGCAATGATCATGCGGAGCGTGCAAGACTCATGTCTAAATTGAATGGTGACTTTGATATGAAGCATCTGGGAGAGTTAAAATATTTTCTGGGTATTGAAGTTGCAAGATCAAAGAGGAATCTTCTTTGTCTCAGCGGAAATATGTATTAGATCTTTCTTTGAAGTTGGAATCTTTGGAGTGCAAGCGGTAGATACTCGATAATACAAAACCATAAGCTTCATGAAAGTCGATTCGACCTCCTGCCGATCGAGATAGGTACCAGCAGTAGTAGGAAGACCGATCTATTTATCTCATTCCCGACCTGACATTTCATATGCTGTAAGTGTGGTAAGCCAATTCATGCATGCTCCCAAGAAGGACCACATGGATGCGGTTGTCCGAATTCTTCAATATTTAAAGTCTGCACCAGGAAAAGGCCTGTTTTTCGGAAAGCATGGTCATCTACATGTGGAAGGGTATACTGATGCAGATTAGGCGGGAAATGTTACCGATAGGCGTTCAACCACGGTTATCTTACGATGGTTGGAAACCTTGTTACATGGAGAAGCAAGCAAAAGTAGTGTCTCTTTCTAGTGCGGAAGCTGAATTCGGAGGAGTCGCAAAGGAGTATCACGAGCTACTTTGGTTAAGAAGGTTGATGACGATTGGGTTACTCTCAGTCGGAATGAAACTTTATTGTGATAATAAAGCACCATAAGTATCTCTGAAAATCCGTCCAACATGATAGAACTAAACATGTGGAGATTGATCGTAATTTCATAAAGGAAAAGATTGAAGAAGGAGTCATTCAAATACCATTCATCCGATCGAGTGATCAACTAGCGTACATGCTAACTAAAGCTATATCCGGGAGGGACTTCAAGATCTCATTTGTCAAGTTGGGTATCAAAGATATCTTTTCACCCACTTGAGGAGTGTTGGCATGTAATGCCATGGCATGAAAAATTACATGCCATGGCATTAGTATCAAGTTCTATCTTTGATGAGCATTGATGTAAATTAGCCTATAAATTAGCTAGATTGATATTGCAAATTAAGATAGAATCATGCTACCTAATTGTAAGGAATGTACATATTACAGTAATATTGAGTTACCATATTATAGAAGAAGTTTTAGGTAAGTTCTTTGTAAAATTTGTATATGTATCATGTCTGGATTTCAAGGAATTAATAAGAAAAACTTTTCTTCTTTTCTTGAGATAAAACTATCTCTTTATTTTTCAATTCTCTGTCTTTATCTATTCAAATTCTAAACGCATAAGAATTTGACAAATCTAGGTCACTTGACAAAACCCATTAAACAAATTTCGTTTTACCTATCGATGTCGTGTCCATTTTGGCTAGAGTCGGTGGAGACAGATTCTTGAGGACCTCTCAAAGGTAAATCATCAACATGGTAACTTCAAATCAAAGGTTAATATTGTTATTGTTGTTGTTATTCTTTGTTGGTGGTGATGGTGCGTGTTGTGTAACTATATCTTAGTCTTGTATTTTTATCTGTTAGAATAACGCGAATAATGTCTTAAATTTTTTTAATACCGAAAGAAAAAAAGAATCTTACAACTCCTCTGATTGGTAGTAATCCTTAAAAGCACTATAGGCTATGATTAGAATTAGTGTTTTTATATTCGTTTACAATGTTATTAACAGGATAGATAGATATTTGTAATGATTTTGAATTTTTGAATAGTTGAAAGGCTGTGACTTTGTTTCATTTTCATGCAAGGGTTGATGCTGGATAACAAAAGGTTTTAGTTTGTGGAAAAAACAAGTGATGAAAGTAGGTTATGCAATACGTCAATTTTGCATTAATTGAAGGAATTTTTAGGTGGGTTTATGGCTCCTGACATCATTCAAAATTTTTGTGACTATTTGTGTGCTCTAATACTGTTATGCTGACGTCATTATTGCCTATGATGTTTTATGCTTGAAGAATTCAGAATTGGAAGAATTAAAGGATTTTTAAGTGTTGATTATGTGACTTGATTGCCATTCTCTTTCATTGTGCCTTACTATTATATAGTATGGACTTAACCTTCAATGTTCTGAACTTGCTATATAAGACTACCAACATTGCAAGAAATTTTCAGCAAACATATGTAGATGTATTTATCTTATATTGTTGGTCTGGTTCACTAAATTTTGAATTTTTATTTATTTGTATTAATTTTGAGATTAAGCAAAGATAGTTGCGTACTTGGGATTTAGTTGCAATATTTCTGTCAATTGTTTTATTTGATGGACAAGTGGGAAACATTTATGTAAACAACATGGCACAAAAACATATTAGCTGAAGGGACACAACTGGGGTATTAACCTCAGGAGAATGTTGAGGAATTTGACTAAAAATCACTATAAGACTAAAAGTTTACTTTGAATATTCAGGCTCATTATTAAACAACTTTCTACAAGAATGCAGGAAATTTTCATTTAATTCATCCTCTTTGTTCACTTGTATTTCATTATTGCAGAATACTAAAAGTGAAAAAAATATTCCAATGCTAAGCCTACATATATTAGTAGTATTAGTACTACTTGGTTATTTTATTTTTATTTTTATTTTATTCCAACCAATGAAGAGGTGGGAAAAGTCAAAATATGAGGAAAAAAGAAAAGAATGCAATGAGCAGTGTAATAGACCTTGATCAGGCTGTCCAAAAAGTTGATTGTTTTAACATTGACTTAACATAATTATTCAACATTGTAGGCATTTTTATTATTTTGGTTTCGTAAAGAGTTCAATAATATTGAATGTGGGGATCTCATGCTACATAAAAAGATATTCTAACCGACTAAGCTCAATAAGTAATTAATAAATACTGGAAATTTATTTTAAAACATTTTCTTCAGATTTACTTGGATAATAGTTTGTCACATCCAAGATTGTATTCACACATGTAAATTATCCATATGTTCCAAATTGACCCTTTTTTCTTTTGTTTTTGGCCTGCCTTCTTAATCCTATCCGAAACATTATAGTGTACCTTAACTTAATGAAACCTTTTACTTTTATACTAAATTTTTTGCTCCTCTGGGAACTTAATTTGAATGTGAAAGACGAACATGTAATTTTTGTTCCTGTGTTATCGAAAGATGCTAAAATCTTCAAAACCAATTTGGTACTTATGGATCAAATGAAATCAGAATAGTTTATAGATTCAGAAATGAAATCCCGATTAAAACCAAATTTAATATATTCATAACAAAGTAAAACATAACCCTGGTTTTAACGCATCATGCAAAGCGAACATTACGAAGTTATACGAACCCAACATTTACTGGTCATAACAAAGTTCTACAAAACCACTCTTTTATTAGATTATGCAAGGCATACATTACAAACCAAACTTTTGATCTTTTAAAGTACAAGCAAACAACTCTTTTAACGGATCACTCCACACTAGTGTCTGATTTATTGATCCAAACAGGGAATGAAATGAAGAAAGTGAAATACGGATCGATGTGGCGAAATTAGTTGCAGGCATCAGGATTAGCGAGCAAGTATTCCTCGAGATTCTTAAACGTGAATGAGACCCTTTCTTTTCCCTTGATTTCTTCCTCAGTAATCTTGGCATCACCCTTAGTGTGGTATGTGGAAGTTGTTTTGCAGATTGATCCTCCATTAGCAGAGGGTTCGATTTTGATAACATCTGAAACTGATTCAATCACATCTTTTCTTGCACCGCCATCGACTTCGATTGTGGTATAGCTGTAAACGAAGTTATCTTTGTCAATTCCATCAACTCTGTGTTTGGCACTCTTAAATCGGCTCCCTAAACACACAACCGAATAAAATCATTGACTAATAATTAGCTTCCTCGAGCAACTGTAACAAATGTTATTATACAGACAATCATATTCAATTCAGTGAAATTGTTTGATCTTAGATAATAAAACCAACAATTTTGTGTATGATAGAACATCCAATAATTAGGGGAAAAAAACGAGATCCAATACTTGTATTATTAAAATTAAGGTTGCCAAATAGTTTGCTGCAAGAGTTTCCGAAGTTTATTCTATTCCCTTAAAATAATCCAGTTGAAATAAATGATAGTTTGGAAAAACGAATAAATAAATATGGTTGTATTCTTATAACTGACCTTCCCAAAAGTGATCAACTTAATAGTTCCAACTCCTCCATCACCTTCAAGGATTTCGACGCTCTTAATTCCTTGTGGCATGTTCTTGGAATGGAATTTGGGATCAAGGGTTAAAGCCTTGAACAATCTTGCAGGAGGGAATGAGGAAGTGACCTCATAATCATAAGTGATGGCCACCATTTTGTACTGGTCTGGGTTGAGAGAGAAGAATTTCAAGAAACTTTTAGAAGTTCTTGATGAGTTTGTGGGCACAATATGATTCAAGTAGTGAACTTATTTATAGATTGAACATTAGTGCATTAGTAGAAAAACCCAGAATAAAAAAATAAAGAGATAAATGAAATTATTATGGAAACCAAATATTTAAAAATAAATCATCATCCTTCATACTCTTAGTCAGACTTGTTGTGCTTCATCCTTTATAACATACTCGCATAGTCTTCTTTTGTGTGTGTGTGTGTGTGTTTTTTTTTTTTTTTTGGATGGGGGGTGGGGTTTAGAGGTGTTGAAGTTATGGTAGTTATAAAAAATTTCACATTAATTTCAAATAAAAGTACAAAATATTTAATAAGTAAGATTAGTCAAAAAATTTATTAGTTTAAACTCTTGAATTTGAAACGGGTTTCAACTTATTAATATTTTTAACAGACAAATTTCTAACAGGGCATATAAATTAAAGCATGAAATTTACACGGTTGATTTGAATAGAAATTGAGTAAAATACCATTAAGCAAAAGTAGTAAACAAAGTCGGAAGCTTAGGCTTCATTTGGATTGTGATTTATTTGAGAAACATTATATTGAAATGTGTCAAAATTTTTATACGTATTTTTATAGAAAAATATTTTAGAAAGAAAAATAATATGAAAATTTTTAAAATTATGTGAGAGGGATTTTAATGAGAAAATTTAAATTTTTAATTTTAATTTTTGAAATAAAAATATATTTAGATGCTTTATTTTTATTTAAAAATTTAACTTTTTGTAAATGAAAATGAATCCAAACGGAGCTTTAGATTTCTATAATATATTCTGAACATACTACCAGAGTCTAGCAGCTGACGAATAGCGGTGTTGGCAGTGCTTTTCAAAGTTGTGGTAAAGCAATTCAATTCAATTCTTAAATATTAAGTTAATGGTTACGTAAAGCAATTCAATTCTAGAAGGTAGAGAATTGAATAGTAGTAGTTCGCGCAGAAGTCAAGAATAGCATGCCAGAGATTAGTCTAATATTTATATGCCTTATCATTTTTACACTTATAATTAGAAGTGGTAATATTTTTATAATCTCAATAGGTACACAATATAACAGGAATTATTGGGTTTTCTATATTTATTAAAGATATTCATTGAAAATAATTAGGAGAAATTTTATTGAGATGAAAATTTATTGGGAGGGTTATGAGATACCTATGGATCATATTGGCAATAATTAAATGGATAATTATTGAGTAATATTTAATAATTAATTATTATTAATTATTTTCAAAATTTTAAATATATTTTTATATATTATTAATAAAAATTTTTATTTTTATTTTAAAATCATGACATCGGTAGCCAAACTAAACACTTGCCCCCATTTAATTTCTAATGGAATTTCAATAGAAATTGAGAAATTTTAATCCTATTAAATCTTTCCAATCCCAAAATTTAATGACAATCATATTTCTCATTTTAGTAATTCCCTACCCATTTAAATCCCACTCAATTCCTTTCCATTCTATCCCAATTGCAACCCCTACTTGTAATCAAACATTTCAAATTATGAAGTAATTTCTAATGAGGAAAAAAATATATTTTTTCACTGCGACAAATGAAAATAAAAAACTTGTGACTAAACAAAAAAATTAGAAGTTGTTGCTTTCTCTCCTTTTTTTTCTTTTTTTTTGCCAGAAACGATAAGTATATTAATATGCACAAAAATATACACTTGCTCACTGGCAAGACAAAACGTTAGTTTTCACACCAAGAGTAAAGAAAACTAACTAAAGTACACCAAAAGTACAAACTACTTAACCAAACTAGTTGAAGTGACTAAACTTGAACCAATTGATCTCCATAGGAGCATCGCAACCGACATGTAGAGTTGTCTGATAAAAAATAAACTGCAACCACCGTCATTCTTTACGCTATGTCTTCCCTCGAATACTCCACAATCAAAGCTCGGACAAAACCCCAAGTAAATGGGGATCACACCATTGGTGATTACCAAACCAATACTGTATACGTTGAATAGTCCAAAAACTATTACTGTATACATTGAATAGCTCTTACACTATTACTGTACACGTTGAATAGCTCAAGAACTACATATATTGAACAACACTAAAAAAAAATTTCGCACCTTCACGCCTGCACGTATAATAAAATTGAGAGAGTGTTGGCATTGCCAAAGTTTAGGTTTTACTTTAAATTTTAGTATACAGGAGAACGGCATTTATGCACTCAAAGTATTTGGGCTGCCAAAGTTTAGGTTTTTTACTTTAAATTTTAGTATATAGGACAACAGCATTTATGCACTCAAAGTATTTGGGCTGCTATAATAGCTTGCAGTTGATTAGTTATAAGTATTGTGTGGCTTCAGGATTTTTGAGTATAAGGATTGCCCAGATATTGAAGGAAAATATGTAGAATATGTGATAATATAACATTAATAAACCGTCAATATATTCGTAATTTCAATTTTGTTTTGTTTAGAAGAAATTCACGTGCTACTTTTTTTCTCTTTTATGAAAAGTTTGATAATCGTATTAACTTGATGAAAATTAAAAATTACAAGCAATGGTCCCCACAATTAGATTCTTCTTAACTCTAACTTTGGCTAAAACTAAATGACAACCTATCAAAACTCATCCCTCCCACAAAAATACACCACCAAACAATAGAAGCACTACTAACCAAATAAGGAAAACCTCATATTAAGTCGTCTACTACCTCTATTTACTAGTCAGCCACTGATCTACATCATGATCCTAGCTAACTAAACTATCCTACTTGCTTGATGAAATTCCATCCAAGCATGCCTCACCCGCTCAACTACATCCTTCTCCGCCATTCATTCTCCTTGAAAACCCCAAAGGTTCTGGTTTTTCCATATCATCCAAAGAAGGTAAGCGGTGAACTGTGCTCGTTCCATCCATATTTTCTCTCTTTGCCTACAGCATAGATCTTGCCACCATTTCTAGAAACTTTTGGGTTGCTGTCTAGCCTTAGCCCAACCAACTTGAGCCAACTTCCAAATGATTTTCACTCGTGAACAATGACACATTAAATGTTCCATAGTTTCAGCCTCTACTCCACACATTGGACATGTAGCCTCCAATTATATTTTCCTTTGATTCAGCTTTGCATGAAGTGGCAAAATATTATGACAACATCACCATACAAACTACTTGACTTTACTGCTGACCTTCAGTTTCCAAGTGGCTGTCCACATATGATGCCTTCTGCCTTGAGCATTGCTACATTCAGGTGGTTGTTCTGCATGTTGTCTATCTTGTTACAATTGCTGATACGTGGACATAACTGAGTAATCATGGGCGGGATTAAGTTGCCAACGAAAATACAAATCCTTCACTAGCATCGGTACACTGTTCGTCGCACAATAGTTTGCTCCCCCACTTATAATACTCCTTGCCCCCATTCAACCCTTCCAAAGTCAAGAAGCATTCTTTTTATCTGCAACCGACAACAATTCTGCATTAGGGAAATATTTTGCTTGCATGACTTTGCTCATCAATAAATCAAGTTGGGTAATAACTCTCCAAATTTGTTTAGCTAGTAACGCATCATTGAAGAGTTGAAGATCTTGGAATCCCATCCCTCCCTCCTCCTTAGCTTTAGTAAAGTCTTGCCATTTCTTCCAATGAATTTTCTGCCATGCATCCTAGTGTTCACCCCACCAAAAATTCGCCGTGATTCAACAAATTTCTTTACACACTCCCACTAGTAGCTTGAAGCAACCCATCACATATGTTGGCAATGCATTCACCACTGCTTTGATGAGAATTTCTTTGCTGGCCAAACTCAAGAACTGAGTCTTCCAATTTTGAATTTGTTGCTACACCTATCACCTTTTCATACGGATCAATGATCCGATTCAAAATTTATTCGATCTTATCCAATTTGAAATATTAGGATCGCACCGCACCAAATCGATTGATTTAAACCGCCTCTAGTTGGAAGTCGGAAAGAAGGTAGCCTCGCCAATATATACCTTTCTTTTCCTCCATTAGATTGGAAAAATATCGCATGCGTATGTTAAATCATTATTTTCAATATGGTAAATTAATCACATAATTTTTCCCCAATTTATTAAATAAATAAGTTGTGCCCTAAATTCTAAACTATTTTCCTAATTATTTTTAATTATTTTTAAATATACAATCTTACGCGATACATGATAAGTTAGATTGTTCCTTGATTATCTTGGTACCACCATGTGGTACTAGTTGCTACATTTTCAAATTGATCTTCCGTCGAAAAAGGCTTCCATTTAAAAAGATAACAAAACAAAAGGCAATAATTTTACAAAATTTAGGAAGACGAAAATAATTTTGTTCCATGACACTATGGTAAATAAGGGAAATTTTTGTTGAAAATTTAAATAATTTTAATTGGTAAATATGTTGAAGTGAGGAGTCCAAATCTTAGTAGTAAATGCCAAATTAATCAATTCGGTGCTAGGAGGGTGGCAAGTGGACGTTAATAAAATGTGGAGCACAAAACACAAGAAGCTAGTAAGGAAAAAGGGAAAAAAAACTTTGGATTATCATTCTTAAATATTCCTCGAAGTTTGAAGTGATAAACTTTTTTCCTTTTTGCCACCATGATAACACATTATTTTATACTCTCAAGAAAGATGTATTGTACTACAACTGAATTTATGAACATAAACACCCTCAAATATAAGTTATGCAACTTGATCCCAAAATCTATATTTAGGAAGGGCCATTTCTTGTAGCCACAGTGGCAAACCCCAATATTAATTTAAAGTGATAACATAGTCAACATAAATTGAGAGTACTTGGTTTGAACCAATAATTAAGTTGAAATTCTTGTTTAGGTGCGCGTTTGAGTGAAGGGGATATCTACAAGATTTTTGATTAATTTGGTGCAGGTGATTGTTGCGGAAATCAACATGCATAGCGTAACTAGATTTGAGGACAATAATGAAAGTATTGTTGCATGGAAGTTTAGTTGTTTCATTCATAACAAAGTATATAACACTCTTAGTCTCTTAGATCACATCTATCCATAGAGCTTAATTCCAAGAGAAAACATCCAAGAAAACAGATCTTGGTAAACTTTATTCACGAAACAAGCTTCTAGAGGAGTAGCGGTCGTTGTATATTAACCTAATTGTATGCATCAGATTAGCAAGGAGGTAAGCCTCGGCAGCCTTGAACATGAGCGCAGCCCTGTTTCTTTCCTCCTTAACTTCTTCCTCGCAACGTTGGCACCACCCTTAGTTTGGTACGTCTGGTTGTTTTGATGATTGATCCTCCATCGCCAGCTTGGTTCCATTTTCACGACGTAAGAAACCGATTCAATAGCTCGCCGCCAATTCCGTGAATTTAAAGATGAAGTTATCTTTGTCAATTCCATCAACTCTGTGTTTAACGATTGCTAAATTGAGAAGAAAAATAGAATTGAAGAAAACTTTTGCAGCTTAACTTTTATTACGCCTTCGCTACTTTACAAAAATACAAAAAGCTAAATATATAATGCTATTTGTTACTCAAATTACTTTAAGTAAAACTAGCCACTAATACCGGGAAAGATATGGATTGTTTCCACTATCAACTGAATTACCATAATTGTAGGAAGTTATTACTCCTAAAAATCTTCATCACCAATCATATCCCTGATCTGAATGATCTGATAAGCATCACCAATCATATCCCTGATCTGAATGATCTGATAAGCATAATCCTTTCTTTTTCGTAATTCTGTCAACTTACTGGATGCTGTGTCATGAAAAGTTACATGCCATGGCATTAGCATCCAAGTCTTTCTTTTGTCCAACAAAATCAGGTTTGCCAACACCCTCCCGCAAACTGAGCCGGGGCTGGAGGCACAGTTTGGGAAGAAAGTGAGCCAAGATGGTCTTTGGGGAGAGATCAGTTCTGAATAGGTTGGTCTTGGAGGTTTCAACATGGTATGAGTGGGGGCTAATGGATTTATTGTCATCTTTGGCGCAGTTAAGTGAGTTGTTGGCGAAGCGTGACCTCACGTCCTTGAGAGTTTGGGGCATAGGCTTCTTTGAGTGCATCCCAAACTGCAGACGTGGGCATACGCTTCTGTGACGTAGTTGTTTCTGTGCCTGTGGTATTTGAATTTGGTGAGGAATATTGTGGTGGAATAGGAGTTGCTGCGTCAAGATGATGAATCAGATTTTGGCTTTCTGCTAAGCCTAAAACTTGTTCTAATTTGAGGAAGTGAGTTTCAGAGTAACAAAGTTACCAACATTGAGAGATAAAGAAGTCATGATAAAAGATGAGCAAGACAGAGATCTTGGCTCTGATACCAAGAAGAAAAATAGAAAATGAAGAAAGAAGAAAAAAATAGAAATGAAGAATACTTTCAAACGTTTGATTTTTTTATTACTGGTGCACGTTGCAACTTACAAACATGTGTGGGAAAGTGAGGATCGCCATACCGGTGGTTGGGTCATGTATATATCTTCAACAATATGACCATGCAAGAAAGCATTTTTACGTCCGCTGATTTAATAGGCCATGCATAAGAGCGGCTTAAAATTAGACGAATCGCACTGACGAATGACAGGAGAGAAGGTCTCTGTGTAATCAAGGCCATGGATTTGATGATAGCCTTTTGCAACAAGACGAGCTTTGAGGCGGTCCAAGGTACCATCAGGTTTAAGCTTTGTTTTAAATACCCATTTGGAGCCAATGACATGCATATTAGGAGTGCGAGGGACGAGTCTCCAAGTTTGATTTTGATGAAGAGCAGTGAGTTCATCAAGCATGGCAGTTTTCCATCCAGGATGAGATAAAGTCGTATGCGTCGATTTTGGTTCACGAGGGATAGTGGGAGAAGAAACTACAGTCAAAGCATATTTAGGATTAGGCTTGACAATACCAGCCCTAGAACGAGTAGTCATGGAGTGAGAAACAGAGGCAGTTTGTGAAGACGGATCAGGTATAATGATAGGAGGCACAACGTCAGGGGTAGAAGACGCATCAGAAGTGGAAAGTTCGGCACCTGGTGATAGAGCTTCATGATTCAGTGGAGGTAGAGGTGGATCAGGATTAGTGGAGGAATCGGATGGCGAAGGACCATTAGGGGCTGAGGTAGAAATAGTGGTTGGCAAGGGAATTTGTGACTGGGGAAGGGAAATGGACTCTGGTGGAGCTGATGCAAAGGTGGAAGATGACAGCCAAGTATCAAAAATATGTGCCACATGAGAACCCGACGGAGAAGAGCTAGGTGATTGAACTGGAAAGACAGTTTCGTCAAACACGACATGTCGTGAAATGATAAATCTGCGAGTAGATGGATGAAAACACTTATAGCCTTTGTGTTTCGTCAGTATCCTACAAAACACAAAACAGTCTTAGGATCAAACTTAGTATGTTTTGTATCCCATGTGTATGGAAAACATTTGGACCCAAACACTCGAAGAGATGTATAATCTGGATGATGCCCATGCAACATAAAATACGGGGTATTAGAATTAAGAGAAGACGATGGTAATCTATTGAGAAGAAAAACAGCTGTAGAAAAAGCTTCTAACCAGAGATATAGAGGAGCATGACTATGAAATAACATAGTCATACCTAATTCTCTTATAATACGGTGTCGACGCTCAACCATACCTGTTTGTTCGGGAGTATAGGGACATGAAACCTGATGAACAATACCTGTGGTAAGAAAATGAGACGATAGTCGAGAGTTAACAAATTCACCCCCACCATCAGAATGAAAAATTTTGATTTTCTTATCAAATTGGCGCGCAACATATTGTTCAAAGGCTAGGAAAGCAACAAAGAAATCTGATTTATTATGTAAAGGAATAATCCAAGTGTACTTAGTGAAGTCATCAACTAAACAAGCATAATAACGAAATTTGCCAAGTGATAGGACTGGAGCAGGACCCCAGAGATCACAATGTATCTTATCAAACGCATTAGTACTTGTATGTGTAGATAAATCAAATGGAAGTTTACTCAATTTCCCTAACTGACAACTATCACATAGATGATTTGGTTTGGAAGAGCCTACAACTTCAATTAACCCTTTATTCTTCAATAGCTGAATTGTAGAAAATTGGGGATGACCCAGACGTTGATGCCAGATGTTTGATGATCCTGATTTGAATCGGTAAGAAAAATGTGCTTCTGGCGCATTGGGCAAGACATATAAGTTACCCCTCCGTGTTCCTGTTATGAGTGGATACCCTGTGTTCCGTGTCTTTACACAAAAATCAACGTCAGAGAATTCACAATTAACAGGAAATTGAGAAGTGAGTTGACTTACTGAAAGTAAATTTTTCTTAAGATTGGGCACTAAAAGAACATCATGAAGAGGTAAAACATAGTTTTCCTGTTTAATAGAAGACTTCCCAATACCTGTTATTGGTAAGGAAGATCCATCCCCAATAAGGATGGAATCAGTGCCTTTATATTGATGAAGATGGGTTAACATACCTTGATGTCCAGTCATGTGGTTAGATGCTCCAGTGTCTGATGTCCATTCTGTGTCAATGACTGAGTTATCCAGTGTAAGAGCCGCAAGTGCTTGTGGTAGTTCACGGTTGTGATCTGTCTTCTTCGGTAGCCACCAGCAAATTTTGGCAACATGACCACGTTTGTCACAAAATTGACAAATAGCATCCTTGTATAACTCCCTTTCTGCAGCAGTCATCCGTCGTTCGCCAGGTGGTGGCGGCTTGCGTTGTTGTGGATTTGCAGTACCTGAATCAGTTTTGGGCTGACCACGAGATTGCTGGGCTTGAAAACCACGACCAGTAGAAGTGAAGGAGTTGGGTTGATTGCGATGTGTAGGTGATTGGTTTTGTTTCTGGTGTTGCCCATAAAAGGCTAAGTGGGAAGAGAGATGAGAGGCATCAGACTGAGTTGAGAACCAGTTCCGACGATGATCCAGATTTTGTAATTGAGAGATCAGTTCTGAATAGGTTGGTCTTGGAGGTTTCAACATGGTTGTAGTGAATGTTTCATATTGTGGACCAAGGCTAGTAAGTAAGCAAAAAAAATTTTCTTGATCAGGAATGGGTTTGCCAATTGCGAAGATTATCACACGTACATTTGAATGTCCGTATATGGTCCGTAATGGACTTATTGTCATCCTTGCGCAGATAAGTGAGTGGTTGGCGAGGCGTGACCTCACGTTCTTGAGAGTCTTGGGCATACGCTTCTTTGAGTGCATCCCAAACTGCAGACGCGGTGCCTAATCCAATGACTAATCCGAGTGCCTCTTCAGAGAGGGTGCCAATTATCCAACCTCGAAGAAGCCGATCAGATTTTTGCCAGGTAACAAATTCTGTTGTTGGCGTTGATGTAGTTGTTTCTGTGCCTGTAGTATTTGAATTTGGTGAGGAATATTGTGATGGAATAGGAGTTGCTGCGTCAAGATGATGAATCAGATCTTGGCTTTCTGCTAAGCCTAAGACTTGTTCTCTCCATAATGGATAATTTGAGGAAGTGAGTTTCAGAGTAACAAAGTTACCAACATTGAGAGATAAAGAGGTCATGATAAAAGATGAGCAAGGCAGAGAGCTTGGCTCTGATACCAAGAAGAAAAAATAGAATTGAAGAAAACTTTTGCAGGCTTAACTTTTATTACTCCTTCGCTACTTTACAAAAAATACAAGAAGCTAAATATATAATGCTATTTGTTACTCAAATTACTTTCGTAAAACTAGCCACTAATATCGGGAAAGATATGGATTGTTTCACTATTAACGAATTACCATAAATTTAGGAAGTTGTTACTCCTAGAAATCTTCATCACCAATCATATCCACGATCTGAATGATCGATAAGCATCACCAATCATATCCACGATCCGAATGATCCGATAAGCATAATCCTTTCTTTTTCGTAATTCGTCAACTCGATGCCGTGGCATGAAAAGTTACATGCCATGGCATTTGCATCCAAGTCTTTCTTATCTCCAATAAAATCGTTTGCCAACAAATTGGCTACCTAATTAACGTGTGAAAAGAAGAGAAACCGTTAATTTTGTGTTCGCAAAACATTACATTAGTTAAAATATATTGTAATGTAAGACTACCTAAAATAAAATGACATTCAATAGATTTGAGGTTCATTAGAAGTTAAATCGATTGATTGTAATTTTTGTAAGCCCTTGATTTTAACCATTACGTCACATTCACACTGAAATCTTGAAATTAGAGTGAGGTTAAAGAGGGATATAAGTAATTCTTCATTTAACAACCCATACAATTCCAAAGTAGTTCATTATATTGATCGAGTGTATATTTAGAACTTACCTTCGCCAAAGGTGACCAAATTAAGGGTTCCAACTCCACCGTCTCCTTCAAGAATTTTGACACTCTTAATGGCTGTGGCATGACATTAGGAATAAGTATTAGGATTTAAAGTCAAGTAATAGTATATGCGATTGTTTAAAGCATTACACTCTAGGTATCTAATTTGAAATACCAAGCATCGTCTCCAACTAGCATATATATAGGGATACACTAGGGTTAAAACCAATTAATGGACTCTTGCCCATGCAGCCCCACTACAAAGGTGCACTACTTATTGGGTTTATATTAGAACACACACTTGGATTGTATTAAATATCCAAATCTCCTCCCATGTTCTACATGTAGCACAATCCAATAGATAGATAATGAAATGTTGAAAAGAATATTGAATCATTCATAGCATAAAAGATTCATTACTCAAAATATGAATTCTTTAAACACAATTATGAGTTTTAGAAATAGTCTAAACTCAACCAAACACAATCAATAGGTCTCACTCATAAGTGAACCAAATCAAAGTTTTAGAAATTCTCTAAATTTTGAACACAAGAGTTTTAGAAATACTTTAAACTCAAACTAAATGGTCAATTTCATATGTAAGTGAACTATTTATTCAATCGAAAAGAAAATAATGGTCCTACAGTCTAGAGCTCTAAAGGAATTATTCATCAAGTAGATCATCCCCTTCAAGATTCCAATTGGAATCAATTCCTCCATTTTCATTTTTAGTAAGTTACCAAATATGAATTTCAAGTAAATCCAATCATTTGTGTAACAAACTAAAGTGTCTAGTTCTACCAAAAGAATTTAGCACAACACCACAATGATGAAAATAAATATATATCAATGTCCATATGCATCAATATCACATTCCAATAAGCATCAATGTCTAGTTTCTTTATAAGAACAAGACCTAAATGCTTTCCTTTCAAAAGAACCATTTCATGTTTCTATGTGGAATGTTATAGTATCAAGTCCAAATTCGGATAAGCAACATCATCGGATAAGGGATGATACCACCGCTCTAAACAAAACATCCAAAATGAGTAAAATTACCTCATTACATGTGGAATGAGACAACTCACCCAAAAAGGATATATCATCAAATGTAGAATGATATATTGACAACCATAAACATCGTAAACATTATAAAGTGCTTATCTTAGCCAACAAAGAGAGATTCAAAATATTCAAAATAACATAGATGTAGGTTAAGACATGTCTATATAGTCTTTAACCTCATTTCGCCCCACAATTTTGAATATTTTCAATCTTTGTTCGATCCCTTTGTGAGAGCATCACCATATTATCCTTCAATCTCACATCGACCAAAGTGATAATACCGTGTTCTATGAGATAATTCAATGAGGCATGTTTCACTCCTAACATGTTTTCCCGACCATTAAAGAGTAAGTTTTTCACTATCAAATCAGAGCTGATTAGCACGTAACATACTTAAAGAATTAATCTTTAAATGGGTTAGTGGAATATCTAGGATCGTTCTCGTATCCACTCTACTTCTCCTTCTACTAAGCTAGAGTAGAAAGTTCCGATTCCATAAACGACAAAGCAATACAAGTCTGTCTCTTGAATTTCCACGCAACAATCGCTTCCACCCGGTGTGAACACATAACCACCGGTAGATTTATCGTCTCCTAATTCAGAGCACCACAATGCATCGTAAAATCCTTCCAAGATAGGAGGATGGCCGCTATAACATAGAGTATAGTTAGAGTTACCTTCGGATATCGCATAAGTCACGTGAGGGCATTCCAATGCTCAGTAGGATTACTAGTGAAACGACTCGTGCCTACGAAAAGGCTATGCGGTCTAGTGCATGTCATTGCATATGAGACTACCAATCAATTTAGAATAATCCAATGATTCACACTCGCTCCTCATTAGGGCTCACCGTTTATTAGGATCATACGATTGTCTCGACCACTTTACATTCACTATATCCCCATGTAGAAAGTAGTTTTTCAATGTAGTGAGTTTGGCTAAGAGTAATACCTTACTCAGAAACTTACCTTCATACCAAGAATGGTATCTACCACACCAAGATCGACATGTTAAATGCTTTTGTTAATTCGGCTTTACATCACTCAACTGCGAATGATCAAAACCAAGTATCAACATGTCATCTACATATAAGCAAATAATCGCGACCCATAGTTATTAAAATTGCGATCCGGATCGTAGGATCGCACGATTCTACGATCCGGATCCATAAACCGATCTTAAATCATATAGAATCATTCGTGTTATAGGATCGGAGTAAGATCCATAGAATCGATTGGGATCGTAGAATCGCAAAATTCTACCGATTTAGTGCAATCTCACCAAAAAATCAAAAGGTGTCGTTTAGTATTTGTTGGATAAGAACAAAGTTGCCCAAGACTCCAATCATTGTCGAACGAACCCAACTTCCAATTCTTCACTCCGACTCTCCATTCTCAATTCTCCATCTCCGATTCTCCAGTCTCCAATATCCAATCTCCATCTTCGATTCTCCAGTCTCCACCTTCACTTAGAATCAAGCTCAAAACTCGAAGTCGAGCCCACCGCTCAATCGCTCAAGCTTCACTCCACACAAACGCTCAATCAATCGGTTGATAGAATAGGTACTTCAATGTTCTTGTTTCTTGATAACAAATTGCTTCTTGTCTATTCGTGAAAGTATGTTCTATTCAAGTGGAAGTATTTCATCGAACCAATTTCTCAAAATATTATCTAGAAGCTTCCAATTAATGAAAATTTGCTTTCTTTACTTTGGGTGCTTTAAGCGCTTAGTATGCATTTTCATGGTTGTTGTCATTATCGAAAGCCCAACATCATCACTTGCGGTTGTATTGCTTTCGAGTTACGTCATTCTGCTTTCCATATGACCATCTTGACTCTTGCGAATTGATTGTGAGGAAGGTTGATTGTGAGCGAACCGATTTAGGTGCTTGAGAAGGTTGATATCTGTCTTTATTGGGTTTTTCATCGCCTATCGATCATCCCACTTTTGTGATTTTTTTACAGATGATTTTTGTGAAATTCAGGTGGTGCTAATTTTGCTTCAAGTCCTTATAGTTTTTGGACCAAGATAACCTTTGCATTTGTGCTAATTTGTTAGAATTTTACATTTTATTGATGAATTTGTGAGAGTTGATTTTATTAGGAAGTTTGTATACATCGAATGATTATTCTATGATTATGGCTTGGAAAGTTTTGAATTTAGCCATTTTCTAAAAAATATCTCCATTCTTACGCTCATGTGCCTTATTTATTTATTTATTAATGGTGATATGAATCCAACAAGCATTGAAGAGACTTCGAACCCGAAGCATGATGTCAATAGCAAAGTCTCCAGAACAAGCTCGGATCCACTTGACAAGGGCTAGAACAAAGAAAATGAAGGAAGCCTTGAATGGACTCATCCAAACGGCCCAAAAGGGTGGAGAGAAGACCAAGATTGACAAGACCATGTTTATTAATGCACTAAGTGTAATTGGGTCTTGTTAATTAGATTTTGGAGCCAAATTCCAAGTTGTAACCATAATGGGTTTGGCTTGACTATTATTTTTCTTAGAACCCCTTAGGAACATTGGGCTTAGTCTTAATTATATGGTAATTTGAGTCATGTAGCCCAAAGAGTTATGTAGCCCATTTGGCCCTAAAGAAACCCTAGCTTGAGCAACCCTAATTAGGAACCCTAGTTTGTATCTTTATAGTGGCCGTCGGCCATTCTTGGGGGCAGATTTTGATGAAATGAAAATTTGGACCGTGACATTACAAGCTTGAGAGAATTGCTCTCTAGTTGCTGTAATTACTTGCATATTACACAAATTCGAATTTGTGTGTTTGTTGTTCTTGATTTTCTAGATTTGTTCCCTAGGAAATTCGGATTCCATCCTTTCATTGATTCCAAGGTTTCTTGATACGGGTTATCAAGGGGTTGAGAGCTATTCCATCTTCAAGGAACATACCATCTCCAAGGAAAGATTTCATTAGGTTGATCCAAGGGAAGAACTTGTGTAGTGAGTTTTGGAACAAGTTATCCAAGGGTTCACGCCAAATGGGCTTTCCTTTTTCTTCTTGTTGTAGATTTGTGTTCGAGAGTGAACATACACTATGATTGATACAAGTAGAAAGTGAAAATTTTTTCTAGAGAATTGAAGGTGCCCAGTTGTTTATTCATTTATGACTATCTATTCCTTTGATTATTTCGGGATATTGTTCCATTGCGTAGTTTGGCACGATAATTTACTTGTGTGTGTGTTTATGCAATGTTTAGTTTACTACGTACTTTTAAACTTAGCTTTGCTCATCTAATTTAATGGACTTTGGGATTTTGGAAAGGTTAAGCAAATTTCAATGATTATTCTATGATTATGGCAGAAAGTTTGGACCTTTATGCCTATATTGACAACTTCGGATGTTAATAGTATGATGAAATTCTCTATCGGGTTCCTTTATGACGATGGATATTTGGGTTACTTTTCCTATTTCTATCTGGAGAGAATTGTAGGCAATCTCTTATTACAACCTTTTAGCCTAAAATTGGGTCTTTTATGCACCTTGGTTATTCATAAATTTCTTCTTTTCTATCTCTGTAAATTTTTTCCAATAAGAGTCTACCAAGTTAACATAGATGCAGAACAACAAAAGTTCTTTCTTTGGAGGGGTGAATTCTGCAAGTCCGATAAAAATATTGGTAAGACCTAGAAAACACACCGAGCTCTGGTCACAAAAGATAGGATAGCCATGGTCACAAATGACTACAAACAATGGTAAAATGAAAGTGAGTTAGGAAATGATGGGAAATGACATTAATTGCTCAATTTAGGGTGGTGCAAATGTTATTCCAGAGAGGAAAAGATGGGAAATAACATTAATTCAATTATGAATCTAGCTGGTTTTCATGGAAATGTCATAACAATTGTCCTTACATCCTAAGAGGAAACTCTAGTAAATTGTCTTTGGTGGAGAAGTTTATCATCAACTACAGCCTAACGGCTTCATGGGGTCTTCTCCTATCCCAAATGGTGGGATGGCCACAGGTCATCATCCTTCATCTATGATGATGAATATGAATGCTGGGTACCCGCAGGATGATGTGAACTTTGATGATTACAGATCAAGATCTTTCGATAAAGATGTTGATGATATAGGCTTTAGAGATAATGAATTTGATAAGGATGATATGTAGTTTGTGTAAAAACATCCATATTCTTAAATTTGAGTTGTACTTTAATTTGTTATTAAATTTAATGTTTTAGCTAAAACTTTAATGGATTTACCTACATTGTCTATTTGGATGTGAAATTGTTCATGTTTTGACAATTTAAAATGCATTACATATTTTATTTGGTGCTATTACTATTTTGTGTAGACTGTAGAGTGTTATTGAATGATGGATGTTTGTTGTTAAACAGCATTTGGACAAGGTTATGAATGCATATATATCGTATATTTTATAATATTGATTTTTTACAATTTAACACAAGTATACAATTTATTTTTGTGAAAAAGTTAGTGTAAGTGATAAAATATGAATAATTATAATTATTTTGGTCATTTTTTGTAGGATCTACGATCCTACCATCCAATCCCAGATCCGATTCTGCTATCCCAAATTGATCCTGCGTAGAATCTCGATTCTACGAACTATGTCGCAACTGATTCGACAGAATGGTAGTAAAGGCATTTATTTGGGAACTAAATTGAAATTCTAAGCTCATTACTACCTTGTCAAATTTTTATGCCACAATTTATGTGCTTGTTTTAAACCATACAAAGATTTGTTTACCTTACAAACTTTGTTCTAAACCTTTCATGACAAACCTTTCGGGTTGGTTCATGTAGATCTCCTCAATCAGATCTCCATTTAGAATTTACATCCATTTGATGCACAACATTGCTCAACAGATGCCAAAGCAAGAAGAACTCTTATCGTAGTCAAGTGACAGAGGGAATAAACATCAAAATAATCATGTCCCACCTACTTGAGTATAGCCCTTAGCTACTAAATGTGCTTTATATCGAGCTATAGATCCATCAAGATTAAGTTTCTTCTTCAAAATCCACTTGCAACCTATAGTCTTAGCCCCATTTGGCAAATCGACTAGTTGCCAAGTTTGATTTTATAACAGAGAGCTCATTTCATCATCAATGGCTTCGCCATAATAAGGAGTCCCTAGATCTCATCGCTTCTTTATAAATGGATGGATCATCTTCTAAATGGTAAATGACAAAATCCTCACCAAACATTTTGGGAACTCACTCTCTTGTGGATATCGTCAAAGGTGCAGATTCGTAAATTATTCGAGTGTCGAGAAATTGATTCAGTTTCTATAATTGATTCTCAAATTATTTCTATAATGCCTAGTATCATCAACCCTTGATCTTGAAGAAATTTATCTTCAAAGAAAACTACATCTCTAGATTCTATAACCACATTAGTTAATAGATCCAAGAACCGATCATTGCACTATTCTCTCGCATCACCTAAATACAGACAAATGTTGGTCCTGTGCCCCACCTTAGGTCTCCTAGGGTCTTGTATCCTCACATAAGTAATATAATCCCAAGTCTTAAGAATATCATATCTACAAGGATGTTTATGTCATATCTCATACGGTTGAGGACAACTTAGAATGCAAGAACTTATTCAAGATGTGATTAGCAGTCAAAACTGCTTCTCCTCAATAACAAGAAGGCATGCCAGCTGTCAATAACATAGAGTTTAACATTTCTGTTAACGTCCTGTTCTTACATTTAGCTATGCCATTGGATTGAAGTGAGTAAGGAGCTACAGCTTTCAAGTATTATGCCCTCTCAAGCACAAAATTCCTTGAACCTGTCAATGTATATTGTCCTCCATTGTCACTCCTAAACCTTTTAATTTTCAAGTTCCATTGGTTTTCAACATGACTCTTGAAAATTTTAAATTTATCAAATACTTCATCTTTTGATTTTAACAGATAAATATGACAATATTTAGAAAAACCATCTATAAAAGTGACCAAATACTTCCAATCACCTTTAGTTGTGAACTTTTAAAGTTACAGGTCGAATATATTAATTCAAAAGTTGTGTACTCCTAGAAACCATACAAATGGTTTTCTAGTAATTTTTGTTTGAGCACACACTTCACATCTGTTAAGTTTGATCAAGTATCTAGAGGTATATTATGAGTTTTAGCTAGTCTAGCTATTTTCTTGTAGTTCACATGTCCTAACCGATTATACAATGTTATAGGATCAATTAAATTTAAACTAACTTGGCCATTTTATTTACGAATTCAATCTATACATACCACCAGTCAAGAATCCGCAACCAAAATAATGAGAGTTAATAGATAAAATTACTCTACCACCAGAAATAAATATGCTCATGCCAGCATTATCTAAGCGACTAACAGAAATTAAATTCTTTTGAATAGCAGAAACTACTTTAACATCTTTTAAAGTTAGAAGTTTATCTAAAAAAATGCTCATATTTGCAGTACCAGTGTGAGTCACCATCTCCGCTGCTCCATTAGCCACAGCAATAGTCTCGTTTGCCTCAACAACATCATCAAGTAATTTTTTGTTCTTGCAAACATGACACGTTGCCCTAGTATCTAATCACCATTCTGAAGAAGTACTGGCCTTTCCATTATTTCCCATAAGGCTCAGTTTTTTGTATTAGCATACTTCCTTCATTCTTTGGTGTGTCAGATTTGTCCTTTTTAGGTTTATTACAATCTACTGCATAGTGACCCCACTTCCCACAATTATGACACTTGCCCTTCTTTTTCTTAAAGATAGACTTTTTGACTGCAATTGTTGAGACTCACTCTTGGGTGGCTTGGATTTCTTAGGAAATTTTTGGGATGTGTTACCGCATTAGCGGTGGTTGTTCTTTGTCTAACCATCTTCAAGTTATTCTTAACTCGATTCTCATCCTCGATTCTAATGAACCGCTTAAAATCATTCAGTCCACCTGCATTTTCTTCCTGTACATCTCGGTTTTGAAAGAATGCTACGCATATGGTAATTTATAAATAATGGCACTAACTTGAAAAGATCACAAACAATAATATTTTCACGGTCAATTTGGATCTCTGATGAGTGATTTCCATATCTTCCTTCAATTTGAAATCTATGAATTTGTCAACTAGATGTGTTTTGACAATTTCTCCTCTTTCTTAAATTAAGTATCTAAATTGTCCCATATTTCTTTAGTAATCTTAAACTTGCTATAAACTTACGCAAGATAGCTAAGAGACAGTTCAATAAATAGTCCTTGCAAGTCATCATCCTTGTTCCATTGAGATTCATCAACTTCCTAAGTAGTGTCGACAAAGGTACTCAAAATAGTATAAAAATATTTTCATATTTTAAACCAAACCGAGTCTTTCACTTCATGAATTAAATTCAAACCCACTAAAAGTACAAAATTTGACCATCTCAATTGGCATGTGCTTTTCCATTTTTAATAAGTAAAAATGGAAAATTAGAATAAGTGCACTTGATTTGAAACGGAAAAGTCCGGAAAAAAAAATCAACACAGTCAAAGTCAACAGTCAATCGATCAAAGTCAATTGTCAACAATCAAAGTCAATGGTCATCCGTCAACGGTCACAATCACAAGCAATCAACATCCATCAAGATTCCGCTCGATCACGCCATTAGCGCCACGACAAGAAATCGATTTGCAAACCCTTCCAGGTCGGATATGCACGCTACGCACAACCAAGAATTTCACGAATTTTAGTCCATCGTTTCTGTTGTTTGAGCTCCGATTAAGGCTCGTGACCCCTTAAAACAATCGTCTTGACAAGGAGAATGCAACCAAGTGACCTTGCAAGCTAAAAATGTGGAACTTTCAGATCTCAAGTAAAAGATCCCATTGCTACAACTTCAAACTCAGATCCCGGCCAACTCCAACGTCGGATCGACGATCCGATTACACCGTTGCATTCCTCTCGTTGAGAGCTATAAGATGGACTATTCTTTTGCCTCTAACATTCACCGAGCAAAAGTCAATTTTCAAAGTGATTAAAATACCCATGTTTCACTATTTGGACCTTTGCTCACGTTTTTTTACGTTTTGAAAAACGTGAAAGAAATTTTTTTAAGTCTTCAATACCTAATGTTTCAAGATTGTTAGGGTTTAAAATCAAGTAATAGTATATGCGATTGCTTGAAGCATTACACCCTATGTATTTAATTTTGAATATCTAATATCTTGCTCCAACTAGTATATATATAAGGATACACTAGAGCTAAAACCAATTAATGGGCTCTTGCCCATATAAAGACTACAAAGGTACACTACCTATTGGGCTTATATTAAAACATATATTTGAGTTATATTAAATACCCAATATGAAGTCATCATAAAGGATGAAGGACTTGAGCAACCTGCAGGAGGGATTGAGGTAGTAATTGAAGAAAAGTTTTTCTTATTATTTTCTGAAATCCGGACACATGATACATATACAAATTTGACAAAGAACTTACCTAAAACTTCTTCTGTAATATGGTAACTGAATATGTACATCTCTTACAATTATGGTAGTAGCAGGATTCTATCTCAACTTGGTAATATTAATCTAGCTAATTTATAGGCTAATTTACGTGAACATGCCAACACTCCCCCTCAAGTGGGTGAAAAAAATATCTTTGATACCCAACTTGAAAAGCGAAGGACTGAAAAGATTGTTTGCTTTAAAAGGAAGTCACGATTTTGTTGGAGAAAAGAAAGGACTTGTATACTAATGCCATGGCGAGTAACTTTTCATGCCACAGCATGGTGAAAAGATATCTTTGATACCCAACTTGAAAAGCGAGATCTTGAAGTCCCTCCCAGATATAGCTTTAGTTACCATATCTGCTAGTTGATCACTTGATCGGATGAATGATATTTGAATGACTCCTTCTTCAATCTTTTCCTTTATGAAATTACGATCAATCTCCACATGTTTAGTTCTATCATGTTGGACGGGATTTTCAGAGATACTTATGGCTGCCTTATTATCACAAAAGAGTTTCATTCTTGTCTTTGGAGAGTAACCCAATTCAGTCATCAACCTTTTTAACCAAAGTAGTTTGCATACTCCTTTTGCAACTTCTCTGAATTCAGCTTCTGCACTAGAAAAAGACACTACTTTTTGCTTCTTGCTTCTCCATGTAACAAGATTTCCTCCAACCATCGTAAGATAACCAGAAGTTGAACGCCTATCGGTAACATTACCCGCCCAATCTGCATCTGTATACCCTTCCACATCTAGATGACCATGCTTTCCAAAAATGTGCCTTTTCCTGGAGCAGACTTTAAATATTGGAGAATTCGGACAACTGCATCCATGTGATCCTTCTTGGGAGCATGCATGAATTGGCTTACCACACTTACAGCATATGAAATGTCAGGTCTGGTATGAGATAAATAGATCAGTCTTCCTACAAGTCGTTGGTACCTATCTCGATCGGCAGGAGGCTGAACTGGACTTTCATGAAGCTTATGGTTCTGTATTATCGGAGTATCTACTGGCTTGCACTCCAGCATTCCAACTTCAGCAAGAAGATCTAATACATATTTCCGTTGGGACAAAAAGATTCTCTCTTTTGATCTTGCAACCGATACCTAAAATATTTTAACTCTCCTGGATGCTTCGTATCGAGGTCACCATTCAACTTAGACTTGAGTCTTGCACTCTCCGCACGATCATTGCCTGTGATCATAATGTCATCAACATATATAATAAGAAGAGTTATCTTCTCATTGCACCTCTTTATGAACAAAGTAAAATCAGCCGTGCACTGCTCATATCCATACTCCTTCATAGCAAAACTAAATCTCCCAAACCATGCACGGGGAGATTGTTTCAATCCATAGAGAGATCGGTCCAGTTTGCAAACAACATTGGGGTTGCCATCACACTTGTAACCCGGTGGGATTTTCATGTAAATCTCCTCGTTCAGATTGCCGTGAAGAAATGCATTCTTTACGTCAAGTTGATGTAAGGGCCAGTCTAAATTTGTTGCTAGTGATAACAGAACTCTCACGGTGTTTAATTTCGCCACTAGAGAAAATGTTTCCTTGTAGTCGACCCCGTATGTCTGTATATACCCCTTTGCCACTAGCCTTGCCTTGTATTGTTCGATAGACCCATCCGACTTATACTTGATTATGAAAACCCACTTACACCCTAACGCTTTTTCCTCGTGGAAGAGTAACCACCTCCAAGTCCCATTCTTCTCTAAGGCTTCCATCTTATCTTTCATGGTCGCTCTCCATTCAGATCCTTCATAGCCACCTCCACCCTCTCGAACAAAGCTTAGCCGATACGTTTCCGATAAATGCTTGATATGTGGCTGACAATCGTCTTGTTGACACATAATTTGCAATGGGATACTTTGATGTTCGATTTTTTATTTGAGGAGAGTATTTGTTGGGTGGCTTGCCCCGATTATGCCTGTCAGGAAGAACATATGTTTTGCGACTATGTAAATTATCACAAGGTGGAGAAGAAGTGTTTACCTCGTGAGCATTCGCAGGAGCTTGGGTGGATACTAAAGAGGAGATGGATGGATAAGACTTTGTTGGTCTTCACATAAATCCCAAGCTCAACTTCCGAAGCTCTACCGAATATCATCACCGCTGGATTCGATTTGTTCTCATCATTGATTCGATTTGTTCATTGTTGATGTGGTGTCCAACTTCCATCATAGGTTGGATCATAGTTGTTGGACTGCAGTTGCTTTTGTAGATCTGCTTTTCCAAGATAGAAATTACCGTAGGCAAATGTGTATTCAAATATCCCACCAATTTGTATCCATCTTCTTCCGTGAGACGAATACTCGGTGGTGATGGTGGATAAAAAATTGAGTCGATGAAAGTAACATCAAGTGTGACATGAAACTTCTTGGTACTTGGGTTGTAGCATTTGTAACCTTTCTGATGTGATCCGTATTCAATAAACATACACCTTTCGACACATGGATCCAGCTTGGTCCTTTGGTTTTTATGCAAATGTACAAGAGCCACACATCCAAATACTTTTGGAGGTAAAGTCAAAACACCAGGAATCTCCACATGATCAGCAAGGCATTGTAATGGAGTTCGAAGACTTAAAACTCGTGAGGGCATTCGGTTCATAAGATACACTGAAGTTATGACAGCAGCATCCCAAAATCTTTTAGGAACATGGCCACCTATGAGAATAGCTCTTGCAGTTTCAAGAATATGTCGGTTCTTTCTCTTCGCCACTCCATTCTGTTGTGGTGTGTGAGCACAAGATGTCTCATGAGTAATACCATGCAGATTAAAGTAGGTGCTAAATTTGGTGTTCACAAATTCACCTCCATTATCAGTTCGAAGTACCTGAATCTTGACACCGAATTGTGTTCTAATCATCTCATAAAAGGTTTCAAATATAGCAGCAACTTCATCCTTGTTTTTCATTAGATAAAGCCAAGTCATACGTGTGCAATCATCTACAAAAATAATAAACCATCTAAAACCAGAAATTGTAGAGATTGGAGATGGCCCCCATACATCAGAATGGATTAAAGCAAATGGTTTTGTCCTTTTGTTAATACTGGGAGGAAAACTAACATGATGACTTTTTGCCCGAATACAAGTTTCACATGTGAAACAGGACTCTGAAAAATTACGGAACAATTCAGGAAATAAAACTTTCAAGTATCCAAAAGAAAAGTGTCCAAGTCGACGATGCCATAACCAAACTAAGCCTTTTTCTTTGTCGAGACGACCTTGAGTGTGTAATCCATAACCCCTTGGCTTAAAATCATCTAGGAAATATAATCCATCCCTCTTAGTACCACGTCCAATAATCTCCTTCGTGCGAATGTCCTGAAATATACAAAAATCAGGATGCATTAAAGCAAAACATTGTAAATCATTGGTGATCTGTCTTACCGACAATAGCTTATTTGATAAAGATGGTACTAATCTATTTGGAAGAGAAATAGATTGAGAAAGATGAACATCTCTCGCTTTCCAAACTTACGCTGAACTTTGTCCATTTGCATTTGTAATCCGTCAATTTTAGGAGGAGTTGTTGTGGCACGATCTTGGGAGTCAAAAGTCATGTGATTTGTTGCTCCGAGTCAATAATCCATTTATCACTCTTGCCCATGTGAGAAAGAATAAGCACAACTTGATTTACCTTTGGGTTCGGCACATGTACTCTGATCGGGAACTAAGGATAATTCAGACCCTCCAGAAACTAAAGCCGCCTGAGCACTTTCTTTCCCAGCTGCCTTCCCTTTCTTCTTTTTCTAGAGTTCATCCCACCACTCAGGATAACCATGAAGTTTAAAGCACTTATCCTTTGTATGTTTTGGATTTTCACAGTGAGAGCACCCTCCTGTGGTTAGTGCTCCCCCTGTCGTTAACTTTGGTTGGGAGTCAGCCCCTTCACGGCGGGAGATCATAGCTCCACCCGAGACTCCATGTTCTCCAGATGAAAGCATAACAGTTTGTCGGAGATCTTCTCGTCTTACCCTAGCATATGCCTGTTCCACAGTAGGAAATGGTTGGATCTGTAGCACATCTGCTCGTACCTTATCCAGGCGATCATCAAGTCCATCAAGAAAGAGATATACTCGATCTTCTTGAATGGCTAAGTTATATCTTGTAATATCCTCAGCGCACATCATGGGATTTGGTCGTCGAAAATCTATTTATCGCCAGAGAGCCTAAAGATTATTGTAGTAGGTTTCTATTGTTCCTCCATTTTGTTTTAACCGCGACACTTGCCGCTTCAAATCATATACTTGGGATGTATCAGTCCCGTCAAAGTAGGTTGTAGCTACTGAATCCCAAACAGCTTTTGCAGTTGGGAATCGTATAAAATTTCCAATTAGTGTTGGTTCCATTGAATTTATCAGCCATCCTTTTACGGTAGCATCTTCAGTACTCCACTTCCTAAAACCAGGATCGGTTATGGCTGGTTGTGGAACAGCACCCGTCAGATATCCCAACTTATCCTTACTAGAGACATACATCTCGATGACTTGAGACCACAAGCCATAGTTGGAACTATTGAACCTAATAGCAATTGCAGGGGCAGAAGGTTCTGTCACTGATGGTGTATTTTGCTGTGATAAAAGCTGCTTCATCGCAGTTGTAAAGTTTTCAAGAATCGTTGTGGCTGTTGATCCTTCACTTGACGGTGGTGTTGTTGTTATTTCCTGTCTCTCCATGACTTGTAGCAGGCCCTAACCCGCTCTGATACCATGAAGAAAAGTTTTTTCTTATTCATCATCTGGAAATCCAGACACATGATACATATACAAATTTGACAAAGAACTTACCTAAAAACTTCTTCTACAGAATATGGTAACTGAATATGTACATCTCTTACAATTATAGTAGTAGCAGGATTCTATCTCAACTTGGTAATATTAATCTAGCTAATTTATAGGCTAATTTACATGAACATGCCAACAGTAATGTTGTAATCATAAGTTAAAGCCACCATTGTGTCTAAATTAATTTGATGTTTGTTGGGAATGTATGGGACTTGAGAATTCCCAGAAGTGTTCAGTAATTATTGATGAGAGCGGGCTGCGGAATGACAGAATTAGTGACTGTATTTAAAGATGGAAGTTCATGTTCGTATGCTCTTCCATGTGAACCAGAGTGCAAATACTCCGTGGACTTGGAAGTCGGTCTTGCTCTGCTTCTGATATTAAAATTGTGAGATTGAATCAATTGGACCGCCATTCTTGATTGTGATATGAAGTCATGAGAGCAACCTTCTGGCTTTTTTGGGTGTGGTCTGTCAATGTTTGCGGAATAACTTTAGAATTATTCCTTTCCGTTGACTATTTAAACCTCGATTGTAGTGATATTAAAAAAATTATGACCTGGAAGTGTTTCATCATTATCTCTAAGAATTATGAACGCCTAGAGGGAAGAAAAATGACAAAGATCAATGCTATTAGTTTTGGTAGGTCCAAACTTCATTTTTGCCAAACAAAAAATATATATTTCATTTAGATTAAGGGTTTGTTTAATAACATAAATTATTATTATTTATCTTTTATTACTTAAAATTTTTGAATTAAAATGTTTTAGTATTTTGTTTATTACTAACAATATTTAGATCTACCTAATTGCTTAATCACTACTTAACTTGCATAAAAAGTGAAGCACTAAAAGTTAATTTAACACCTACAACATGGATCTTTTAATGGTTTATAGCTAACATTCAAAATTAACATCCCTTCAACAAATTGATTTTTTTAACTGTAAATATCTTTATTTTACACATCATTCTCTAACCTTCTACTTTTTTTTCTCTCAAGAAAATCTCTCTCTCTCTTCCTTATTTTCTGAAAATGTTCAATGAATTTTAATCAATTTATTTTATTATTTTTATTTTCTATAATAAACATTAATTTTGATAATCTATAATTTATCCATTTTCATAAACAATGATTGATCTTTAATTGCAAAAATTAATACTTTGTATATATAAATACAAAAGAATCAAATAGTACGGTTAAAATTATACAATTTCAGTAATTTGACATTTATATCAATATGTTTATCAAACAATATTAATTGGTTTAACATTTATATTTAAACACTAAAAATTAAATTTTAAATATTCAAATTTCAACTTAATTATTTCACCATTAAAATTTTAAGATTTAGCATTTAATTTTATCAAACATACCCTACACTCCAAAAATCATTCCCTAAACATAATACTTTAATCTTTATGTGCAAGCTTGTTCATAGGGGGCTGCCAACTGATGACAAAGTCCAATCCCTTGGCATTCTGATTGTGTCTCGGTGTGTTTACTGCACTCAACTGAAGATGGAAACAATTTTACATGTCTTCCTGTAAAGTGAAATTGTAAGACAGGTATGGCTCTTTGCTGACTTATTGACCCTGCATGCACATTTCAATACAATTGACGGAATGGTTAACCATTGGCTACTAGTTAGTGATTCTAAATCTCATATTGATTTGGTGAAACGTCTACTTTTTCCTTGTATATGTTGCTAATTGTGGCGATGTCGCAATGAAGCCAAATTTGGTTGTGGGAATACCCAACCGAGATATGCTAATATTGTTATTGCAAAAGTTATACATTTGTTGAAAGAATTGTCCTTTGGCTTCAAGCCTATCATTGCTGCTTCATATATGGATGGCGTTGTGCTGGATGGTTTGTAGTTTTCACAGTGACGATACAGATTAGCAAAGGGATGTGGATCAAAAGGAAGCCCCTACTGTGGAGAACTAAAATTGAACACAGATGGGTCTAGTGTGAATGGTCAAGCTTTCTGGGGAGGATCCTTAGAGACTCATGTGGCTCGTTATCCTTACCTACTCAATAAGTTTTGGAGGTGGTACTAACAACCGCGAGGCTAATGTTATCCTCTTTGATGTTAGATTGTGCCAGGAAAAAGGAATACATTTACACAAAGTGTTGATTCAAATTCAAGATTATAATCCTAGGACTAAATAAGGTCACAAAGTGCCGTGGGTCATTCCATGTATCTCCTTATTTGGCAAACTAGCAACACTAATACTGTTTTCATCCATACATATCGGGAAGGAATAGAGTCACTGACTTTCTAGCAACCTACGCTCACAAGAATGAGGATGTGTAGATTTTTGACAAGTTAGGGTCCTTACCCTAGGCATGTCAACTCATATGCCATGATGATGTACATGGACTACCCATATTTAGGGATGGTAGCTAAATTTTTCTTCCATGGGTTTAGATAGATTAAGAGTACTCGTTGTCTTTTGTTGATAGGTATGACTTTTTGTTGATAGTTATGATTGTCGCTATATATATGTTGGGGAATGTTTTTTGCTTTGTAAATAGGATATGTTTAGTTTACATAGGAGATGTCACAAATTTCATTGAATTTTGTATAGCTTCTAAGTGTTGCATTCTAATTGTAAAAATCCTAGGATCATAGTTAGTCCCGATCTTTTGTTTTCTCAAGAGTTAAGTCTATATATCGCTCTATGTGGTTAGACTATACCGTCACTGCTTTGTTCCAATAATAGTTTTATCATTATTAATAAAATACCACTAGTGGACGAGTTTGTACATTAGTAAATCATACTCGTGCTTTTACAAAGGCGTTTATTAAAAATAAATAAATAAAATGATCCTATTAATCCTAAACTTTCATTAAATAGTCTCTGTTTTTTTCTTCTTTTTTTAGTTTTTAACCAATAATCACCCCCGTTTCAGTTGTAAAACTAGTTAGTCGAACATTATATGTATTTGTTTTCAGAGCAAAATTGTCCTTTCAAGTGGAAGATGAAAAGCAAATTTAAGAAGAAATTAATAATAATAAAAAAACTTTATCTTTTCAAGACCGGACTTTTACTTATTGTCCCATCGAATCGGACAAACTCATTGGGAAGTGACTCTGTTAGAATATATTCAGAAATCAAGCAAATTTTGGTTGACTAAAATTGTTTTGTCTGTGCAGGCCAGAGCTACGGGTTTTCCTGGTAAAAATTGATTCTTATTTTGGCCATACTATTTTTGGCCGTATTTGGAAGTTTATGGCCTCACATTTTGTTGTTTGCTTCAGTTTAGTTCTGGCCAGCCGATTTTGGCTCTCTCAACTTTGTCCAGTTTTTCTTGTTTTGGCCAAACTTGGAAGTTTTTTTTTTTTTTGGCCAGCTTTAGAGCTTTTGTTTTGGCCGATTTTAGCTTTGTGACTCATATTTTTGTTTAATATTATTTTAGTCCCAATCTCTTCAAATCTTGGTGTTTATTGTGAATTGTGCTCCTAGTCGTTTTTTTATTTTGTTTTCAAATTTAAAATTATTTCACCACCTTGGGTTTGAGGAGAATGTTAAAATATATTTAGAGTATTTTTATAAATATATTATGTTAGAATATGTTCAAAATATTTCTTGTAAATATGTTAGGCAATATTTAGTCATAAGTAGATAATATTTAGTTTTTATATGCATATTTATTATTTGTTGTAAAATATTGCGTCACAAATATATAATGTAATGTAAATGAGAGAAATTAAGTAGATAAAATATAAATATACCACATATAGTGGAGAAATTAGAAGAGAAATTTTTATTTCATTTTTGTTCTTCACACATCCTAATGACCAAACTATGCTCCTATTTATAGAAAAACAATGATATAGTTATCAATATATTTGGATAAATACATACATTAGATAGGGATAATTGCTTATATTAGATAACGATAAGTGCTTACATTAGATAGAGATAAATACATTTATTAGATAGGATAAATGTACATTGGATAGGGATATAAACAAATAAAATATAATGAATATCCATTCATGCAATGTTATTAAAAACACGCTTTACTCATGCGATTTTACGATTTTACGATTTTATGAGTAAAAATCAAGGGTCCGATTTAACTCGTGTTTAAAATCAAAAATTGGTAAAATCGAATAAAATCGCGCCTTTACTCGTAAAAATGGTAAAATCATACGTGTCAAGCGACTTTGCCAAAACGACAAAAAGTCGCTTTGCCATAAAACGCCAAACCCAATTTTCAACCTTTCTTCCTTCTCGCTGCTTTGTCACACACCGCAGCCTCCCGGGTTCTGCCACTAAGTTCTAGGAGTTCAAAGTCTCAAATCATTGAAACAAAGAGAGAGAGATATAGGGAGAGAGAGAGAGAGGTGTCCGAGGGTGAAACAAACCGAGCTACCGAATAACTGTAAGCTCTTTCAATCTCTTTTCTTTGGATAAAATTTTTCATTTCTTTGGGTGTAATTTTGCGTTGAATTTGTAGTTTAGATACATGTATTAGTGTGATTCTATTATTTGTCGCTAGATTTTGGTGCATTAACATGCTACCGAGCTTAGGGTTTTAGGATATTCCCGACTCAATTGGGGAAATTTTTTCATTTTTGTTGCTATTGCTTGTTTGCAGTTGAATTTTTGTCTTTTGCGGTTGTTTAATTCTTCCATTTCACTATCCGGATTTTGCTAGCTTTGCTTTGCCGGATTCTTCCATTTCGATTGTTGAAAAGTTTTCTACTTCTTGGCATTTTCTGTTTTTGTTTCTTGCGCATTTTCTATTTCGCTTTTTGCATTTTTGGTTCTAAGTTTTCTGCTTCGCATTTTTCGCTCTAAATTTTCTGCTTCAGTATTTTTGTTCTAAGTTTTCTATTTCTTGGCATTTTTAGTTTTTTCTTGTTGCATTTTTGTTTCTCGCTTTCTTGGCATTTCCTTTTTTTTTTTTCTTGATGCATTTTCTGCTTTTCGCATTTTTGTTCTAAGTTTTGTTTCTTGGCATTTTCGCTTTTTTTTTCTTGTATTTTCTATTTCGCTTCGTTTCTTGGCATTTTAGATTTTCTGCTTCTGCATTTTTGTTCTAAGTTTTTGTCATTTTCGCTTTTTTTCTTAATGCATTTTGCTTGCTTCGCTTTCTTGGCATATTAGAAGTTGCATTCGTATGGAATTCACTGCATAGGCAAGAATGTCATTAATGTTTTACTATTTCATCACCTATCATAAGGGTATAATATTGGTTATAGAACAAGTGGGAACATAGGCTACAAGGTGTATGGTGTTTGATTTTTGGGGCCTGTATGTGTGCTAAGTTTTGTGGGTTGACTTTTGTGCATTGTTTTATGCCATAAGTGTGCTCGAATATTTCTTTGTGTGTGTAAGTCTATAGTCCAAGTGCAGTGAAGAAGAAAAGACCTGATAAGGACCAGAGATGGTTGTGGAACTAGCCAAAGAGGAGCAAGGGCATGATGCTATTTGTAATTATGATTATTATTAATTTTTAGGTGTGATTGATAATATTCTTTTTGAAATTTGCGTATTTTTATAAGTTTGAACAAGTTTATAATTTATAAATTTAACATATTATATATAATATATTTATTATATTATTTTTATAATTTGTAAACTTACAATTTTACGATCTGATTTTACAATCCGATTTTGTGGATCCTCCACCGATTTTACGTAAAAATGCGTTTTTAATAACCTTGCATTCATGTATTTCATAACACTTCCTTGTATATTCATTGTATTCATTATTTTACGAATGTACATTATATTGTCTCATTAAAAACCTTAGACTGAAAACCTAATGGGACAAAAATCGACAAAAGGGAAAAAGAGTACAGAGCACAAATCTTATGATGTCCCCTTTTATGGATACATTAGTTGCCTCGTTAAAAACCTTAAGTCAAAAACCCGTGAGAAAAAACAGATCAAAAGGAAGAAAAAGAATGCAAAGCATAGTTCATAATATCTTCCTCAATTGAGCTATATGGCCACTGGGTTAGTCAATCTTGCATCTTGTGAACTCACCGCATACCAATGCTATATACTAATTTCTCAAAAGTTGATGTTGGCAATGATTTGATAAAAATCTGCAAGATTCAAGTACGATTGAATTTGTTTAACATTAATTTGTCAATTTTCATGGAGTTCATGAGTATAGAAAAATTTCGATGAGATATGCTTGGTCCTATCGCTTTAATATATTCTCCCAACTTGTGCAACATAAGTAGCATTATCTTCATAAATTATAATGGGAGAATTTGTAATTGGTGTTAAACAACAAAATTGTGAATATGCGTTATAACGGATCTTAACCAAACACACTCTCTTCTAGTTTCATATAAAGCAATAATCTCGATCGTTAGAAGATGTAGCTACTAGTGATTGCTTTATAGAGTGCCAAGAAATGGTGGTACCGTTATAACAAAATAAATAATCGATTTGATAGCGAGCTTTATGTGGATTAGATTTATATTCAGATCAAGATATCCAACTAAACCAGAGGTCCTCAAAGAAATCAAAGATATCCAGGATGTAGTGGCTATTTTAGGAACAAGGGGCGCCCATCAATAGAGATATTGTTGGTCTCAACATTGGTTATAGCCGTAGGATTAATTTCAATAGTGTGAGATTCATCAAGCCTCCCTTATTTTTTAAAGATGCTTGGTATAGATCAACAAAGTGTTTTAGCGTAGGACAACACGTAACCAAAGGCCCACCATACCGCAACAATGGCAATTATTTTCATTAGTCACCTTTTTGGCTTTTTTCTTTGTCATGATTTAGGCTAATTAGATTTCCTAGGGCGGTTAAATTTTCTACCACCCTTCGAGGACTATGTTATTGCTGCGCTTATTGCCCCTAATATTTTTCTCATAGTTAGCCTGTGCTTTAGGCAATACTTTTGAGCCAAAGAGGTCCGAGATCATGATTTTGGGAAGCAATTCATTAGTTTGCTCGTGAGTGAGAGCGTAAATCAATTCGAATATGTGGCAAATCGACATTGACGGTATTGTTGTTGTAATACAATATTCAAGCATGGAAGGTGGAGAAAGTTTTCTCTAGACTTCGCATTAGTGAGTTTGACACCGCATAACTCAAGCCGAGAAACAATATCAAATAAGCGAATTATAGTCGACAACGATTTAAAATCTTGCAACCCGAGATCTTGCGGTCATGTTGTGTTTGAGGAGGATAACGGTCTTGGTATGATCATACCTATCATTCAACCTCTTCCATAGAGTCCGAGGGTCTCGAGCGGATAAATATTGAGTCTACATGCTCACATGCAAATGATGACGAATAAAAATCAAGGCATTTGCCTTATCTTTTGCATTTGAAGTTCCGTTGTCGTAATTGCATTAGCGACTTTGCCCTTGGAGGTGCATTTCCATGACAAGACACTAGAGCAGATAATTATTTCCACTCACTTCTAGGATGTGGAATTTGGGCTTTTCAATGTTGGCCATAATTCTTGCAAAAGATGAATCCTTATATTAATTAGAATGATTTCAAAAATATCCACAAAGAACTTCAGAACAAAAGAATAAACCGATTTCAAAATCAAGAAAAAGAAAAATGAAGAATTAATAGAAGAAGATCGAGTATAATTAAAGAAAAACCAAGAGAACTCTTTACCTTGCAAAATTATTTACTCGGTTGGTAAATTTTCGTGTGTTGATAATGTATTGTAGAATATTGCATTACAAATATATAATAAAGCAAAATGAGAGAAATTAAGTAGAGAAAGTATAAAGACACCACATATAGTGGGAAATTAGAGGAGAAATTCTTATTTTACTCTTCTTCTTCACACATCTTAATGATCAAACTATGCTCCTATTTATAGGAGAACAATGATGCACCTATCAATGTATTTAGATAAATACATACATTAGATAGGGATAAATGCTTATATTAGATAGGATAAGCACTTACATTAAATAGTGATAAAGTACATCCATTAGATAGGATGAATATAAATTGGATAGGGATATGAACAAATAAAATATAATGAATATCCATTCATGTATTTAATAACATTATTGTAGTTAGAGGACAATTATACTGAATTATATCGCATATATAGAAAATACAACTATTCATTTTTTCTCTTATAAAAATAGAAAATACAAGTATTATTTTTTTCTTAAATTCTAACTGACTCCATAAATGGAAGATTAAAAAGTTCTTCGTCCATGCGATATCGGATTTGAAAATTGTGATTGCATATTTTATGGTATAAAATGTCTTGGATTAAAAATTATGGAATAAATATTATAGAACTCAGTTAATCTAAAGGTGAAATTTCTTCCCTCTCCAACCATCCCCAATTGAGAATTTGAGACGGTTAATGTGCCACTTTCAGAAGCGAATTTGACACTAGAATTGATGATCAATTGAGACTGCTTGAATTGCAGAGGCGAATTAATGACCATCCCCAATCAAGACTATTTATTTTGTATTTAAATTTTTTTATCTGAAATACACTTTTAATATATTTTTATTTTATAATTATTATATAAAAAATATAAAAATATCTTTTGAACTGCAAAATATAATAAAATACCACTAGTGGACGAGTTTGTATATTAGTAAATCATACTTGCTTTTACAGTGCGTTTATTAAAAATAAATAAATAAAATGATCCTATTAATCCTAAACTTTCATTAAATAGTCTCTGTTTTTTCTTCTGTTTTTTTTTAGTTTTTAACCAATAATCACCCCCGTTTCAGTTGTAAAACTAGTTAGTCGAACATTATAAGTGTTTGTTTTCAGAGCAAAATTGTCCTTTCAAGTGGAAGATGAAAAGCAAATTTAAGAAGAAATTATTAAAAAAAAAAACTTTATCTTTTCAAGACCGGACTTTTACTTATTGTCCCATCAGATCGGACAAACTCATTGGGAAGTGACTCTGTTAGAATATATTCAGAAATCAAGCAAATTTTGGTTGACTAAAATTGTTTTGTCTGTGCAGGCCAGAGCTACAGGTTTTCCAGTAAAAATTGATTCTTATTTTGGCCATACTATTTTTGGCCGTACTTGGAAGTTTATGGCCTCACATTTTGTTGTTTGCTTCAGTTTAGTTCTGGCCAGCCGATTTTGGCTCTCTCAACTTTGTCCAGTTTTTCTTGTTTTGGCCAAACTTGGAAGTTTTTTTTTTTTTGGCCAGCTTTAGAGCTTTTTGTTTTGGCCGATTTTAGCTTTGTGACTCATATTTTTTGTTTAATATTATTTTAGTCCCAATCTCTTCAAATCTTGGTGTTTATTGCGAATTGTGCTCCTAGTCGTTTTTTTATTTTGTTTTCAAATTTAAAATTATTTCACCACCTTGGGTTTGAGGAATGTTAAAATATATTTAGAGTATTTTTATAAATATATTATGTTAGAATATGTTCAAAATATTTCTTGTAAATATGTTAGGCAATATTTAGTCATAAGTAGATAATATTTAGTTTTTATATGCATATTTATTATTTGTTGTAAAATATTAAATCACAAATATATAATAGAACAGAAATGAGAGAAATTAAGTAGATAAAATATAAATATACCACATATAGTGGAGAAATTAGAAGAGAAATTTTTATTTCATTTTGTTCTTCACACATCCTAATGACCAAACTATGCTCCTATTTATAGAAAAACAATGATATAGTTATCAATATATTTGGATAAATACATACATTAGATAGGGATAATTGCTTATATTAGATAACGATAAGTGCTTACATTAGATAGAGATAAATACATTTATTAGATAGGATAAATGTACATTGGATAGGGATATAAACAAATAAAATATAATGAATATTCATTCATGCAATGTTATTAAAAACACGCTTTTACTGCATGCGATTTTACGATTTTACGATTTTATGAGTAAAAATCAAAGTCCGATTTAACTCGTGTTTAAAATCAAAAATTGGTAAAATCGAATAAAATCGCGTCTTTACTCGTAAAATGGTAAAATCATACGTGTCAGCGACTTTGCCAAAACGACAAAAAAGTCTGCGTTTGGTTACAAAACGCCAAAACCCAATTTTCACCTTTCCTTCGTTGTTTTTGTTCCTCTTTCTCGTCGTTTTGTCACACACTGCAGCCTCCCGGGTTCGCCGCTAAGTTCCAGGAGTTCGAAAGTCCAAATCATTGAAACAAAGAGAGAGAGATATAGGAGAGAGAGAGAGAGGTGTGAGGGTGAAACAAACCGGAGCTACCGAATAACTGTAAGCTCTTTCAATCTCTTTTCTTTGGATAAAATTTTTCATTTCTTTGGGTGTAATTTTGCGTTGAATTTGTAGTTTAGATACATGTATTAGCTGTGATTCTATTATTTGTCGCTAGATTTTGGTGCAATTAACATGCTACCGAGCTTAGGGTTTTAGGATATTCCCACTCAATTGGGGAAATTTTTTCATTTTTGTTGCTATTGCTTGTTTGCGAGTTGAATTTTTGTCTTTTTGCGGTTGTTTAATTCTTCCATTTCACTATCCGATTTTGCTAGCTTTGCTTTGGATTCTTCCATTTCGATTGTTGAAAAGTTTTCTACTTCTTGGCATTTTCTGTTTTTGTTTCTTTGCATTTTCTATTTACATTTTTGCATTTTTGGTTCTAAGTTTTACATTTCGCATTTTTCGTTCTAAATTTTCTGCTTCGTATTTTTGTTCTAAGTTTTCTATTTCTTGGCATTTTTAGTTTTTTTCTTGTTGCATTTTTGTTTTCTTTCTTGGCATTTCTGTTTTTTTTCTTGATGCATTTTCTTACATTTGCATTTTTGTTCTAAGTTTTGTTTCTTGGCATTTTAGTTTTTTTTATTTTCTATTTTGTTTCTTGGCATTTTAGATTTTCTGTTTACGCATTTTTGTTCTAAGTTTTTGTCATTTTCGCTTTTTTTTCTTCGCATTTTGCTTTACATTCTGTTTCTTGGCATATTAGAAGTTGCATTGTATCGGAATTCACGGCATAGGCGAATGTCATTAATGTTTTACTATTTCATCACCTATCATAAGGGTATAATATTGGTTATAGAACAAGTGGGAACATAGGCTACAAGTCGTATGGTGTTTGATTTTTGGGGCCTGTATGTGTGCTAAGTTTTGTGGGTTGACTTTGTGCATTGTTTTATGCCATAAGTGTGCTCTGGAATATTTCTTTGTGTGTGTAAGTCTATAGTCCAAGTGCAGAAGAAGAAAAGACCTGATAAGGACCAGAGATGGTTGTGGAACTAGCCAAAGAGGAGCAAGGGCATGATGCTATTTGTAATTATGATTATTATTAATTTTTAGGTGTGATTGATAATATTCTTTTTTGAAATTTTATTTTTATAAGTTTGAACAAGTTTATAATTTATAAATTTAACATATTATATATAATATATTTATTATATTATTTTTATAATTTGTAAACTCTTACAATTTTACGATATGATTTTACAATCCGATTTTGTGGATCCTCCACCGATTTTACGTAAAAATGCGTTTTTAATAACTTTGCATTCATGTATTTCATAACACTTCCTTGTATATTCATTGTATTCATTATTTTACGAATGTACATTATATTGTCTCATTAAAAACCTTAGACTGAAAAACCCAATGGGACAAAAAGCTGGACAAAAGGGAAAAAGAGTACTGAGCACAAATCTTATGATGTCCCCTTTTATGGATACATTAGTTGCCTCGTTAAAAACCTTAAGTCAAAAAACCCCGTGAGAAAAAACTGATCAAAAGGAAGAAAAAGAATGCAAAGCATAGTTCATAATATCTTCCTCAATTGAGCTATATGGCCACCTTTGGGTTAGTCAATCTTGCATCTTGTGAACTCACCGCATACCAATGCTATATACTAATTTCTCAAAAGTTGATGTTGGCAATGATTTGATAAAAAAATCTGCAAGATTCGTTCTGGATTGAATTTGTTTAACATTAATTTGTCAATTTTCATGGAGTTCATGAGTATAGAAAATTTCGATGAGATATGCTTGGTCCTATCGCTTTTAATATATTCTCCCCAACTTGTGCAACATAAGTAGCATTATCTTCATAAATTATAATGGGAGAATTTGTAATTGGTGTTAAACAACAAAATTGTGAATATGCGTTATAACGGATCTTAACCAAACACACTCTCTTCTAGTTTCATATAAAGCAATAATCTCGATCGTTAGAAGATGTAGCTACTAGTGATTGCTTTATAGAATGCCAAGAAATGGTGGTACCGTTATAACAAAATAAATAATCGATTTGATAGCGAGCTTTATGTGGATTAGATTTATATCCAGACAAGATATCCAACTAAACAAGAGGTAGTGGAATTTTTGAATAATATAATCCCAAATCTATGATTCCTTGGAGATAACGGAAAATATGTTTAACTCCATTCCAATGTCTCCAGTTGGCTCAAAACTATAATGTGCCAATAAATTTACCATAAAAATGATATCCAGTCATGTACATTGTGCCAAGTACATCAAAACCCCAATTGCATTGAGATATATGGTACTTAGGACCAAGTATCTCTTCATCGATTTCTCTAGGACAAAATTAATCTTTTTAGGATCTAAAGACCTTACAACCAAAGGATGCTCAATGGGTGAATTTTGTCTATGTTGAAACGTTTAAATAATCTTTAATGTATGCTAATTGATGGACAATTATTCATTTGCTTTATACTCAAGCTCTAGACCAGGACAAAGTTTGGTTTTACCCAAATCTTTAACTTCAAACTCCCTTTTCAAATATTTAGCGCTTTTAGCTAACTCTTCTGAGTTTCAATTAAATTCATATTGTTGATATAAATTGCTATAATAGAAAATCCGATTTCTGATTTCTTAATAAACACGCATAGGCGTATGGAATCATTTTTACCCTTCCTTAATTAGATGCTCAAGTAGGCATTGATACCACATGTGACCGAATTGCTTTAACTCATATAAAGATCTTTGCAACTTTATTGAGAATAAGTTGCAAGGAGTGTATGCATTAGGCATTTTGAATCCTCAAAATTTTCATATAAATATCGAGTCTAACGAGCCATATAGATATGCCATCACAAATTCCATAAGACATATTTCCAATCTTTCAGAGACAACTAGGCTAATTAGAAAATGAAATGTAATCATATCCATCACAGTGAATATGTCTCATCATAATCAATCCCAAGTCTTTGAGAAAAACCTTGGGCAACGAGTGGGTTTTATATTTGATAACCTCGTTTTCTCATTTCATTTCCGACAAATACCCATTTATATCCAATGGGCTTTACATTATCGAGGATTCGGGTTATAAATAAAACCTCTCGTTTACTAGGAAAGCCAATTCAGCTTTAATTGCTTCCTCCCACTTAAGCCAATCTTGCCTTTAACAACATTCAATAATAGATTGTGGCTCACAATCATCATTTATAATTTTATGAGCAACTAAATGCAAAAAATCATCAATGATGATTTCATTTCTATCCCAAATCTCATTACAACATGTAATGGAATTTTAATATTCCCAAGATTAGTGATCTTTTCATGGGTTTGTGCCTCATCGAGGTAATAAACTCTTTGTGAACAAACACAACCAAGGTTGTTAAACTTGAGTTTTATGTAAAATCGGTGGAATGTCCACAAAATCGGATCGTAAAATCGTAAGATCTTACCAATTATGAAAAATAATATAATAAATATATTATATATAATATATGTTAAATTTATAAATTATAAACATGTTCAAACTTATAAAATGTACACAAATTTCAAAAAAACAATATTATCAATTACACCTAAAAATTAATAATAATCATAATTCATTAATAACCACGCATTCTTCTTTTTCCCATTGCTAATTTTTCCTTAATTTCCCATAGCAATGGATTCTTCTTTTTCATATAGCAATGAATTCATTAACAACCATCAACTCTTAACCATAAGCTATATTACATCACAAAACAACATGCATGATACCGTAACAACTAGCTATTGGGTGCTCGATTTCAATCTCCAAAACCAACACGAGTTAAGCTAAATACCCCACTGAAATCCACCGTGCCCATATGCGTAATCGAGAGCACCACAAGCAAGCAACTTCTCCTACTTGCATTCTAAGCACACCTTCATCCCATCATTTAATAATTTTCTCCTGACTGAAAAATGAATGGCTTCTACCCATTCTGAATGACAGAGTAGGTTCTTTGGGGCGTTTTGTCAAACAAGTTATACACCCAAACATCACCAAGCTAACTAACTCTACAAATGACAAAATTCCTCCACAAATGACAAAGAATCACCGACCAATCACAACTCAATCACAATTCACAACCCAATCACGAATCATCAAACTCAAACTCGTCAACAAAATACACTTGAAAGCTACGGACTGCAGAAACACCTATGAGCTTTAGAGATGAGGAAGATCCGAATGCAATTGTCTAAAATCCGAAATGACTCTTTTGGAAGATCCGAGCTCGTCTGAAATCCGAGATGAGGAAGATCCGAGCTTGCGAAATTCGAGTTGACTCGTTCGGAAGTTGGAACTCTGGACGAAGGCGCTTTAGAGCATCGAGCTTGAGAAACTTGTGACAACCAAAGCGAATAAGAATAATCTGAGGTTATCTAAAGAGATGGAATGAGAAATGAGAAAGTAGAGTTGCAGGGTTTAGTTAGGGATATGTAACATATGTTTTGCTAGAGGAGGAGAAAGCTAAAATTAAGATGGAAAGGCAAAGAGCAAAACGCAACAACACTGCGTTTTTGTGGAATCGGTAAAAGCGTAAGTTTTTACCTATTTTACGATGGAATTATGAGTTTACCCGATTTCACCAATTTTTGATTTTAAACACATTTTGAATCGGACATTTGATTTTGGCTCGTAAAATTGTAAAAGCGTGTGAGTTAACTCGCGATTTTAATAATATTGAACACAACATCGTGCTCTTCTAGAGCGATTCACGATTCTTAGGCTGTTTTGGAGCTAATTCCTAAATCTTTCCCATTCATTTTCAAGGAACGATTTTTTTATCCCATTGATCTTCCATGCTTCAAGTGCTAGGGATTTTGATCCATTTTAGCTTGTTCTTCAGAATAGCTATCCCGGCTAGAGCATTTGTAGCTAGAATATGAGATTTCATTATCTTAACAACATCATTAAATGCATCAGAAGTCTATTGGCCATAGCCTGTAAATGGATTATCTACGTACCTCATTTTCACACTCTGGAGTTTTTTTGTCTAATTGAGATAAATTTTTCTCATTTCAGAAGATAACCTTAATGGGTTTCTGCTTTGCAGCTATGGAAGTTGTAGGTGTCCCAATTGATGGAAACATTATCTCATCAAAATAATAATCTGCGAATCTAGCAGTAAAAAGATCACCAGTAGTTGGTTCCAAGAGCCTAATGATGAATGGTGAATTAAACGTAACATAAATGCCCAAACGGCGTTGGGGACCATTTTTTTTTTTTGGTGGTGTTATAGGCACTTGTATTACACAACCAAAAGTGCGTAAATGTGAAAATTCAGGTTCATAAGCAAGAACCATTTGAAGGGGAGATTGTAAAAGACTAGCGGAGGCGTATTCTAATTAGGACTATCGCATGCAAAACTACATGATCCCATGCTATATCGTTGAGATTTGTTCTCAATAATAGAGTTCGTAATGATTTGGATACGTTTAATCAAAGATTCACAATCTATTTTGAGTATGAACATGTGTGATTGGGTACTCAACCTCAATTTGAGTGAAGCACAATATGCATCAAAACTCTTTGATGTAAATTCACCAAAGATTATCCATCCTTATGCTTTTAATTGGAAAATTAGGAATTGAGCAAACTTTATAATCAGCAAGTAAATGTGCAAAAGCAATATTGCGTGTAGATAATAAGCAAACATATGACCATCTACAGGATGCGCCCACTAGTACCATAAAATATTGAAACGGTCCACTTGATAGTTGTATTGGCCCACAAATATCACTCAAATTCTTTGCGGGAATAAAGGGATTCAAAATTAACCTTTGTTATAGAAGGTTTAATAATGAGTTTTCCTTGTGAACAAGTTTCACAATTATAATATTTGGACAATAGTATCTTTGTATCCTTTAAAAGGTGTCTTTTGTATTTTAAATTATTCTACGCATCATTGAAGTGCTAGGATGACCAAGGAGATCATGCCATAGTCCAAACCGATCAAAATTTACCAATTTCAGGACGTGGTAGCGTAGGTTTCAACGGTCTTAATGATGAAATAATACAAACCCATAGAATATGCTTATAGCTTCTCATGGATGGTCTTCATGCCCATTTTATAAGAAATAATGTCGATATATTCCTTATTTTGCCCATAAATAGTTTCAATATAGTACTCATTCTGTTGTACATCTTTAAAATAGAGCAAATTCCTTTTTGATCTATTGCTTAAAAATGCATCCTCAATATGGAGAATGGTGTCATTTGGCAAAACAATTGTGATATTTCCAATATCATCAATAATCGGAACAGGATTTGATATTGTATGGATATCTGCTTACGCAATGTCATACTCGAGAAAAAGTGTCTACTAAAAATGGTATGTGTTGTTGCACTATTGAGTAAACAAACATCTTCCTTTTTCTCGAATTTTCATTTGCACTTATGTTGACAACTTCAGTGTCAAGTATCATAAAATTTGCATATTAGTTATGGGATCAAATAAATAATAAATGTCATATAAGGTTCATAAGCATTTTATTACATAACCAAATTAGAGAAATAATAAAAGTAATACATTTAAAGAAAATCAACTAGAAAGAAATTATTAGAGACATCTTGTCGATGCCTTATTAAAGCAATCAGAGGTCCTCAAAGAAATCAAAGATATCCGGGGATGTAGTGGCTATTTTAGGAACAAGGCGTCCATCAATAGAGATATTGTTGGTCTCAACATTGGTTATAGCCGTAGGATTAATTTCAATAGTGTGAGATTCATCAAGCCTGCCCTTATTTTTAAAGATGCTTGGTATAGATCAACAAAGTGTTTTAGCGTAGGACAAATACGTAACGAAAGGCGACCATACCGCAACAATGGCAATTATTTTCATTAGTCACCTTTTTGGCTTTTTTCTTTGTCATGATTTAGGCAATTAGATTTCCTAGGCGGTTAAATTTTCTACCACCCTTCGAGGACTATGTTATTACTGCGCTTATTGCCCTAATATTTTTCTCATAGTTAGCTTTGTGCTTTAGGCAATACTTTTGAGCCAAGGAGTCCGAGATCATGATTTTGGGAAGCAATTCATTAGTTTGCTCAAAGTGATGAGCACGTAAATCAATTCTGAATATGTGGCAAATTGACACTGCCAGTATTGCTGTTGTAATACAATATTCGAAGCATGGAAGGTGGAGAAAGTTTTCTCTAACAGTTCCGCATCAGCGAGTTTGACACCGCATAACTCAAGCCGAGAAACAATATCAAAAAAGCAGAATTATAGTCGACATCGATTTAAAATCTTGCAACTGAGATACTGCGGTCATGTTGTGTTTGAGGGAGGATAACGGTCTTGGTATGATCATACCTATCATTCAACCTCTTCCATAGAGTCCGAGGGTCTCGAGCGGATAAATATTGAGTCTACGTGCTCACATGCAAATGATGACGAATAAAAATTAGTGCATTTGCCTTATCTTTGCATTTGAAGTTCCGCTTTGTAATTGCATTAGCGAGACTTTGCCCTTGGAGGTGCATTTCCATGACAAGACACTAGAACAGATAATTATTTCCACTCACTTCTAGGATGTGGAATTTGGGCTTTTCAATGTTGGCCCTAATTCTTGCAAAAAGATGAATCCTTATATTAATTAGAATGATTTCAAAAATATCCATGCTACTTCAGAACAAAAGAATAAACCGATTTCAAAATCAAGAAAAGAAAAATGAAGAATTAATAGAAGAAGATCGAGTATAATTAAAGAAAAACCAAGAGAACTCATTACCTTGCAAAAATTATTTACTCGGTTGGTAAATTTTCGTGTTGATAATGTATTGTAGAATATTGCATTACAAATATATAATAAAGCGTAAATGAGAGAAATTAAGTAGAGAAAGTATAAAGACACCACATATAGTGGGGAAATTAGAGGAGAAATTCTTATTTTACTCTTCTTCTTCACACATCTTAATGATCAAACTATGCTCCTATTTATAGGAGAACAATGATGCACCTATCAATGTATTTAGATAAATACATACATTAGATAGGGATAAATGCTTATATTAGATAGGATAAGCACTTACATTAAATAGTGATAAAGTACATCCATTAGATAGGATGAATATACATTGATAGGGATATGAACAAATAAAATATAATGAATATCCATTCATGTATTTAATAACATTATTGTAGTTAGAGGACAATTATACTGAATTATATCGCATATATAGAAAATACAACTATTCATTTTTTCTCTTATAAAAATAGAAAATACAAGTATTATTTTTTCTCTTAAATTCTAACTGACTCCATAAATGGAAGATTAAAAAAGTTCTTCGTCCATGCGATATCGGATTTGAAAATTGTGATTGCATATTTTATGGTATAAAATGTCTTGGATTAAAAATTATGGAATAAATATTATAGAACTCAGTTAATCTAAAGGTGAAATTTCTTCCCTCTCCAACCATCCCCAATTGAGAATTTGAGACGGTTAATGTGCCACTTTCAGAAGCGAATTTGACAATAGAATTGATGATCAATTGAGACTGCTTGAATTGCAGAGGCGAATTAATGACCATCCCCAATCAAGACTATTTATTTTGTATTTAAATTTTTTTATCTGAAATACACTTTTAATATATTTTTATTTTATAATTACTATATAAAAAATATAAAAATATCTTTTGAACTGCAAAATATAATTTGATATGCTGTCAGTTAAAATCTTCATTAATTTTGGATACTAATGACCATCTTTTACTCCAACATGCTCCAAGTATAATATGTTGTCCTAAGTCCAAACTCCGAACTAGCGTTTCACTAGATGCCATTCATTTGGTCAGCAGCCTTAGCCACTGGGCATTGAAAATTGGCGTATAATCTTGGGTGATTTAAATGGATAAAATGTTTTGAGAATCCAAAACATAGGATAACCTTAAAAATTCTTGGAAATTTGTTTTCGAAATGTCAAAGTCTTCATAATGATTAATGAAGTACACTTGCGTCATGGCTGCTCTATTTAAGGAGGGAGGAAATGGCAAACTGCATACTCAAGCATTGCTGTAAGTCCTCCTTTGGATGGGTAAACATTTTGTCTGTTGTTTCTTCTTTTTAAAATAAGATAGGGCTATCCTTTAATTGGTTTTTATTTTCTTCTTATAATTTGGTCCAATAATGATACATATTTTAGTAAATTTTCTCAGTGATTAAAGTGATGTTAACAGAAATTATCAAGCAATAATTTGTCTAATATATTCACTATCTTTTTTTACTATATTAATATTCTACTGATTTTTAATGAATATTATCACTTAATTATTTGGTGCTAATGACAAGATGATAATGATTTATGTTGGTCGTGTAAGTGTCAAATTATCCTTGTACAGTTGTTAGTTATATATCTTATTATCATATCATTCATAAACAAGATCCAAACTATGTATAATTCAAAATTGAGTTGATATTTTCTATACACGTAAATTTGTTTTATCAATTTGAAACTTGAGGAAGCCGTAATCCGCTATTGCTAACGATTCGATCTAGACGTCATGCTCAAAAGTTACGATATCGATAAATGTGGTGATTCCTGCAAAACAGATCCCGGAGGAGTTCTCTGGGGAAAACACTCTGATGCTTAAGTTAGCACTTCTTCTTTTGTGTAATATTTTTCTATATCAGTTACAGCTTATCCATACCTGATGATCTCTGTCGGCTTTTATCTCCTTCTTGCCGCTAATCGTGGGATTCTGTAACGATTTCCCGGTTGACAAATTGCGGATGTTTCTCATTTTGGAGCGTCGTTGTTATTTCCCCGTGATTGTGGATTTTGTTTACGTGTTTATGGATAAACACGATTTATGTTATTATTGTGAACTTATTACGGAAATGGAATCCCGCAATAAAGTAAGAGTCGTTTACCATCAGAACTATTTTGAATCTTAGATGCCTTTCTAAAGGTCAGTATCGCAATCGCTGAATCTGTTGGGACTTGAGTCCCGAATCGTATTGAACTCTCGAGTCCAAATCGCATGCACAGTCCCAAATTGTATTGAACACAGTCCCGAATCGTATTAGATGCAGTCTCGAATCGCATTAGATGCAAAGGTCCCGAACTGCATTAGATGCGCAGGTCTCGAACTGCTATTGGTGAACTCATGTCCATCACAAGCCCCCTAGACCTTTGTCGGATTATGTCAGGCAAAGGTCTAATCAAAAGAAATAGTGGGAGAGAATGTGGGAAATCGAAGCGCATCATGTAAAGACAAGAATTATAATCCCGCTTTTTAGAGGGCAACGTGAGAGATCGTGGGATTTATAAAGATTGTGTGGGTTCACACAAAAGCTAGAAGTTTTAAGATATAAAAGCAACTTTTGGTTCTAGGGTACTTACCCAACATTAGCGATCTGTATTTGATTTGGAGAGGCAAAAGATACGTCAAACGTCATTTAATAGCAATAATTTCTCGCCTTTAAAAGTAAGTATGGTTTCTTCCACTTCAATGTCATCAAGATCTTCTCAGGGAAGAACAATGTCTATGGCAGGGAGAGATGATAACGTCTCTGAGTCATCCAGTCATGGGTTAATAGGAGTCAGTAGACGTAGTATGAGAGGAAAGAGGGCTGTGGTTGTCACCAGTTCAGAGGGAGAAGAGAATGTGTCAACAAGTTTGAATTTCCCGGAAGAGGAATTAGAAAAAATCGTGGTCCCACCGGCAGTAGGGTACCTCAGAAAATTTACCCTCCAAGAGAGGGTTAGAGTCGGTTTTAGCGGCCGATGTGAGGGAGCTAAGAAGAAAGTATCATATTCTCAAAGAATATGTTCCTAGGGCTCCGGGAGTGAAGATAGGCGTGCAATCCCCCATCCGGATATACTGCCGTATATGAGGAACACCTAAGAGCAGGCCTTAGGTTTCCTGTTTGCCAACTTTTGGTGGATGTCTTGAGATATTATGAGATATCTGTGGCTCAATTAGCCCCCAAGGCCATAAGGTGATAATAGGGGTAGAATTATTGTGTAAAGAAGGAAAATTTAAGAGTTGCGTGGACTGCTTAGGTTCTTTTTTGTATGAAAAAATCAGAAACTCGGTCAGTACTTTACCTTTTTCCTGTATAAGAGTAACAAGGGTAGGTGATGAGTGTAAGAAAAGATTCTTTTAGTAAGATCCAAAGCATGTGGATTGAAAACGGGTTGGATCTTTGGGTAAAGAACAGAGCCATACCCCAATAAGAGAAAATAGAACCCAGGGAAGAGCATATGTTGAGCTTGAGAAGAAAGGATTGGCAATTTTTCGAGGAAGATTTGGTTAAATACAATCTAAGCCTGTGGTGGATACCTGACCTTTGGTTATCCAATCTTCTCAAGATGATGAGGGTAGGAATTTTGTGTAAGTTCCATAATGGTTATGTTTATTTAGACATTGATGTTACATTGTGCAATTATGCAGTTGAAATTCTAAGTCAATCAAAGTGAAACCCGTAATGTGGGTCCAACCGGAAGCAGAGGAGGTGTCCACAGAAGTTCCCTTAGTCAAGGAAGTGGAGACAAGGGGCCCTTCAAAAAGAAAAGCAGAGGAAGAAGTGGTGGAGATTGTTGCTCCAGCAAAGAGGAAAAGAGTTAAGGTGCCAGCTACAAAGAACGCAGTTGGCTCTGAGGAAGATACTGCTACAGAGATTGCAGTTTCATTTGCCAAACCTGGGGGAAGAGGAAATGCTGAGGTTTGAAGGACTGGAAAATTACCAGAGGAAGTTGGCAGGAATGCCATTAACTGAGTTGAACGACAATTTTTGTCACACTACTCCCCGAGTAATATTTCTTCAAAGTGACAAGCAACTTGTCTTATTTTTTTTTTTTGTTTTTGTTTTGTTTTTTTTTTTGGATTATGATCAGCACTTGCGACCTAGAGTGAATATTTTTGAGGATGAATCTGAAAGGTTGGATAGTTGCACTTTATAAAGCTAAAAATGAAGAGCTAAAAGTGTCGGAGAAAGTAGGGCTTGAATCCAAGAATGTTGGAGAGGAGGTTGTAGAAATGAGGAAGGAATAGGAAGAAAGGAGAAGGAGATGTTAGCCTTACAACAAAGAAATGCAAGGGAAGGAGATTGAGTTGCGAAGGACTCAGCGTAACCCAAGGAGAATTCTCCAAATTATCGTGAAGAAAGTTTTTCACACACAAGATTACGGAGATTTCGTTGTAAAGTTCTGCAGAGCTGCTGGACAAGTTGGTGACCATGAAGTGGTGGTTGATATTCAGAGAAGACATCCCTCTCTGAGGCTTGAGGAATTGCCTGGGTATGATCCGGAAGTCAAGTGAGAACTACCTGTGTATATGGTCGCCATTAAGGCATTTGATGTCTCATTCGCCTTATTGGAGCATATAGCTTCCCTTGATTCCCCAATGACTCTAGAGGAACTAAGCATGTGTGATGTGGACGAAGATCCGCATCTCGGAATGAAGTCGATGCACAAGTGACTCTGGAGCACTGGGCATCAAGCGGAAGTGAAGTTCCCCACGAGGCTAGCTCCTAGGCTGACTTTACTTTGAATTTTTTTTATGATATTTTTGGAACTATTAATGGTCTGTAAACTTAAAGGATGGTTTCTGTTTTGGAGATTACTTATTGGATATTTTTCTCTGTTCATGTGGTTGGTGGTTTGTATGCCGTGCATTGTTTTTCAACAAGAGTTCGTGTTAATCATTTACACGAGCAGTTAGGCGCTTGAGGGCGCCACTACAGATCTTCGAGACACCATCTCTTGGCTAAAGAGAGAGAACAAAGAGTATCATGAGCATATGTCGTATTTACAATACCGAAATCACTGCTTGAGTGAAGATTTAACCCAAAAACAAAGGGTATTAGGGAGTCTAAATGTCTCCAATAATGAGGGAGCCATCAAAAGTTGCTAAACTTATAGCGTATGGAGAGACTTACCGCAGTGAAAAGAAAGACGAAGTGATCAGTACCTTGACCAATGATATGGAGAAAGAGCGCGTGGAGGTTCGAGGTCTCCAGGAAGCTCTGAAACCTCACAAGCTACAGATCCGGGAATCGTAGTTTGAATGCAAAATTTGGAAGTCCAAGGTGACTGAGATGGAAGCACAACTGCGAAGTGCGGGTGTGAAGATAGCCTCTGCAGATAAAGATCCTATAAACATAATGCTAGAGGAGTTAGAACCGATAGCTAATAGAGGTCAATCGGATAATTTTTATATAGGAGTAAGAGAAGGCTTAACAAACATCTGCAAGAAAGGGCAAAATATGAGGAAGCGAGGAAAAAGGGAAAGGGAAAGTGTAGATTATTGTAAGGACTTGGAGTCCGCTTAGTTGCTAATGCAGGTTCCCTTTATGTATGAAGGTACAGCCTCACTTGTGAGTGAGTTCATAATTCCGCATTCTGTGAGTGGCTTACAGCTCCCACTGCGTGTGTGTGTTAGGGAATTGCGATGAGTAATAAATTTTCTTTCCACATAAGTACATGTGATCTCTCACCCCTTAGGGATGTTACTAATAAGTAAATGATCTTAGTTGAACCAAGGTTACGCGTTAGTTCCTCGATTTTAATAGTTAGCAAGGCAATTTCACCACCTTGAACCGAAGTTTACGAAGGTAATAAACTTTTCACTTGATTTATTCAACAATACTTGTTTATTCAAAGATGAAAAGAAAGCAATTAAACATAGAAACGTTTTATGTTTCTAACATGCCAAACCCGGTACTACACTTCCTCCATAGTGGCCAACCGATAACTCCCCGATTTGAACGCATTAATGACTTTGTAAGGTCCTTCCCAATTGACTTCTAATTTGCCCAACTTCAACTCGCTCACCTCGTTTACGCAGAACTAACTCCCCTGAGCGAACTCATTAATCTTCACTCTTTCATTGTAATACTTTGCCATATCTTGCTTGTATCTAGCCTCTTTAATGGAAGCTAAATCTGTGTGTTCCTCCAGCAGATCTAGATTAAAATGGATATCCTCCTTATTAGCGTGTTATTGAAAGTAATAAGTCGGGGCTAGGAACCCCAATCTGCTGGGATCACACCTTGACGTATATGAGACTGTAAGAAGTTTCGCGCTTGTCGCGTGAAGTTGTGCGATAGGCCCATAGAATGTTTGGAAGATTTTCCACCCAATATCCTTTTGCTTTATCCAAGCGAGTTTTCAATCCTTATAAGAGAGTCCTTGGTGACCTCCACCTATCCATTGGCTTAAGGATGTGTCATCGATGTGAACTCGCTTGATGTGGAGTTCTTCACACCACGACCGAAAGGGATTGTCCAATAACTGTTTACCGTTGTCCGAGATGATCACCTAAGGGATCCCAAATTTGCGCACAATGTTGCTCCATACAAATTTCGTGATGTTTCTTCCGAGATTGTAGTCAACCGTTCACTTCTACCCATTTAGTGAAGTAATCAATGGCGACTAACAGAACTTTAGTCGACTTGGGGCTTTAGGAAATGGCCCGATGTCAATTCCCTACTGAGTGAAAGGCCATGAGTTTTGAATACTAATCATCTCCATCTGAGGTCGTCGGACTCGAGGGGCGTGGAGTTGGCACTTGAGGCATTTATATACGAAATCACAAGCGTCCTTGAATAACGTTGGCTAGTAATACCCCCATCGAATAATCTTTTTGGCTAACGTTCTGGGGCCTGTGTGACTTCCGCAAGACCCGAGATGCACTTCCCGAAGTATGTAGTCTGCTTGCTGTGGCCCGACGCATCTGAGCAAAGGCTGCAAATACGACCGCTTGTACAGGATTCCATCTTGTATCACATAACGAGTGACCTTTAGCCTGAGTTTTCTGGCCTTATTTTTATCAGGGGGCAGTTCTCCAGTTTCCAGATATTTCCATATGGGTGTCATCCAATTTTCTTCTACTCCGTCAATAACAATCATAGGTTTTGCATCTGTTCTACATGAAAGCATTTCTACTAGTACTTTTTGTTGAGATGCGAAGGTGGAAGATGCCAACTTGCTAAGTGCATCGGGCCTTTTATTTCTAGATCTCGGATCCGCACGATTTGAAAAGCCTTAAAGGACAAGGAGAGCCCAAACCTTATTTAGGTATTTTTTCATTTGGGGTTCCTTAACCTCGTAAGTCCCTTGCACTGTTGACCACAATTTGGGAGTCGTAGCGCACTTCTTTTGCATTCATTCTGGGCCAAATGCACTGTGATGAGAGCTTCATATTCACTTTGTTGGTTGCCTTAAAGCCAAAGCGGAGAGCGTATGTGACCACTATTCTCTCAGACTTCTTAGCGAGTCTACTCCACTCTCATCTTCATTTGATGCTCGCCAACGTGTAATATCCACGTATTTGAGCCAACCTCCCGCTTCCCCTTTTACAAGGCATGCGCGGGTAGAGGTATCGAGCATAGAGGTGGGCATTTCGGTAATGAAATCTGCAAGGGCACGTGCTTTTATAATGCCGAGGTGATATTGAATATCACGCCTCCTAACTCAATAGCCCATTTTGCAAGTCGTTGAAGCCTCCGGCTTTGTGATTCGCTTGATAGTGGTCTGCGGAGCACGCATAAGGGATGAGCCTAGAAATAAAGTTGTAATCTTTTAGCAGCATGGACCAACGCAAGCACTATCTTTTCCATGGGCAGATATCTTGCTTCTGCACCCTGAAGCGCGCGACTGACATGGTAGATAGGCTTTTGGATGCCATTATCATCACACACAAGTACCGCACTAATCGCGCTTATCGTAAGATGCCAAATACAGTGGTCTCCTCTCGTATTGGTACTGTAAGGGAAGGAACTCAACTAAATGCTTCTTCAACTCTTCAAACGCTCGTAGTCTTCATTCATTTAAAATTCTTGGCTTCCTTAAAGTTTGGAAGAAAGGAAGATTCCGATCGCGTAACGTGACAAGAATCTGTTTAGGCCACGAGCGACCTATCAATTTTTGGACTGCTTTAGGGTTCCGGGTGGTGCCATCTCCGTAATAGCTCGGACCTTATCCGTTGGCTTCAATCCCATGTTTGGAGACCATAAATGCTAGAAATTTGCTCGATCCTACCCCAAAGGTACATTTTTGGGGTTCAGAGGCATTCCCACTCGATCATCGCCGCAAGGTTTCTCCAAATCTTCAAAGCGCACTCTACTCTTCTTGGATTTGATTACCATGTGGTCTTCATATACCTCCAAATTTCTTCCAACTGCTGGAAAATACCGTTGACTGCAGATGGTAGGTGGCCCTGCATTCTTTAGACCGAATGGCATTTTTGTGTAGCAAAATCCCATTTCTGTGATGAAAGTCGCTTTTCTCAGTCTTCCTCATCCATTAAAATCGTGATAACCTTTGTATGCATCAAGAAACCTCAAGATTTCATATCCTCAAATAACCTCAACTTTTTAATCAATCATAAGTAGAGGGTAACAATCCTTTGGACAATACTTGTTCAAATCGTATAATCAATACACATTTTCCAAATATCATCCGGTTTCTTGACCAAAACAAGATTGGATAACGGTAGGATAAAATACCTCTTTGATGATATCGATTGGAATAGTTTCTTTACCTCATCATTAACAATCGCATTTCTATCCTGCTAAAGATCTCTTCTTCTTTGCAATGTGCTTAACCCTTGGATCAATGTTAAGTTTATGCGTCATCAACGATGGTGAGATTCCGGCATGTCCTCCGATCCCCAAGTGAAGACTTCCTTATACATACGGAGGAGGTGAATAACCTCTTCCTTGATCGTCGAGGGCAAAGTGGCTCCTACGTTGATTGTTTTTTCCGGATGTTGGGGATCTAAGATGACCTCTTCAATCGCATCAATGATCTCACAGTCCAAACGACATCTATTCCACACTATCGTAACTTTGAGGTGTGGGATTCATAGTAGTCATCTTCTCATTACCCTTTGCTCTCACTTTTCCGAGGTGGTTTTTAGGGTTAGTGGATTGCAAGTCCGCGGCTTGTATAGCGGTACTCCTTTGGCATATGTATGCTTGCCTTTAAGGGCAATACGTATGCATTCACGTGCGCATATTGGTCTCCACGAATGAATGCAATTCCATGCTCATTGGGAATTTCATGACAAGATGATATGGGGATCAAATTGCCTTAGCCTTATTCATTTAGGATCTCCCAATTATGGCATTAAACGGATGGGCATCTACTACGAGAAGTCTGTCATGATGGTTTTATCTGGGTACTCACCGTGATCGCCAACGTAATTATTCCCACCGGATGAACTACTTCGTGAGCAAAAGTTACCAATGCATGCCGAGGACTTTAAAGTTGCAAAATCAATTCCTAACTTGAAAGCGATCCATGTATAAGACATCGATCGCTCCCATCATCCACATACACCCTATACACTTCCTTATTAGCGACAATTGCTTTAATAACCAAGGCATCATTATGCGGACTTACCGTGAGAATCGCATCTTCGTCAAAACGTGATGATTTCGCAGGGTTTGAGCCGCTTATTGGCTGGTTCCCGGGTGGAATCCTTCTTGCACTAGCCTTAATTGCGGTCGATTGGCCTCTGATACCCTCTGAATATAGCATGGATTATGCTCGTAACATTCGGTTGTCATTGGGTGGCGCGAGACGCCTTGTTGAGAGAGAAGACTTGAATACGGTTGATATGGGATTGGAAAGATGATCCCATCTTTGTCTGTAATCTGCTGGCTTTGTCCTCCTTATTTTCCTCGCGCTCGGCGTGGTTATCATTTCCGGCCTCGTGATCGAGATTGGGTTCCCGCATACCATCCCTGGACATATTGGCCTAACATGGCATTGCGGATGCGATCTTCGATCTCTTTCTTGAGATCTTTGCATTCTTCAGTATCATGACCATGATCATTGTGAAAAGCACACCAGAGGTGCCGTGGCCTTTTGTGTGGTGCAGCTGTCAACGGTACGGTGGCTGGACAAGTTCCTTATGTATGGTCAAGATCTCGGTCGACTTTTGTTAAGTGGTGTTAAACTCTTTTCCGCCGTGGCTCCTGCCACCCTTTGTTGTAGTTTAACTTGTTAAAAGTACTCTTCCGGGGTTTTTCCCTTTAGCATCATCTTTCTTTTCATGCTTTTCATTTTCCTCTTCTTTTTGTTGGCCTCTTCTCCTTTGATGTAACTTTCCACCATTTGCCGGAGGGTTTGGATATCTCCGGGTGTCTAGCCAATTTAATATAGAATGGTCCTGGATTCGTGCCATTCATGAAAGTTGAGATTACCAGTTGATCTGCTTTGTCGCCACTTGCAATCTTTCATCATTAAACCTTTCTACATAAGATTTCAAATATTCATCTTTGGCTTGCTTGAGATTCATCAGTTCATTCGACTTATGAAATTTCTTTCTAGAAAAAGCGGGTATGAAAGAGTTGGGCCAACCTCCCGAATAATGAAATGTTTATTGCAGGGAGCCCATCAATCCATACACACGCTTTTCCAATCGATATATAGGAAAGGCTTTGCACATCACCTCCATTGGGGCGTTTTGAAATTCATTTCGTATTTGAGGTGCGACAAAAATCCAGGTCCATATCCCCTCATAAGATGGAATGCCATCCGCATCTTGAAACCCACGGAGTTAGATATTGCATGATGTGAGATGTAAACGAGAAGGGATGCCTCATTCGTCATCAAATCCTAGCAAGTCATAGATATCATCACCACCCGACATCGATCAAGGGAAAGTCATCGCAAGCGTTTAGGGCTAGGCTTGACCCTAGGGTGTCCATTCTCATAATTATTGCCCGCACGAGAAATATTATCATCATTTCTTCCACCTTCCCTTTTACGCCGGGCCTCCTCCGATTGCTTTGATTAGATTTATTCTCTCGTTGATACGTAGGATGTCTATTCCTACAAAATTCTTCAAATTGTGCATGGTGCAGCTCAACAAAAGCTCGTTCATCTTCTTCCATTTGGCGATGCATAAAAGACTTGTCCGGTCGTTAGACTTTTGCCTAGAGGTTCCATTAGTGTGTTCTGAGTGATGCTCCGATCTTTCGTGGATGTCGCCGAGACGTTGAGGCCATCCGCCGTTGGTTCAATGACCTTCGGTATTCCTCATTCGCTAGTTCTCATCGACTCTTCGTCCTCCCGATCGAGTTCCTACCATGTTGGTGATAATGAGCTAAAAGAAACAGCGTAGTACATCTTCTTAGTAAAACATATTCCCAAAGACGGCGCCAATTAATTAAGCCGTAATCCGCTACTACTAACGATCCGATCTAGTCGTCACGCCGAAAGTTACAAAATCGATAAATGTGGTGATTCTGCAAAACAGATCCCGGAGGAGTTCTCCGGGAAGACACTCCGATGCTTAAATTAGCATTTCTTTTAGTGTAATGTTTTTCTCAATCAATCAACTTATTCATACCGTGATCTCTGTAGGCTTTATTTCTTTCTACCGTTAATCGTGGGATTCTGTGAACGATTTTCGTTGATAAATTGCGGATGTTTCTCCTTTGGAGCGTCGTTGTTATCTTCCCGTGATTATGGATTTTGTTTACATGTTTATGGGTAAACAGATTCGTTAATATTGTGAACTTATTACGGAATGGAATCCCGCAAGAAAGTAAGAGTCGCTACCATCAGAACTATTTTGAATCTTAGATGCCTTTACGAAGGTCGAGTTGCAATCGTTAAAATCTATTCGACTCGCAGTCCCGAATCAGATTGAACTCCGGGTCCAAAATCGCATCGGATGCATAGGTCCCGAATTGTATTGAACACACAGTCCCGAATCGCATTAGATGCACAGTCCCGAATTGCATTAGATGCTCAGTCCAATTGCATTAGATGCTCAGTCCCGAATCGCATTAAATGCACAGTGTCTTGAACTACTATTGGTGAACTCATGCCCATCAAAACTTATCCAAGAGTCATTTTGCAAGTAATAAGTTTAGATTTCAAGCGAACATTCTCGTGCATGATGAAGACTCTAGTCATCCTTAATTTATGCAGAATGAGAGAATAAACCGTGCATTTATTGTTTCACGTAAAATTGTACAAGTAGATATATTTAGGAGGGATAGCCTATATATATAATAAGGGGAAAAAATATATATATATACAATTGGTTTACTACACTAAAAATAAATTAAAATACAACGATATATGCAATATTTTTCCTATGCAATTGGTCTTACAAAATATTTTAATAAAGCAAATCTTATAGATTGGAACAAAATGTTTTTTTCTCAAGAACCTCGTATTAGTTACGAGTTTAGAAAAAGAAAACACAGTATTAATCAGATTCCATGGATTTCCAATATTATTTGGAATTCAGTTTATATACACACACAAACATTAATGTTAGCTTTATTGGATGCAAAATTATGAAATTTTTCCATGAATTAAATAATTAATTTTTGGTGTTTTACAAATTTTAGTAACGAGTTAACTTATTTTTATTCTTCATGACGCTAAAAATTAATAAATTAAATTTTCTTCAAGTATTGTCAGTGTTATCAAACTTGGTCGATTTGTTGATCAAAGTTGACGCAATGTCAGAGAGAGATATTTGAGGAAAATTAATTCCAAAAAACTGAATAATAATAATGAATTAACCGTCAAAGAAATCATAAACAACCTTATATAGGCTTAAAACACAATTCAACTATGGTTAGGATACTAAAACACACTCGCTAGATTTGACACTCCAAATAAAAATCCTAAAATATATTAAAATAAAATAAAATAAGAAAATACGGAAAAGGAAAAATTTAAAAACCTGTAAACAATCCTCATCATTCTCCTCCACTTGAAGAAAACTCGTCCTCGAGTTAGAATCAAAATATGGATACATCGGCTCGTGGACTCATGGACAAATGACAAATCAATATTGAAAGTGTTAGAAATGCCCATGCTACGTGGGAGGTCAATCACATAAGCACTGTCATTAATCTTCTTGCTGACAGTGTAAGGTCCATACTTCTTTGATTGCAATTTGTCAGAAGATCCAAATAGGAACCGGCTCATTTAAGAAATACCATGACTGATCTCCAACTTCAAACACTTGCTTTCAGCGGTGCTTAGTCACTACGCTTTATTTCTTATTAGCCTCTTCTAGCTTGACTTCATGATGCACCGCGACTGTTATCTGCGACCTGATAAGCCTATACTCTTGTCGGTTTGCTTAGCCAACTATACCAAATCCGAGTATGTTGAGGCGCCTTTGTATATACAAATAAAAAGGTGACATGTTAGTAAAACTATAAACCACATTATTATAAGCAAACTCTACCGCGATAAAGCCACGCCCCATCGCTTCGCTTATCGTTGCTAATACAAATCAAGTTGCTCGAGTTCTATTGACCACCTCTCACCGCCATCGGTTATTGGGTGAGTCAGTAATACTAAAATTCAAAGATAAATCAAACAGCTTCTATAAAGTCCGCCAAAATGCCCTAGGAATTTCTTTGTCTCTATCGATGTAATAGTTTTGGGAACGCCATGCAAGCGAACCACCTCTTTAAAGAATAATCTGCCACACTTAATGCATCAGTCTTCTTACAAGAATAAAGTGTGCCATCTTGGAAAACCTATCAACCACAACAAAACCGCCGACCTGCACTTTTCTTCTTTGGGTGGCAATGACCAAGCACAAAATCTACACCTCTTTGGGTTCTTGGCAAACCAAGCACAAAATCTGGAAACTTCCATATATTGTCAACCACGGGTAAAGGCATATATAGATTGCCGTATTTTACATTGCCCTAGCGGAATATAACACCTTTGCACATACCTAATCGACCTTACTTGAGCCCAATAGACGATGGTTTTGTCACGGCCTAAGTGTACATTAGTCCTCCCTCATGTAAATCACGAACTACCTCTCTCTAATGAAGTCCGAGGAAGGCAAAGTCATTGCCACACATTAAATACCCATCATGCACATAAAATTCTCGCATAGGTTGACCAAAGAAGACATGACTCCCAAATCTGTCAAAGTCGATCACCTACATAACATTCTTTTATTTGCTCAAACCCGTAATGTCTTGGCTTAAGGTAATTAATAATCCAGCCTCTGCTCAACGCCACCACCACGTTATGCACACTGATTTGTGTCAGAATCGAAGGAAACTTCGCAAAAATTGACACTAACGTACATGCCTATCTTTGCTAATTCTCTTGACTATTCGGATGTTTCAAAGCTTCATGGTCGAATAAAGCACAAATTCCTTTCCAATCGATAATGTTCCTGTGTCTTTAAAGCCCTTACAACAGAATAAAATTCTTTGTCATAAGTACTCCATTTTTGCTCAGGCGTCACTAAGCTTCTCCGAAATAGCAAACAGGACATACGCTCTTGAGACAAAGCAGCTCTCCTACGCCCACACCACTAGCATCACAATCAACCTCAAATAGTTTATCAAAGTCTGGTTATGCAAGAACAGGTGCAGTACATAACTTCTCTTTTAATATAGCAAAGCTATTCGCTGCTTCTTCCCCCCATAAAAATTTACCTTTCTTCGCACTCAGATAGGCAGATAGTACTGAAATTTTTATAAAACACTTATAAAAATAGCCAACCCGTGGAAGCTCCTAACTTAAAAGGTTTTACTGCAGCCACTCTCTTATTGCTTTTACCTCGCCTCATCTACCTATTCCTTCAAGAGAGATAATAAACCCAAGAAAAGCGACTTATTGGTTAGAAAACTGCACTTTTAAGATTTATATATAGCTTATTATTCTGTAAGATCAACACCTCTCTTAAGTGTATTAAATGATCCTCCCGATCTTACTACAAATCGAATATCACAAAATAAACTACAACGAATTTGCCAATGAAAGATTTAACCTGATTCATAAGCCTCATGATGGTGCTTGGAGCATTCGAAAGTCGAACGGCATCACAAACCACTCGCATCCCTTCTTGGCCTTGAAAGTCGCTCTTCCACTTGTCTCGGGTTGTATGCGAATTTGATGATATCCATTCTTCAAATCTAACTTTGTAAACCACTTATCTCCATACAACTTATCCGAGATATCATCCAATCTAGGAATTGGGAATTTATAGCCCACGGTTATCCTATTAATGGCTCTATTATCCACGCATATCCTTCAACTGCCTTTCTTTGGAGTTAATAGTGCGGAACAAAGACAAGGACTCATGCTATTCGAACGTGCCCCTTTCGCAACAACTCCTCCACTTTTCTTTTAGAATCTCGCTCTCCTTAGAACTCATCCTGTAGTGCGGGAGATTGGGCAAACTAGCACCAGGACTCAAATCTATATGGTGCTGAATATCGCACATAGGGGGCAATCTATCTGGAATCTCGTCAAGCATCAATTCTTTAAACTCCTCTAACAAAGGTTTAACAGCTTCAGGATATTCATCCACTTGTAATTCAGCTCCAGTCTCTATGGTTTGCTTCACAATCAATACGTGAATTTGCCGAGTATCTACAACTTCCGTTTCAAACTTCATTGTGAGAGTAATGAAATTGTCACTGCGGCTCGCTTTTATTCTTTAAGGGCGAAGGTATATCTTACCCCATCTTTCAGAGGCTATACCGATTGACCATTCTGAATCTTGAGCATCTACATCAAATTGCCACGGCCTCCCAAACAATACATGACAGACATCCATATCCACCACATCACAATATATCTCATCACGATACTTACCAATGGAGAATGGTATTTTACAGCTCGATCATCTAGATACTCTCCATCCCATATTTAATCCACCCTAACGTGTAGAGATTGGGATGCTTCTCCACAGTATCCCTAACTTCTTCTTGTCTCATTCCCAATAATATTCTCCATGCTCCCACTATCAATAACCACAAGAAAGATCTCATCCAAAATAGTGCATCGGGTTCAATAATTGATAACGCTGTGACTCATCCTCCCGTTTTGGGGATAACATCATCTGGCGCACTACACTGTTCCCTTCTTCCTCTTCAAAATTTTGGCCTCACCATCCGTTCAGCAATATTCATCTTCCTCATCTTCTCTCGCCATGTTCATGATTTTTCTTTGAGGGCATTCATTAGATCGATGCCACTGGTGATTGCAGATGACATTTAAACCCCGCCACCTAGCATATGGGTTGTGATTGGTAGATTTTTGTGCCTATGCCCTTTCACTTGGTCATAGGACGCTTGTTTGCCGCTTGTCTTCTTGATTTCGCCACATTATAGCGATTATTGGAACCGCTCTTTCTCAGAGGACTAGCAATCGCTACCTCTATAATTCTCGTAGCCTCTTTTATTCCGCTCTTGCGCATTAATTCAACCTTCATAGCCATATTCTTTGCTTGAGAGATTTCACAAAAATTGTACCTGATTTTGTCTCTCGATGAAAGGCTTCACCTCAAGATACCTTGCCACCGCTATCCCTCCGTTTGATAGATTATTAGTTTAGCCAACCTCATAAATTCGGTATATTTATGTACACTGTACCCTATTAACGTTGGTATTGGAATATAATCGCCGTAATTTGGTGGAATGAATTCTGTTTAAAGACCTTTTCATCCTATCCCAAGTCAACTCTCTCCTTTCCTTCGCTCCTCCTATTTTGCAATATTTCCCACCATGTAGACGCACGCTTTAATCTACAGCCACTAATCGTATTTTTCTTACTAGGGGTCTCCACGTAATCAAAAATCTATCTATATCGATAACCCAATCTAGAAACTCTTCTATTCCTAAACTCCAATTAAAATAAGGAATATCGACTTTTAATTTAAAGTCGTTACCTTCATAATCCCTTTGGCGCCATCGTTTGTTTCTTCCATCACATCCTCTTCAAATCCTCCATGACGATTTCTTGCCACTATCATCATCGGAAAATTCGCCTTGTCTTCTTCCGAACTATTTGAAAATAGAGGTTTGTTCTACTTGCGATCAAGAATAGGCCTATCGACAAGTTCACCGTGAGTAACATATGCACCGGTTTTTGCCGTTTCGCGATTCGGTTCACATCAACGCCAAGATCATCGAACCGACCGCTAGTTCACCGAGTCGTTCTTCGATATGAAGGCCCGATCAATTTGTTGATTCATGCGTTCCATTAAACGCCGCCAATAGTTGCAACGCCGCCCCAAGGATTGGGGCTCCAGTCTCCTGAACATCGTTACGAAGACCACCGCCAGTCGCCATGAGCTCGATACCACCTAACGTGGCGTTGTGAGAGATATTTGGAAAAAATTAATTTCGAAAAAACTAAATAATAATAATGAATTAACCGTCAAAGAAATCATAAACAACCTTATATACGCCTAAAACACAACTCGACTATGGTTAGGATACTAAAACACAATTCTGCTAGATTTAGGACACTCCAAATAAAAATCCTGAAATATATTAAAAATAAAAAAAGATAAGAAAATACAAAAAAAAATTAAAAGACTCTGTAAACGATCCCATCAGGCCAATTCAACTAGAAACTAAACATGGATCTGGTCCAAGTTTTGCTATAAACCAACCTTAAACTCATTTAAGTGTTGTTAAAACCAACCAAAAAAAAATGAGTTGACAGTAAAAATTAGATTTGACCCGGTTAGTCATATTTTTATACTTCTCCATCCTAGAAAGAGTTTATTTTAGTTAAGGTGTAATGTTTTATTAGTTATTAGATACAACTCATTTAATGCACTTTAAATGTATAATTTTAATTTTTATCATTACTTTTAATTTTGAGTATACATTATTATTATTAATAAGGATATTTGACAAATTTGGTTAATTTGAAAGTTGATTCTTTTTAGAAGAAGAAAAGTTTTCAAAATGGACTTTTTTTTTTTAGAGAATGGAGGAAGTATTTAATAAAGTATTAAGTGTGTTACTATATTTTATAGCTAAAAAAATAAATCTAATGAAAAGTGGACTTTAAAAAAATGAAGGATGAAATTACTCCAAACATTTAAATTGTTTATGTTTTGTGCTGTTTACGATAGTATTCCATGAAAGAGAATTATATTTCTTAAGTCAAGAGTTAGTTCAAGTGAAAATAATCCAGTTATATCCTAATGAACAGGTTTCGAGGTAGATAATTCATTTAAAAGCGAATTCAATCATATCCATTTCATTTTATATGTTTCACTTTAACCTTAGTGAAACGAAAAGTGGTTTATCGTTGCACCAACTTTACAACTACATGTCTTCCAATTTCCCCTACGTTACTAAAAAAACAAAAAAGAAAATCTAATTAATTAAACTTGTTTTCCCACGAAAGAATATTAAGTCACTTTCATAATTTTCTGATCATATGCAACTAGTTCACTGTTAGTGCTATTCTGTTCCTCATATATTATTTCCTCGGCCCTTTTATCCTAAAACTCAATTATCTTTCGAAATTACATTATTACTTTAGCATAATTTTACTTTCTGCCATCATTGAGATACAATCAAAAACCGAAAAAAGGAAATTGGACTATTCAACTTAATACAAATGAAGATCCCTAATTCCACAGTGATGGGATGTTGAGGAGATAACATATAAGGAGTCTAATTAGTACGCCCAATAAATAATATGAGTTTAACTTAAACCCAAATAGTTAAGCTAATGGTTTATCTTGGATCTTTCCAATTTATTATATATTTAGTATCCTTTTTTTTTTCAATTTGAAATCACATGTTCACAAGTCCCCGTTAAACTCTAGTTCAACTAGAAAGAAATCACTAAATTTAGTCTAACAAAAAGAAAACCACTTACTATTACTTACTTTATCAAGTAGTCCAATTGCAGTCCAATAATAATATTTATTGGGGAGATAACACATGAGGTGGCTAAGTAAAGTGAGCCCATAAGTAATAGTAAACCAATTTAAATTCAAAAGTTTAACTCAGTAAATTTTGAATCATTCCAACTTATTAAATATTCTAATTCATTTTACTTTTTAATATGAGACTATATCAATGAACACAAAAACATCAAGATTGTTTTGATGTTTTTATTTTTTTATTTTAGTTGTGTTTGAATAAAATATATAGAATAACTGTCATATTTCTTTGCTACCACTTCTTGGTCCCCAAAAATAAAAAAGTTTCAAATAAAATGTCCATTTTTGAGTGAAATGTTTGTATTATTTTGATTAATAATGACTATGTATAGTTAAAATTAAAAATAAAAATAAAAATGAAAAATTATACGATAGTAGTAAATTAAATGTGTTTTAATTTATAATTTAAAAATTATATTCTATTAAAAATGGACTTTTTTTTTTTTTGGGATAGAGGAGTATTAATCTTTGTATAAAGAGTGCTATGGTGGAATTTTTTTAATTCCTTTTGTTTGTATAAAAAATAGTCGAATATGAAACCTCAAGGGGCAATTTGAATATGTTGATTTATGTACGTTTCCAGTGCACATTAATTACATTTATATAACAATGAAAGATGCAATTTTTTTTTTTAACTTCCTCCTCACAATAGTTCTGTTTATGTGTGATTTCGTTAGTAGTAGTTAATATTCTTATGATTTATTTGTTCCTCAGAATTTTATAACACTTTCCATTCATAATTCCCTTTGGGAACACGTATTGATTTCATATGTTTTTGTAAGTTTTAATTTAGCCCCAGTAAAAAGTGGCAGGAAAACAAACTCCAAATTGTGTCTAATTGTCCAAAAGATAATAAAGGAAAAAATAAATGAAATAATAGACACAAAAATTTACATGGTTAACATAGGAAATGGAGTTAAACTTATTAATACATATAAAAAATTTTATACCCGAGATATTAACCATTTTAGCAGCATAAATATGAATGTATAAATACTACATATAAAATAATGATTTGTATGCAAAATACTAACCAAAATCTATGGTGACGATGCATACAACAAAATTGTCATCCAACGAAACAGGGCCTTAATTATAACAATTTACTTAAGCTATTCATGTTGATATCATCAATCCTGCAAATGAAAAAGTATGCAACTTGCCCTTTCTCTTTCCTAAATAATTGAACGAATAATTTCTGACATGTCATAACTGTTTGTACTAATATTTAATAGCACCCATCGCATTTAATAGTTTTTACTTCAAAAGAGATAGTGGTTTTAATTGTCACCGTATTTTTTTTTGGATTTTTATATGAGTTTAAGAAGAGCATTTAGTCATTTTAGTTAACACTTGCAAATCATTTATTCATTTAATGAAATGACTATCGTTTTGGAAAAGAAAAATTTAATAGCAGCCATGATGCAAGGTTACTTCATGACGAAGACTTTGACATTCTGAAACAAATTTCCTGAATTCTTTTAAGGCTCTCTTTAAGTTTTCGATGGTTAAAAAATCTTGGGTAAGGACTAGCATTGTCCCTTTACTTGTGAAGTTGGTTTATTTTCGTTGTTTATGTTAAAAGAATTTTAATTTAATCTCTTAATTTATAATTTCAAATCTAATTGGTTATTTTCATATAATCAAACTAAATGGTTTTAATGTATTTAATTTCATGACTTGCATGTGTTTAGAGTAGAAGACAACAGATGAAACCAAAATAGAAAGAGTAAATTGTAAATAATAACACCAACTTTTACTCTTTAAAAATACTTGAAAAATTCAATTTCACAACTTATCACATGTAATCGATAATTAAAAGTAATTTCATATTTTTATCTTTATTTTAAATTTGAATTATGTATTATCATAAATAGTAAGGATAATAAAGAATTTCACGCTCAAAATAAATTGTTTTTTTTTTTTTTGAGACAAAAATTTGTGGAGCTGAATTCTTTTTTGGGACAACGTAATTCCAAACAATTGAACCAAAAGTGTCGGCCAAACATAGATTGAAGAAAATTATAACATATTAACCATGTTATTATACTATAAATGTGATTTTTGTTTAATTATGATGTGGAAAAGTTGACAATAGGAAATATTTGTTGTTTGCATCAAAGTTGGAAGTCGGAAAGAAGGTAGCCTCGCCAATATATACTTTTTCTTTTGGGAAATTTGTAAAATAGCATATTTGACCGTTGATTTTGCAAATATAACACTACTTTTTTCTTTACTATTATAGCACTTCAAGGCTACATAAAACCAAAATGCCCTTATATTCTCTTCTAAAACACAAAGACATAGCACTTCACCTCATCTTCTTCTTATTTTTTAGAACCCATTAGTCTCCTGTTTATCGATTCAACAAAATTTGTTTTCACCACATCACACCTATTGGACCATCATCTTCAAGCAAGAAGGCGCGACCGTGAAGAGAAATCTCATCAACAAGATGTTAGTTGAAATTTACACTATTTGAACTGGTTTGTGAATTTGAACAAGAAATTGGTTGAGCCCTAAGTTGAGTTTTAGGTCGAGTTTTCGATCAAGCATGAAGTCAAGCATGAAGTTGAGCATGAGGTTGAGTTTGAGGTTGAATTTTATGTCAACTTTTAGGTCGAGTTTGAGATTGAGTTTTAGGTCGAGCACTAAGTTAGGTGAACTATGTTAGGTTGAGTTTTAGGTCGAGCAATAGGTTAGGTTGAATACAAGGTCGAGCACTAGGTTATGTTCGATCAATTTCTCGCTTAAACCTAGTTCAAATGTAAATGAGGTGAAGTGTTATGTTTTGCATTTTAGAAGAGAATATGAGGGCATTTTGGTCTTTATGCAACATTAAATGCTATAACAAACAAACAAAAAAGTGATGTGCTATATTTTCAAAATCAACGGTCAAAGGTTACGTGATGAAGACTTTGACATTCGGAAACAAATTTCCTGAATTCTTTTAAGGCTATCCTTATGTTTTCAATGGTTAAAAATCATGGGTAAATCTTGGCCTGGTCCTTTTACTTGTGAAGTTGGATTATTTTCGTTGTTTATGTTAAAAGAATTTTAATTTAATTTCTTAATTTATAATTTCAAATCTAATTGGTCATTTTCATATAATCAAACTAAATGGTTTTAATGTATTTAATTTCATGACTTGCATGTGTTTAGAGTAAAAGACAATACATGAAACTAAAATAGAAAGAGTAACTTGTAAATAATAACACCAAATTTTTACTCTTTTAAAAATACTTGAAAAATTCAATTTCACACCTTATCACATGTAATCCACAATGAAAAGTATAATTTTATATCTTTATCTTTTTTTAATTTGAATTATGTATTATTATAAATAGTAAGGATAATACAAGAATTTCACGCCTAAAATGAATTTCTTTTTAAACAAAGAAAAATTTTGGAATTGGACTCTTTTTGGGGACGACGTAATTCCTAACAATTGAAACAAAAAGTGTTAGCCAAACATAGATTGAAGAAAATTATAACATATTAACCATGTTATTATACCTATAAATGTGATTTTTGTTTAATTATGATGTGGAAAAGGTGACAATAGGAAATATTTGTTGTTTGCATCAAAGTTGGAAGTCAAAAGAAGGTAGCCTCGCCAATATATACTTTTTCTTTTGGGAAATTTGTAAAAATAGCATATTTGACCGTTGACTTTGCAAATATAACACTTTACTTTTTTTCTTTACTATTATAGCACTTCAAGGCTACATAAAGACCAAAATGCCCCTTATATTCTCTTCTAAAACACAAAGACATAGCACTTCACCCTCATCTTCTTCTTATTTTTTTTAGAACCCATTAGTCCCCTGTTTCATCGATTCAACAAAATTTGTTCTCACACCCTATTGTTTGCATACCACATTGTTCACACACCCTATTGGACCATCATCTTCAAGCAAGAAGGGCGCGACCGTGGAGAAGAAATCTCATCAACAAGATGTTAGTTGAAATTTACAATAGTTGAACTGGGTTTGTGAATTTGAACAAGAAATTGGTTGAGCCCTAAGTTGAGTTTTAGGTCGAGTTTTCGATCAAGCATGAAGTTGAGCATGAGGTTGAGTTTGAGGTTGAATTTTAGGTCAACTTTTAGGTCGAGTTTGAGATTGAGTTTTAGGTCGAGCACTAAGTTAGGTCGAACACTAGGTTAAGTTGAATACAAGGTTAACACTAGGGTGAAGTGTTATGTCTTTGCATTTTAGAAGAGAATATGAGGGGCATTTTGGTCTTTATGCAGCCTTGAAATGCTATAACAAAGAAACAAAAAGTGATGTGCTATATTTTCAAAATCAATCTACAAAGGTTACTTCGTGATGAAGACTTTGACGGAAACAAATTTCAAATTCTTTTAAGGCTATCCTTATGTTTTCAATGGTTAAAAATCTTGGGTAAGGCTTCGGTCCTTTACTTGTGAAGTTGGATTATTTTCGTTGTTTATGTTAAAAGAATTTTAATTTAATTTCTTAATTTGTAATTTCAAATCTAATTGGTCATTTTCATATAATCAAACTAAATGGTTTTTAATGTATTTAATTTCATGACTTGCATGTGTTTAGAGTAAAAGACAATACATGAAGCTAAAATAGAAAGAGTAACTTGTAAATAATAACACCAAATTTTTACTTTTTTAAAAATACTTTAAAAATTCAATTTCACACCTTATCACATGTAATCCAAAATGAAAAGTATAATTTTCTATCTTTATCTTTTTTTTAATTTGAATTATGTATTATTATAAATAGTAAGGATAATACAAAAATTTCACGCCTAAAATGATTTTTTTAAACAAATTTTTTTTTGGAATTGGACTCTTTTGGGGACGACGTAATTCCTAACAGTTGAAACAAAAGTGTCAGCCAAACATAGATTGAAGAAAATTATAACATATTAACCATGTTATTATACTACAATTATACCATCTGTTAGAATACTGGGAATAATGTCTTAAAATTTTTTAATATCGAAAAGAAAAAAAGAAATTTACAACTCCACTATGATTGGTAGTAATCCTTAAAAGCAATATAGGCTATGATTAGAATATTAGATCTTTTTTATATTCGTTAACAATGTTATTAATGGGATAGATAGATATTTGTAATGATTTTGAATTTTTATGTTGGGAGGTTTTAACCATGTGAGTTCAGTCCAACTAGAGTGGCCCAATAAACAGTAAGAGCCCACCTGAGCCCAAAAGTTTAAACTAATGGATCTTGGGTCCTTGCCACTTATTAGATGCCTTAGTGCTTCTTACTTTTCAATGTGGGACAATATCTATGAACACAACAAACCTCCCCATTCATGGATATACTATCACATTAAAGTCTACTTCCCCACAAGTCCAATCCTCACTCCAACAAGCCTATCTATTCACCATGGATCCATTTAGTACCCGTGCAAGTAGTAAAGTCATTACAAACCTACTTGTCCACGCAGTCATCCACTGCTTAGTCCAACAAGAAAATGAACCACTTGTTTCATCGGAGTAGTCTAATATTCCAGCTTTGATAGGACTTGTTGGGGAGGTTTTAACCATGGGGAGCACAATTAGAGCAGCCAAATAAGCAGTAGGAGCCCACATGAGCCCAAAAGCTTAAAATTTTGGGCTCAGGTAGGCTTCATCTTATCGCTTATTAATTGCTTCTAGTTTGGCTTCCCATGTGTAAATGTCCCCAACAAGTGGTATTTATTGGATTATGCCTTGTTTCCAAATTGGAATGGTATTAGATAATTTTATCTAATATTCTAATTTGGTGTTTTTCTATAATTAAATAAAGATTTGGAACCTTTATATAATCCCATCGGAGTTTGTAACACTAATCTAATCCGATTTGGATTGGGTCTCTACTTGGTGCCTATAAATATAGATGCGATCTGAGTCTTTTCTCATATAAATAGAGAGCAAAGATTTCTAGGGTGAGAAGGTATATAGAAGATTAGTGAGAGGTGGGTGTTTCAAAGGTAGGGAAATCCTTGTAATCTCTGTATTTGTTATTAATATAATCATCATCTTTGTTGTGGACGTAGGCTTGATTTGTCGAGCCGAACCACGTTAATTTGTGTGTCTCGATTTATTCTTTGTTCTTACTTTTCTATTTTGAACAAACTTGGGAATAATTACAACAAATTGGTATCGTGAGCTTAGGTTAGTTCAAAATGTCTACCATCAAGTATGACATTGAAAAGTTTGATGGGAAGAATGATTTTGGATTATGGAAGATGAAGATGTTTGCTTCTTTATGTAAAGAAGGTCTCAGATGGCATTAAAGGGTAAAGAACATTTATCTCAAACAATGAGACCATGAGAAGGACAAATTCTTAGAGAAGGCATATGGCTTAATTGTTTTGTCATTGGCGGATAATGTCTTGAGAGAGGTTGCTAGAGAAACAACACTGCAGGACTTTGGTTAAAGCTTGAGAATCTCTACATGACAGAGTTTCTCACAAATAGGTTGTATTTGAAACAACGATTATACAACTTGAAGATGAAGGATAATACACTCATTGATACAAATATAGATGTGTTCAACAAAGTTATTTTATACTTGAATAATATCGATGTGAAAATAAAAAGATGAGAATCAAGCCCTTATTCTTCTGTTCTTTACCAAAATCCTATGATTACTTGGTTGCCACTTTGTCATATGGGCACGACTCAATTTCCATGGAGGATGTAAATTCATTGTTGAACTCTAATGAGTTGCGGAAGTCAGTTACTGAACAAAGGGATACAGTTAGTGCGAAAGGATTGGTTATCAGAGGAAAAGACAAAGAAAGAGGAAAATGAGGTAAAAGAAAATCCCGATCGAAATCTAAATCTAAGAAAAATGAAAAGTGCTATAACTGTGGACAAAAAGGGCATTATAAAAATGATTGTCCAAAAGTCCAAGGGAAGAAGATAGTGAACTCTACAGAAAACATTGGAATTGTTGACGGCGAGTCAAAGAGTGCAAATGTTCTCACTACTACTATTGGTTACTTGGGTCAGAGTGGATTTTTTATTTAGGCTACACCTTTCGCATAAATCCGCATAGGGACTGGTTTACTACTTATCAATCTATTGATTGTAGTAAAGTTCTCATGGGCAATAATATTGCTTGTGACGTGGTTGGAATAGGTACAATAAGAATTAAGATGCATGATGGTATAGTGAGAATTTTGACACATATCAGGCATATACTAGACTTGAAGAAAAATTTGATATCTTTAAGAACACTTAACACAATTGGCTATCACTACAAAAGGTGAAGGTGGAGTTATGAGTATCTTCAGGAGGTACACTAATGGTCACGAAAGGAATTAGACAGTTTGGTCTCTACATTTTACAATGTAGCATGGTGACAAGTGCCACAGCTGTTTCCTTCTCTAATTCAGACAATAACATAGATACTACCAAAATGTGGCGTATGCGATAAAGGCATATGAGCGAAAGAGGGATGTCTGAATTAAGCAAACGGGGTTTGCTTGGTGCGGGATTTGCTTGGTGGGCTGGTGATAGGGAAGTTGAATTTCTGTGAGCATTACGTATTCTGCAAGAAACACAGGGTAAAATTTAATATTGGAATTCACCAAACTAAAGGTATTCTCGATTATATTCATTTTATTCTTTGGAAGTCCTTCTCAAATTCCTTCAAAGGGTGGTGTAAGATACTTGTTAACATGCATTGATGATTATTCAAGGAATGTATGGGTGTATTTTCTTAAACACAAAGATGAAGTCTTTGTGGCGTTGAAGCGTTATAAGACCACGATTGAAAAGCAGATCGTAAGAATATTAAGCACTTTAGAACGGATAACAAGACATGAAATTTTATAAAAATGAATTCAATGAGTTACGCAAGGATGAGGGGATTGTGAGGCACCGCATAGTCACATACACACCACAGCGAGAATGGAGTTGAGCAGGATGAATAGAACTATTCGGAAAAGTAAGGTGCACGATTTCTAATGAGTCGATTAACTAAGGAATTTTGGGCTAAAGCTGCAAATACGCCTTGTTACAGTAAATTGGTCTCCATCTACAGCAATTAATTGTCAGACTCTTGAAAAAAGATGGTCAGGTTCCCCTACAAATTACTCTGAATTGAGAGTATTTGGTTGTCCTGCGTATGCTTATGTTAAGGATGGTAAGCTTGAGCCAAGGGCAAGGAAGTGCATATTTTTAGGGTATGCAGATGGAGTGAAGGGTTATCGATTATGGTGTTCTGATGACAAATAATCCAAGTTTTTAATCAGTAGGGATGTTACCTTTGATGAGTCTGCTTTATTAACAAAGAAAGATTAGAAGACTGATATTGATAAAGACAAGAGCATTAAGCAGCAGGTGGATTTTGAGATTCAAACTTTCGAAAAAGTTTCCCAAATAACTCCAAAAGAGCTAGTTGAAAACGTGGTGGACACCATTGGTATGAATACACCACAAGTACAATAACAAAAAATACTGTTTAGTCTTACTCTGGATAGAAAGAGAAGACAGATTACACCACTAAAAAGATATGGATATGCAGACTTAATGTCCTATGCACTAAGTATGGTAGATGATATCGAGGCTTAAGAGCCTACTACATACCGGGAGGCCATTACAAATTATGAATCGTCAGAATAGGTGGTTGCTATGAGTGAAGAGATTGAATCTCTTCATAAGAACAAGACTTTGGAGCTAGTTGTACTATTTAAAGGATAGAAAATTTTTGGCTGTAAGTGGGCTTTCAAGAAAAGGAAGGGAATCCCAGGGATTGAAGATGCAAAGTTCAAAGTACGATTAGTTGCTATGGGTTTTACGGAGGAAGGTATTGACTTTAATGAAGTTTTTCCTCTGTTGTAAAACATACTTCTATTTTTGTGTTATTATTTATGGTTGTTCTACTTGATATGGAGTTAGAACAATTAGATGTCAAGACAACTTTATTACACGGAGAGTTAGAGAAAACAATTTATATGCGACAACCAGAGGGGTTCATAGTCTTTGGCAAGAAAGACTACGTTTGTTTGTTGAAGAAGTCATTATATGGCTTCAAATAATCACCTAGACAATGGTACAAAGCGATTTGACACTTTCATGATTGTGAATGGACTTTCTAGAAGCAATTATGATAGTTGTGTTTATCATAAGAAACTCTCTAGTGTTTCTTTATTGTATTTGTTGTTGTCGTTGATAATATATTTATTGCCTTCAAAGACATATCGAAATCAACACTTTAAAATCTCAATTAAGAGGTGAGTTTGAGATGAAGGAATTGGGTGCAACGAAGAAGATTTTGGGAATGGAAATAATGAGAGATCAACATGCGGAAGTTATATTTATCGCAGTAAGAGTTATATCGAAAAGTTCTTCACGGTTTGGAATGCAAAACTCCAAGGTCATTGGTATACCTCTTGTGAACACTTTAAACTTTCAACAAGTATGTCACCTAGTAATCGAGGAGGAGGTAGAGTGTATGTGTCTCATGTTCCACACGCTTGTGCAGTTGATAGTCTCATGTATGCCATGATATACACTAGACCGGATCTTTCATATGCAAAGAAGTGTTGTGAGTAGATTCATGCATTGTCCTCGGAAAAACTTACGGGAAGTTGTGAAATGGATTTTAAGGTATCTCAAAGGAACTACGTATATTGGTTTTAGTATATGATCGAGATCGTGACTTGGTGAGCTCGTTGGTTATGTGGATTCGGATTATGCAGAGACTTGGGCAAAGAAGATCTCCGATAGGTTATATTTTCACACTTTGCGGTTGTACTATTAGTTGGAAGGCTACATTACAATCAACCTGCTTTGTCTACAACCGAGGCAGAGTACATGGCTTTGGCGTGCTATGAAAGAAGTTGTTTAGTTGAATGGTTTTGGTTGGTGGATTGAGTATGGAGTTAAAGCAAAATACTATCTATTGTGATAGTCAAAGTGCCATACATTTGATGAAGAACCAAATGTACCATGAGAAGACCAAGCACATTGATGTTAGATATCATTTTGTTCGAGAAATTTTGTCTCAAGGTTAATCTGTAAAGAAGATTGCGATTGCAAATAATCTGGCGAATATGATGACTAAGTCCACTACATCGGTAAAGTTCAAGCATTGCTTGGATTTGGTCAAGGTGTACGCTTGAGATAGGATTGCTTCGGATATGCAAAGTGCTCATGATGGAAAAACAAGTCAAGGTGGAGATTTTGTTAGATTATGCCTTATTTCTAAATTGGAATGGGATTAGATAATTTTATCTAATATTCTAATTTGGTGTTTTTCATAATTCAATTAGGATTTGAAACCTTTATATAATGCTACTAGGTTTTGTAACACTAATGCAATCCGATTTAGATTGGGTCTCTACTTAGTGCCTATAAATATAGATATAGTAGGGTCTTTTCTAATAGAAATAGAGAGTAGAGATTTCTAGAGTGAGAAGATGTATACAAGATTAGTAGTGACGGGTTTGTCAAGCCTACAAAATTAATCATTGATTCTAAAGTGATGTATAAAATAAATTTGCGCAATAGTGGCAGGTTGAATCCCGAGGAACCAAAATATAATTCCAAAATTTGAACAATAAGATAAAAATAAAACAAAGGATTTTTGAATGATTGATTAAATTATGAAATTTTGAAAATTAAGAAAAATAAATATTAAGGTAGTAAGAAAATATAAAATAATGAAAATTACCGAAGTTTACCAAGTTTCTAATCCAAGGGTTGATATCATTCAATTACATCACCGATCATAGGTTACTTAAAAATAATCTTGCAAACTCAAATATTTAATTTGAAAGTTATTAGGATAGTCAGAATAAATCTCCATTTTCCTAATATAATTCATCGAGCCCAAAGACTCCAAATCAAAATTCACAATTAATTGATTGGGCATGATAGCATTCCATATCAATCTAATGATAGCATTAAGATTTATGAAAAGAGTTAAACCAAAATTAAAGCACCAAATAGCTGCAGTAATTTAATCTTGTCCGTTAATTTTTAGTAGCTAAGCATGCATGTTTGAAATCATAAACATAATTAACTTAGTTTTTACTTATTCATGACAATTACGGATCACTAAATTCATGGATAGCAATAGAATAAATAATGAAGAATTAATTTGTCAGATTAACTAATTATCAATTATTCATAGGAATTAAATCAAGAATTAACAAGTATTTGAATAAAAAGAAAGAATATAAAATTAAGAACAAAACCTCAGAGTGATTGCAATTGAAATCAATTCTTCCCTTGAATTAGAAAATAGAGTTTAGCCACTCATGGTAGCATACATGATTACTGGAAATTTCCTAATAATATTACTAAAACTAAAAGAAAGAAAAGAAAGAAAAGAAAAGAGAAGGACATGCACCAAGAGGAAGAAACAATTAGTGGTTGCCTAAGCAAAAAGAAGAATATGAAGGACGGGTTTTTCAGAAAGATGGCTACCTTATTTATAATTTTCCCACATGTCCTTTTTCCTTGTCTAAACTAAGAAGAGAAAACACAAATGGAACACAAGAAAGGTGACAACCGACTTAACAATTCTACACTCTTTGTTTCATTTTCCGTAATCAATTTTTGACTTGTTCAACTTCGACTACTAAGGAAAACAACTACTGTTCCTTTTCAGTCTTTTCTTTTCTTTTTGTCTCCTACCCAGTTGATTTGTGCAGCATTCTTTTCTATTTGTTTGTTTTTGAATCTTTCTTGTTTCTTTTTAGTTTTGTTGGTTTCTTTACCTTTTCTTTGCCCTAATGACTTGTTTCTAAAGCAAGCACTGCTTTGTTTCCTAATGCCGAATGACTTGTGTGGCTGCACCTCCTTATTTCCTTTGTTTTTATTGCAAGACATTTCTTTTGCCTTTTTTTTCCTTCTTGTAGCTTCTTTTGTGTTCCAAGACCAATGCCTGCAAGGAATAGGAAGTTTACTTTTTCTGCTTTCCAATTGTTGCCTTTATCAACTTTCCTCTAATTCACCAATTTCCATACCTAAAACAAAAAGTATATTAAAACCAAATAATTTCTCTTAAAATTCAAATTAATGTTAAGGAAATATTAACAAGAAAACAGAACATTTTAGGCCCTATTAAATCCCCACATAAACCATGCTTGTCCTCAAGCATACATTAGATTAATATCTTCCTCTTCATTCCTTCCCATTTTTAACTCACTCATAAATAACCCAAAATTACCACATTAGAAAACAAGATTGGAATGAGAATCCAGAGAACAAGTATTCATAGCTTGATTTTTAAACAAATCATATACATCTCATTAATCCCAACAATTTTATCAAAATCAAATGCACAAAATTTGATAAACTCTCACAAGTTGCACTCTAAGCACTCAAAGTGTTTAGGGGTTCAATCAGCACTTATATCAAACATAGCATGCTATTACCATAGGCTTGCGTATATATCACATCTCCACCACTTATAAATATGAATTCATGCATTAATCAAAGGGTTTTGAAAATGGTTGTAACGGGGCTTAGGTAAAGGTAGGTAAAAAGATAGGAAAATTTAGGCTACAAACATCAAGATATATAGGAACTTCTTTGAATGACTCAAAAATAACAGCACATTAGTACCACTTTCTTATTCCAAATAACATGCATCCCTTTGCAACTTCATCATATAGTTGGACCATTTTGTATACAATGGAGAACATTAACTTTGTCCAATCTTTGTAGGAATACTTTTCACTTCTCATTTTTTTCTTTCTTTTTTTCTTTTTTTCACACTTCCCCTTTTTCTTTTCAAAGTGGTCCTTTCTTTGGAATCAAAGAAAATTTATCATGCAATTCATTCCCACATACTCTTGACAAAGGTTCAACGATGGTAAACAAAAACAACGGTTTAAGGCTAATGACGTGGTGTTAAAAACAAAGAAAGGCTAAGGCTCAAAATTGGTTGACTAGGGATATATGTAATAAAGGTAAGTTTTTAGAAAGTTTAAAATGGGTAATCCTAAATGCCCTTATCATTTCAAGCATGAATCCACAATGCGATCTCAACATGCATAACAAAGAGCAAGTTCTAGAATGAACATACCATAATTAACAATACTCACAAAGAAATATGTGAGAAAGAAAAGAAATGCTCTTAGGTTCAAATACTCACATTGGGTTCAATGTATCAAATATTGCACATTCTCATTTAATTTAATCATGAAAATGAATGAGATGCTTTTAAAATTTTCAAAACAAAGACTAATCATACTTGTCCATTTTCATGCTTTCCAACTCAACTATTAATGCATGTTAACCAAGAGTTCCTCTAAAAAGTATCAAAGAGTTAGGAATTTCAAAGAAAACATTCAAATTGTCAAGCATGATTGTGCAAAAATTTTAGTCATAAAGCACAAGAACACCCCTCTCCCCCACCCCCAAAAACACCTAAATCATACATTGTTCTTAATGTATGAAAGGAAGAAGCATGCAAATAAGAAGAGATATAAAAAATAAGGACAAAGGAATATGAAACCTTCCTGAAATGCCACATAGGGAATGGTGCTATGGTGAGGGTTGCGCGATGGGGAAGGATCGCTTGATGAAGTGGAGGACGGTTTAATGGCGACACCGCACGATGTGATCTAGCCGAGCACGGTCTGAACACACGGATAACTGAGGTGGTAGATGTGCTGGATCATCGCAAAGGAAAGGAAAATAAAAAACAAAGACGTAAAGAGAAGTAGAAGAGAATGGGGTTGTGAAACCCTTATAATAATATTAATAATATTTAAAACAAAACAAAACAAGGGAAGACGATATAAAATATGGCAGGACACCTATAAAGCTTTCATTGCAAATAACAATTAATTTGATTAGCTATATAAAGAAAATAAAGAAATAATAAAAATAATAATAAAAGACAAAAATCCTTTGGGTTGCCTCCCAAATAGCGCAATTGGTTAACGTCGTTATATTCGACATCTTTATGTTGCATCAAGTTATTAAATTTTTACTAATCGCTTGGACTACACCTACATTTTCTTTATTGATTTTGTTCAAGCCACCATTTCTTTCTCAATCACTTCTAAATGTGCATTCAATTCATCTTGATTTATATTTTGTTTTCCTTCAAAATATCCAAAGACACGCTCATCATTGTCCTTTGTTAACTGTTTTGCAACTATGACTGGAAAAATCTCATTGTCCTCCAATTACGCATACAATTGGTTCAATTCAAGTTTTGTGGCTTGAAAAAAAGAAGGTAACACTTTCTCGTGAGATAAAAGAAGGTTCAATATTAAAAAGTGTTGACCTTTCCCGTGTATCATTGGTACAGTTAATATCATCACATAGTTCAACAGCTTCTTTCTCATTCAATTGTCCCTCCTTCTTGATATTTTTTTCATCAAAGGTTTCCTGTGCAATAGAATCAACAGTGTCAATAAAGCAAATTGAATGATCCATAGGAGGATATCTAATAACATAAAAAATCTTAAATTTCACAATCTCCCCATCAAACTCTACAGAGAGAATGCCCTCACCTACATCTATCTTTGTTTTAGCTGTCTTCATGTAGAGTCTCCATAGCAAAATTGGGGCAAAACTTGTGTCTGTACTAGCTTTAGGATATAAAAATCATCGGAAAAATTAGCTTAATGACTGTACTAAAATATCCTCAACAATCCCTATTAGGCAAGCATTAGAATGGTCTCTGAATTAAAAACTATTCTAATATCTTTCAAAGGACCCAAATTTAAATTTTTAAAATTGAGTATGGCACAAGATTTATAAAAGCTCCTAAATCAAGCATAGCATGCTCAATTTTCTGATTTCCAATAACACATGAAATTGTGAACATACTTGGGTCCTTGCATTTTTCAGGTAGAGTCTTTTGTGTGAGCATAGTCGAAACATTTTTCCTACCTTAATCGTTTCATTTCCTTGAGCCACCTTTTGTTGCACAACTCCTTCAAGAATCTTGCATATTTCAAAATTTGCTTGATAGCATCCAACAAAGATATGTTCACTTCTACCATTCTAAAGGTATCTAGGACTTCTTTCTCATATTCCTCTTGTCTTGACTTCGCCAACCTACTGGGAAAAGGTGGAATAATCGCATTAGGGAATGTTGGCTTAGAATGAGAAGAAGGGGTTACCTTTGATTATCGTTCAAGTGTGGCTTTTTATTCTTCTTTATTTTCATGCTCCTTTGCATTCTTTGATTTTTCTGGTAAATCTGGTCTTGCATCAATCTCCTTCCCACTTCGTAGTGCAATGGCACTCACATTTTTTATGGGATTCACCACCGGTTGTGAAGGTAACCTTCTAGAATTTTGTGCCTCCAACTTGCTAATAGATATAGTTAGTTGGGTAATTTAGTTCCCCATAGCTCTTACCTCCTATTGCATTTGTTGCATATTAGTAGCAAACGATTTAACAATGTCTTCTAAATGCATACGTTTTGAAGATGGAGTCAGGGGATCAAGGGTTGTAAGTATTAGAATAGGGATCATATCTCTATTGAGGTTGATCGAAAATCCTCCTATTACATTAATTTGTTGATACAAATCCTCTTACAGTGTAGGACACATGTCCGTGGGATGACCAGGTACTGAGCATATTCCACAAACTTTAGCAGCTTGCACATGCCCTATCGCCAATTGACGAACCAAAGTACTTAAATAAGCAATTTGATTTTCCAAATTATATGTACTTACCTCATTAACTCTTTAAAATTCCCCTCAACTCGAGTTCCAAACTGCTGGGAATTTTCAAACATGTTAGAGATCAATTGACTAGCTTCTGTAAATGTTTTATTCACTAATGCTCCTCCGCTAGCTGCATCTACCATACTCCTATATATTGGTAATAATCCTTCATAGAAGTATTAGATGAGGAGTTGTTCGGAATTTGATGGTGGGGACAACTAGCAAATAGTTGTTTGAATATTTCCCAATACTCATAGAAAGTCTCTCCACTAAGTTGTAGTATCCCACAATTTCTTTCCTAATATTTGTAGTCTTGAGATGCAAGAAAAAACTTTTCTAAGAATAACCACTTCATCTCGTCCCATGAAGTAATTGAACCGTATGAATGTAGTATAACCAATCCTTCGCCTTATCTCCTAAGAAAAAGGAAAGGCTTTCAACTTGATTTGCTCCTCTGACACCTCTTGCGGTTTCATACTCAAACAAACAACATGGAACTCCTTTAGATGCTTGTGCGGATCTTTGCCTACAAGACCACGAAAAATAGGCAATAAGTGGATTAAACCAGATTTTAATTCAAAACCAACATCTAAAGTAGGAAATTGAATGTATAGAGATTGGTGGTTTAAAGTAGAAGCTGCCAACTCCTTTAAAGTTTGATCTCCCATTTCGGCAAATTTGGCTATCTCCAATTCGGTAGATTCCGTTTCAATGGCCACCCCTAAAATGAACCACATTTTCTTTGTTTATCCTTTTTCTCGGTTGGCGAACAATCTTAATTTCATGATTGTATTCTAATTCGTATTCCTATGAAGCACGAGTCATACAAGAAAGAAAATATTAGTAAAATTTAATGTTCAAAACTAGGAACTAATTGGTTCCCACAACGGCGCCAAATTTTGATTTTTGAAACTGCAAAATTAATCACCGATTCTAAAGTGATTCATAAAATAAATTTGCAGCAAGAGTGACTGTGTCGAATCCTAAGGGAACCAAATATAATTCCAAATTTTAGACAATAAGATAAAATAAAACAAAGGGGATTTTTGAATGATTGATTAAATTACTGAAATTCTAAAAATTAAGAAAAATAAATATTAAGCCAGTGAAGAAAATATAAAATAATGAAAATTACCAAATTCTACCGAAGTTTCCAATCCAAGGGTTGATATCATTCAATTACATCACCGATCATAGGTCAAGAAAAATAATTTTGCAAACTCAAATATTTAACTTGAAAGTTATTAGGATAGTCGTAATAAATCTCCGCTTTCCTAATATAATTCAAGAGCCCAAAGATCCTAATCAAAACTCACTATGAATTGATTGAACACAATAGCGCTCCATATCAATCTAATGATAGCATTAAGATCTATAAAATAGTTAACCAAAATTAAAGCGCCAAGATAGTCGCAATAATTTAATCTTATCTCATTAATTCTCCTAGGTTAAACATGCATATTTCAAGTCATAAACATAATTAACCTAGTTCTACTTAGTCCACTTATTCATGATAATTACGGATCACTAAATTCATGGATAGCAATAGAATAAATAATAAAGAATTAATTTGTCGATTAACTAATCATCAATTATTCATAGGAATTAAATCAAGAATTAAAAGTATTTGAATAAAAAGCAAGAATATAAAATTAAGAACAAAACCTCAGAGTGATTGCAATTGAAATCAATTCTTCCTTTGAATTAGAAAATAGAGTTTAGCCACCATGGTGGCATATATGATTGCTGAAATTTGAAATATATGATTGCTGAAATTTCCTAATAGTATAACTAAAACTAAAAGAAAGAAAAGAAAAGAGAAGGACGTGCAGTCCAAGAGGAAGAAACAATTAGTGGTTGCCTAAGCAAAAGAGAAGAATGTGAGGATGGGTTTTTCAGAAGATGGCTGCCTTTATTTATAGGTTTCACATGTTCTTTTCCTTGTCTAAACTAAGAAAAAGGAAACACAAATGGAACACAAGAAAGGTGACAGCTGACTTAACAATTCTGCACTCTTTTGTTTTTCCCGTAATCAATTTTGACTTGTTCAACTTCTACTAAGGAAAACAACGGCTGTTCCTTTTCTTTTTCTTTTCTTTTGTCTCCTACCAGTTGACTTGTGCAACATTTCTTTTCTCTGCTTGTTTGTTTCTAATCTGCCTTGTTTCTTTTTTCAGTTTTGTTGATTTTCTTTTCCTTTCCTGCCTGAATGACTTGTTTCTAAAGCAACTGCACTTGTTTTGTTTCCTAAGCGGCATGCACACAGCCTAAAACAACCAGGCCACATCGCTACATCAAGCACATCACTTCTTTACTATTTAACCATCATCAAAAAAAGTGCCCACGTCATGAACGGCCTTTACTATTCACGCAACAAATTTCTCCTCTACCTTCATTTACACCATTTATTTAATATATTTAATACTTTATTTAAATTAATAATTCTAAAATATTATTTATTTTCATTTATAAAATTCAATATATATTAATAATACAACTTATAATTTTAATTATAATACAATTAATACTTAAATAATTAATGGAAAATAATTTTCATTACATTAAAATTATATTGTAATAATACATTTAAAATATGAAAATAAATATTCTAAATTAAATATGAAATAATGAAACAATTAATGAAAAATAAATTTACATTACATTAAAATTGAAATACTTAAAAATAAAATACACATAAAACATTAAAATAAATACTTCTAATTAAACATAAAATACTTAAAAATTAAACATTCAACACTAAAACATAATCAACATAACTTAAATTAATACACTTTAAACATAACTTAAATTAATACACTTTAAACATAAAACAAGGATCAAACATCCCAATCGTAAAGACTTAGATCATCCAAGCTCAAATCGCTAACAACGATCCATGATTGTCAATTATCTAGATAACATCCGTAATTCATCATCCCCATTGACACCAAGTGAAATTGTCCGTTAGAATATATCCCATTTGTCCATCGCAAAATATCTTCGCTTCTTTGGATGTTCAAAGAGTTTTCTTCAATTGCCATAATCTTTTTCCTCTTTGAAAGAAAAACCTTCAAGATGGCAATAGTGGACTTAGACTTAGTGTATGTCTTCCTACTGAGTTTAGTCATGAGACTTGATCTTGTATTTAAAGTACCCATTGGAAGAGAAAAGAGATTTTTGGGGAAGAGAAGAGAGATTTTTGGGGAGAAAAAGAGAGAATTTTAGAAACTTTGAGATATGATGCAAAAACAATGAAAACTATATGGTTTATATAGATATTTTCATATTCGTACTAATTTTTTTTGTTAATGGAGCATGATTTCACAACACATGAATTATTTGTACCGATTTTTTCGATAAAGATGATAGATATGACAACACATGGATTATTTGTACCGATTTTTTCGATTATAGAGATTGATATGACAACACATGAATTATTTGTACCATTTTTTTGATAATTGAGTATGATTTGAAAACACACTTATAATTTGTACCATTTCTTGATAATTGAGCATTGATGTTGAAAACACATGAATTATTTGTACCGATTTCTTAAAAATTGATCATGATGTTGACATCGATGAATTATTTGTACCGATTTTTTGAAAATCGACATGATTTTTAATTTGAACTCAAATTTACTATATTCAAAATTATAAATTTAGCTCCAAAATCATATATTGCTTTTAAAATATGAAAATCAATACTTAAAACAATTAATAGAAAATAAATTTACATTACCTTAAAATTGAAATTTAATAATATACTTATAAAAAATAAATTGTTTCTTTAATTTTATATAAAATTCAAAATTATAAATTTAGCCTTATTTATCAATTAATTACAAATTCTTTTCATTTAGACAAACCTGATTTTTTTATTTTTGTAATTATTTATGTTTTTTAATTATTTATATATATAATTTTTTATAATCACATTCTATAATTTTATACAATATTATAGTCAAACTAATTGTTTTAAAATTTTGTAATTATTAAATATGTATAAATAATTTTACATAATATTAAAATAAAAATTTAATATTATTAGACTTAAACTTAAAATTAATAAAAATATTAATAATTTTATATTAAAATTTATAAAATATTAATAAGTATATTATAATTTTTAATTATATTATATTTAAGAAAATCATATATTGCTCCAAAAATAGTCAAAGTGCATGTCATTTTGTGAAAAATATTTTCTCGCGGTGATTTTTAAAAAAATAAGAGGAGGGAATAGCCGCTGTAAACCGGGGAGGTTGCAGCTTTGACGTGGCGCTGGCATTGGGCGCGCCACGTCAATCGTATTTCTTTTTAAAACTTTGCAACCAACGCTGCTTAAGGCCAAATGAACGACGACGCCGCTTTATTAAGGGATCGTGGCAAAAAAATATGGCATGGTTATCCTCGGTTTTCTAACAAACGGTCGATGACAGCTTGTTGAGAAGCCTCCGATCAAATTGCTGATCCGTTTCACAAGACTAAATTTCACGATTTTGGTGTAGATGCTCAATGCTGAATGACTTGTGTGGCTGCACCTGCCTTATTTCCTTTGTTTTTATTGCTAGCCGTTTCTTTTTGCCTTTTGTTTTCCTTCTTGCAGTTTCTTTTGTGTTCCAAGACCAATGCCCATGCAAGGAATAGGAAGTTTTCTTTCTGCTTCAATTGTTACATTTTATCAACTTTTCCTCCAATTCATCATTTTCCATACCTAAAACAAAAGTATATTAAAACCAAGTAATTTCTCATAAAATTCAAATTAATATTGAGGAAATATTAACAAGAAAAAGGAACATTTTAAGCCTTATCAGTGAGAGGTGGTGTTTCGAAGGGTTTGGGAAATCCTTGTAATCTCCGTATTTGTTATTAATACATCATTGTCTTTGTCGTGGACGTAAGCTTGATTTGTTGAGCTGAATCACGTTAATTTGTGTCTCTTGATTTATTTTTTATTCTTACTTTTCTATTCTTTGAACCATCTTGGGAATAATCACAACATTTTGAATAGTTGGAAGGCTGTGACTTTGTTTCATTTTCATGCAAGGGTTGATGCTAGATAACAAAGGTTTTAGTTTGTGGAAAAACAAGTGATGAAAGTGAGTTATGCAATACGTCAATTTTGCATTGAAGGAATTTTTGAGAAGGGTTTATGGCACCTGACATCATTCAAAATTTTGTGAGTATTTGTATGCTCTAATACTATTATGCTGACGTCAATATTGCCCTTTGATGTTTTATGCTTGAAGAATTCAGAATTGGAAGAATTAAAGGATTTTTAAGTGTTGATTATGTGACTTGATCGCCATTCTCTTTCACTGTGCCTTACTATTATATAGTATGTACTTAACCTTCAATGTTCTGAACTTGCTATATAAGACTACCAACATGGGAAGAAATTTTCAGCAAACATATGTCTCGTATTTATCTTATGTTGTTGGTCTGGTTCACTAATTTTGAATTTTTTTATTTGTATTAATTTTGAAATTAAGCAAAGATAGTTGCGTACTTGTGATTTAATTGCAATATTTCTGTCAATTGTTTTATTTGATGGACAAGTGGGAAACTTTTATGTAAACAACATGGCACAAAAATACATTAGCTGAAGGGACACAACTGGGGTATTAACCTCGCGAGAATGTTGAAGAATTTGACTGAATCAATATAAGACTAAAAGTTTACTTTGAATATGCAGGCTCATTAAACAACTTTCTACAAGAATGCAAATTGGTGAAGTATCCAAAGTCAGGAAAATTTCATTTAATTCATCCTCTCTGTTCACACGTATTTCATTATTGCAGAATACTAAAAGTGAAAAAAAATATTCCGATGCTAAGCCTACATATATTAGTAGTATTACGTACAACATTCTTTAATCGATAGACCATTTCAAAATTCATATCACATATAGTACAACTTGGTTATTTTATTTTTAGTTTTTTTATTTCATTCCAACCAATGAAGAGGTGGGAAAAGTCAAAATATGAGTAAAAAAAGAAAAGAATGAAATGAGCAGTGTAATAGATCTGGATCAGGCTGTCCAAAAAGTTGATTGTGTTAACATTGACTTAACATAATTATTCACATTGTAGGCATTTTTAATTAGTTTGGTTTCGTAAAGAGTTTAATAATATTGAATGAGGGGATCTCATGCTACATAAAAAGATATTCCAACCGACTAAGCTCAATAAGCAATTAATAAATACTGGAATTTTTTGTTTTAAAACATTTTCTTCAGATTTACTTGGATAATAATTTGTGACATCCAAGATTGTATTCACACATATAAACTATCCATATGTTCCAAATTGACCTTTGTTTTTTTTTTTTTGCCTGCCTTCTTAATCCTATCCGAAACATTATAGTGTACTTTAACTTAATGCAACCTTTTGCTTTTATACTAAATTTTTGCTCCTCTAGGAACTTAATTTGAATATGAAAGACGAACATGTAATTTTTGTTCCTGTGTTATCGAAAGATGCTAAAATCTTCAAAACCAATTTAGTACTTATGGATCACCCAACCAAGATGAGACCAGGATATCTTATCCATTATAGCTTAAAGAGGTACAAATTGACCAAGCAAGTTGTGTGATTTTGTATTGCTTGATGAACTTATAGGTATTCTACTATTTTTAGCCTTACATGCTAGAACAGATAGAGATAGTCTTTAGTTAGAGTGGAAACATCCCATATTAACTCACTTAGTCTCATTGAGAGAGTTATGGATTTCTGTGCTAGTGAGCATGAGTACTTTGGCAAATTTTATCATTTCTTTGGCAAAAAAAAAAATTAAAAGTTCTTATGAATCAAATGAAATCAGAATAGTTTATAGATTGAGAAATGAAATTACGATTAAAAATCAAATTTAATATATTCATAATAAAGTAAAACATAACCCTGGTTTTAACACATCATGCAAAGCAAACATTACGAAGTACGAACCCAACATTTACTGGTCATAACAAAGTTCTACAAAACCACGCTTTTATTAGATTTTGCAAGGCAAACATTACAAACCAAACTTTGATCTTTTAAAGTACAAGCAAACAACTCTTTTAACAGATCACTCCACACTAGTGTCTGATTTATTGTCTGAAATGAAGAAAGTGAAATACGGATAGATGTGGCGAAATTAGTTGCAGGCATCCGGATTAGCGAGCAAGTATGCCTCGATATTCTTAAACATGAATGAGATCCTTTCTTCTCCCTTGATTTCTTCCTCAGTAATCTTGGCATCACCCTTAGTGTGGTATGTGCAAGTTGTTTTGCAGATTGATCCTCCATTAGCAGAGGGTTCGATTTTGATAACATTTGAAACTGATTCAATCACATCTTTTCTTGCACCGCCATCAACTTCGATTGTGGTATAACTGTAAACGAAGTTTTCTTTGTCAATTCCATCAACTCTGTGTTTGGCACTCTTAAATCGGCTCCCTGAACACAACCACCCAAAAAAAAATCGTTAATATGTGTCAAATCTAAACACACAACCGAATAAAATCATTGATTAATAATTAGCTTCCTCGAGGAACTGTAACAAATGTTATTATACATACAATCATATTCAATTCAATGAAATTGTTTGATCTTAGATATCAAAACCAACAATTTTGTGTATGATAGAACATCCAATAATACAATTAATAATTACTTGTATTATTAAAATTAAGGCTGCCAAATAGATTGCTGCAAGAGTTTCCGGAGTTTATTCTATTCCCTTAAAATAATCCAATTGAAATAAATAATGGTTTGGAAAAACGAATAAATAAATAAATAAATATGGTTGTATTCTTAGAACTGACCTTCCCCAAAAGTGATCAACTTAATAGTTCCAACTCCTCCATCACCTTCAAGGATTTCGACGCTCTTAATTCCTTGTGGCATGACCTTGGGAATGAATTTGGGATCAAGGATTAAAGCCTTGAACAATCTTGCATGATGGACTGAGGAAGTGACCTCATAATCATAAGTGATGGCCACCATTTTGTATTGGTTTGGGGTTTGGAAATGAATGGGAATTGAGAGAGAAGAATTTCAAGAAACTTTTTAGAAGTTCTTGATGAGTTTGTGGGCACAATATGATTCAAGTAGTGAACTTATTTATAGATTGAACATTAGTGCATTAGTAGAAAAAACCAGAATAAAAAAATAAAGAGATAAATGAAATTATTATTGAAACCAAATATTTAAAAATAAATCGTCATACTCCATATCCTTAGTTAGACTTCTTGTGCTTCATCCTTTATAACATATTCGCATAGTCTTCTTTTGTATGTGTGTGTGTGTGTGTTTTTTTTTTTTTTTTTGGATGGGGGGTAGGGTTTAGAGGTGTTGAGTTTATGGTAGTTATAAAAAATTTCACATTAATTTCAAATAAAAGAAAAAATATTTAATAAGTAAGATTAGTCCAAAAATTTATTAATTTAAAATTTTGAATTTAAATTAAGTTTCAACTTACTTATTAATAATTTTTACTAGACAAATTTCTAACTGGCCATATAAATTAAAGCATGAAATTTATATGGTTGATTTGACGGTCACTGACATTTGGAGGTTAGGAAAAAAAGTGGAAAATTTGAGAGGTAATTGTTGCTGAATGCCCAAGCATGGGTGCATTTTGCAACGCGCCCATCACCTTTAGTACACCATCAATCACCTTTTTAGCACACCATCAATTCCTTCCCACAAATTTTCTTTTTTTTTTCCAACTTCCAAGTGGAATTCTTTCTTGATTTGAACAGAAATTGAGTAAAAGACCACTGAGCATTAAGCAAAAGTCGTTAGCAAAGTCGGAAGCTTTAGATTTCTATAATATATTCTGAACATACTATCAAAGTCTAGTAGGTGACGAATAACGGTGTTGGCAATCCTTTTCAGACAAAAGATGGGCAAAAATCAAAGTTGTCGGTTAGTGGTTACGTAAAGCAATTCAATTCTAGATGGAAGAGAATTGAATAGTAGTATTCTCGAAGAAGTCAAGAAAAGCTTGCCAGAGATTAATCAAATATTTTTATGCCTTATCATTTTTACACTTGTAATTAGAAATGATAATATTTTATAATCCCAATGGGTACATAATATAAGAGGAGTTATTGGATTTTCTATATTCATTAAAAATATCTATTGAGAATAATTGAGAGAGATATTATTGGGATGGAAAATTACTAGGAGGGTTATAGGATATCAATGGATCCCATTGAAAATAGTTGAATAAATAATTATTGAGTAATATTTAATATTTAATTATCTTTAAAAATTTAAATATATTTAAATATATTATTAATAAATATTTTTTATTTTTTATCTTAAAATCATGACATCTATTGGTAGCCTAACTATACCTCCGAATAGAGGGCTGACTATATACCACCAACGGTCGCTGGCAGGCTGGCTTTGGTAGTACTACTACTTTCCACCATTTAATTTCTAATAGAATTTTAATAGAAATTGGAAAATTTTAATCCTATTAAATCTCATTCCTTTCTAATCCCAAATTTTAATTGGAATCATATTTTTCATTCTTAATAATTTTCTACCCATTTAAATCCCACTCATTTTCTTTCCATTCTGTCTCAATTGCCACCTCTACTTGTAATCAAATATTTCAAATTATGAAGTAATTTCTAATGAGGAAAAAAAAATTATTTTTCGCTGCGACAAATGAAAATAAAAACTAGTGACTAAACAAAAAATTAGAAGTTGTTGCTTTCTCTTCTTTTCTTTTCCTTTTTATTTAAAAAAATTAGTATATAGGACAACGGCATTTATGCACTCAAAAGTTGATTAGTATATAAGTAGTATTTTGGGGCTTCAGGATTAATGAGTATAAGGGTGGCCCAGCTATTGATAGATAATAAGTAGACTATGTGATAATATAACATTAATAAACCGTCACTATATTCGTACTTTCAAGTTTGTTTTGTTTAGAAGAAATTCAGGTGCTACTTAGGAGGAGTAGTAATTATTGTACCAAGTAACGTAGTACAAATTGAATAATTTACGGATAAAAGTGTAAGTTTAGTGGCTAAATTATATACAAATCAAGGGCAAATATCATAATATTTTATTAGTTTGTTGTGGGGAAAATTGGACTGTATTTAATATTTAGTCAATTAGGAGTAGAATCGAATTAATGAATTGAGAACTTGAGAAATTGACCAGTTTCAAGTTTGAATGAGAATATCTTATCTCAAACTTACTCATGCCAGCTAGACTTCCCTATTTTAAGTTTGACTGTATTAGGCAAAATATTTTACACATTTGTTGTATCACATAGTATAGTCACAAACAATTAGTGGGAGCAACTTATTATTTAAAGAAAAGTTTATCTACGTGTTAAAAGTAGAAAAAAAAATCAATTTACGTGATTAAATTACTACACTAAAAATGAATATATAAGATACTTTCTGGTACGTAATATCCTATTTCAAAGCTATCCCTAATCGTCATTACTTTGATCTTTCATCAAGTCTTTGTTCATGTTCTTTTAATCATTCATTGTGGTACATTAATGGAACAACAATTATTTCCAAAACAAAAATATATGAGTAAATAATGTAAATTATCCCTTAATTTTTTATTCTCCAATTCCAAATTTTTTTTGAATGACTTAATTAGGAATATGGTTAAAAAGAATCCTCTAATCCTCTAATTCGATGTGGGATTATTTTAGCTCGAGAAAAATCTCGAACCAATTTTTTAAATTTATGGACTTAATTTCAACTTTAAAACAAGAGATAACTCCCAAAATGGTATTTCACATATTGGTCGATGATTTTTTTAGTCAATCACTTTTAAAACGAGAACAAATGGTCTCTTACATTTCATAAATGTACCATTTTGGTTATCCGTCACTATTCTATCACAATTCCGACACTATTCTGACATTATTACATTCATGAAATGCGAATGACCATTGGCTCTGCTTTAAAAGTGAGGACTAAAAGATCATTGGCAAATATGTGAGGCCATTTTGGAGGTTATCTCTTAAAACAAATTAATAAGGAACTAAATTAAATTTTAAAATTGTGTAAAGGGATAATTGGCATTATTTAACCAAGATTTCTTTGTGTCAAAGTATGCTTTCAAGTTTAATCATGCATTGTGATGATATTATGATGTGCTCTCTATCTCATAAAAAGAGTCCACTTTTGATTTGGTACAATTTTTTCAAGTTGCAAGATACAACACATGTAATTCATAAATAAAAGTATAATTTTATATTTTTATCTTTATTTTTGAATTTGAATTGTGCATCATCATAATTAGTAAGGATAATACAAGAATTTCACGCTCAAAATGAATTCTTTTTTTGAGATGGAATTTTTTTTTAAAACTGGACTTTTTTTTTGAGATGGAGAGAGTAATTTCTAACAATTGAACCAAAAAGAGTCAGCCAAACAAAGATTGAAGAAAATTATTACATATTAACCATGTTATTATACTATAATTGTCATTTTTGTTTAATTATGATGTGGAAAAGTTGACAATAGGAAATATTTGTTGTCTGCATCAAAGTTGGAAGTCGGAAAGAAGGTAGCCTCGCCAATATATACCTTCTCTTTTACCTCCCTTAGATTGGAAAAATATTGCATTCGTCCGTTGAATTTTTATTTACCATGTAATAAATTAATCGCATAATTTTATTTTTTTCCAATCTATTAAATAAATAAGTTGTGCCCCTAAATTCTCAACTATTTTCCTAATTATTTTTAATTCTTTTAAATATACAATCTTACGTGATTCATGATAAATTAGATTGTTCCTTGGTTATCTTGGTATCACCATGTGGTACTGGCTGCTACATTTTCAAATTAATCTTCCGTCAAAAAGGCTTCCATTTAAAAGATAACAAAACAAAAGGCAATAATGTTACATAATTTAGGAAGACGAAAACAATTTTGTTCCATACCGCTATGGTAAATAAGGGAAATTTTTGTTGAAAATTTAAATAATTTTAATTGGTAAAATGTTGAGGTGAGGAGTCCAAATCTTAGTAGTAAATGCCAAATTAATCAATTCGGTGCTAGGAGGGTTGACAAGAAATTGAGTTAAAGTTCTCCTTGGACCTAAGTCAAATGTTTGAACCTAGAATGTACATATGATGTAGAAGGGTGGCAACTGGCAAGTGGACGTTAGTAAAATGTGGAGCACAAAACACAAGAAGCTAGTAAGGGAAAAAGGGCAAATAAAAAAAAAAAAAAGCTTTGGATTATCATTCTTAAAATGTTCCTCAGAAGTTTGAAGTGATAATTTTTTTTTTTCCCGTTTTTGCCAGCTATGATAACATATATTATTTTATACTCTCAAGAAAGATGTATTGTACTACAACTGAATTTATGAACATAAATACCCTCAAATACCCTGAATTTATGCAACTTGATCGTAAAACCTATATTTAGGAAGGGCCATTTCTAGTAGCCACCAGAGCAAATCCCAACTGTTGATTTAAAGTGATAACATAGTCAACATAAATTGAGAGTCCTTGGTTTGAACTAATAAGTTGAAAATTTTGTTTAGGGTGCGCGTTTGAGTGAAGGGACATCTACAAAAATTTTTATTAATTTGGTGCACCTGATTGTTGAGGAAGTGAACATGTATAGCATAACTAGATTTCAGGACAATAATGAAAGTATTGTTGCATGGAAGTTTAGTTGTTTCACTCATAACGAAGTATATAACACTCTTAGTCTCTTAGATCACATCCATCCATAGAGCTTAAATCCTAGAGAAAACATCCAAGAAAACAGTATCTTAGTAAACTTTATTCACGAAACAAGCTTCTAGAGGAGTAGCGGTCGTTGTATATTAACTTAATTGTATGCATCAGGATTAGCAAGGAGGTAAGCCTCGGCAGCCTTGAACATGAGCGCAGCCCTGTCCCTTCCTCCCTTAACTTCTTCCTCAGTAACGTTGGCACCACCCAGTTTGGTACGTGCTGGTTGTTTTGATGATTGATCCTCCGTCAGCAGTTGGTTCCATTTTCACGACGTAAGAAACTGATTCAATCGCATCGATCACTCCATCGTCTTCAGCACCAATTGCCGTGAATTTAAAGATGAAGTTATCTTTGTCAATTCCATCAACTCTGTGTTTAACAGTGCTAAATTGGCTGCCTAATTAACGTGTGAAGCGAAGAGAAAACGTTAATTTTGCGTTTGCAAAACGTTACATTAGTTAAAACATATTTTAATGTAAGACTACCTAAAATAAAATGACATTCAGTAGATTTTAACCATTACATCACATTCACATTCACACCCGAGATCTTGAAATTTAAAGCTGAGGTTAAAGAGGGATATAAGTAATTCTTCACTTAACAACCCACACAATTCCGGATGCGAGTTCATTATATTGATCGAGTGTACATTTAGAACTTACCTTCGCCAATGGTGACAAGCTTAAGGGTGCCAACAGCGCCGTCTCCTTCAAGAATTTCGCGACGCTTAATGGCCTGTGGCATGACATTAGGAATGAAGCTGTCACCAAGGATGAAGGACTTGAACAACCTTGCAGGAGGGATTGAGGTAGTAATGTTGTAATCGTAAGTTAAAGCCACCATTGTGTCTTAATTAATTTGATGTTTGTTGGGAATGTATGGGACTTGAGAATTCCCAGAAGTGTTTAGTAATTGTTGATGAGAGCGTGGTGCTGAATGACTGAATCAGTGACTGTATTTATAGATGGAAGTTCATGTTCGTATGCTCATCCATGTGAACCAGAGTGCGAAATACTCCGTGGACTTGGAAGTCAGTCTTGCTCTGCTTCTGATATTAAAATTGTGAGATTGTTGGACCGCCATTCTTGATTGTGATATGAAGTCACGAGACCAACCTTTTGTATCTTTTCTGGTGTGGCTCCGTCAACGTTTGCTGAATAACTCTAGAATTATTCCTTTCCATTGATTATTATTAAAAATCATTATGACCCGGAAGTGTAACAAGTGTTTCATCATTATCTCTACGAATAATGAACGCCTGGAGGGAAGTAAAATGACATAGATCAATGCTATTAGTTTTGCTAGGTCCAAACTTCATTTTTAGCTGAACTATATATATATATATATATATATATATATATATATATACACACACACACACACATTTAGATTAAGAGTTTGTTTAATAACTTAAATTATTATTATTTATCTTTTATTACTTAAAATTATTGAATTAAAAGGTTTTAGTATTTTGTTTATTACTAACAATATTTAGATCCACCTAATTGCTTAATCACTACTTAAGTTGTATAAAAAGTTAAGCACTAAAAAAGTTAATTTAACACCTATAACATGGATCTTTTAATGATTTATACCTAACATCCAAAATTAACATCCCTTCAACAAATTGATTTTTTAACAGTAAATATCTTTATTTTTACACATCCTTCTCTAACCTTCTACTTTTTTTCTTTTTTCAAAGAAAATCTCTCTCTCTCTCTCTCTGTCTTCCTTCTCTCTGTGTCTTATTTTCTGAAAATGTTCAATGAATTTTAATCAATTTATTTTATTATTTTTATTTTCTATAATAAACATTAATTTTGATAATCTATGATTTATCCATTTTCATAAACAATGATTGATCTTTAATTGAAAAATTAATACTTGTATATATAAATACAAAAAAAGTACGGTAAAATTATACAACTTCAGTAATTTGACATTTATATCAATATATTTATCAAACAATATTAATTAATTTAACATTTAGATTTGGGCACTGAAAATTAAATATTAAATATTCAAATTTCAACTTCATTATTTCACCATTAAAATTTAAAATTTAGCATTTAAATTTCAACATTTAATTTTATCACACATACCCTACATGTGTTTGTGAGGACTATGTGTTTCTATTTTTCTCATTAGGAAAAAAAGGACATACTTCTCAAAAGATTACGTGGAACATGTCCAGACTTCAGAGAGCAGAACTGCCTTATCTACAAGTATACTTATAAAATATCCCAAAATCAATAGACTCTGAGCCTGAGATAGCACCTTTTTTGAACTTAAACCCTCTTGAACATCTCCCCGGCAGAGAGGGTATACACTAAAGCATCATAATAAAAAAATCTTCATTAAATCAAATGACAATAAAACCCAAGTTGAATAAAAAGACAAGAAATGAAGGAGGATTCAGAGAAAAATTGATCACTTACCCGTATCTCTTTAACCCATTTATCTACGCATGACACATGATACTCGTGGTGGCACGGGAGAATACGTATTTTGTCTCCTCTTCATACTCAACCAGACAAATGTAGCACCTACATGGCACATTATTAATCAACTTATAACAACAGCTAAGAAAACTCTCTCTTATACGCGGAGGAATTAGTCAGCAACACTGTCATTTTACAGTAGACGTTATTAACTACACCTTTATCAATCGAATGCATCAGAAGCTTCTACCAAAGCGCAGGCAATGCAAATTATATTGATATCTGATTAATACTGCACCTTGATCATGGTACTACTTGTTTTGGTGCAGTTTCAATGCAAATTCTCTATTGGGGTAGTTTCAGTTGCAGCCCTATACTGTGCAGCTTTGCTTCTCAAATCAATTTGTCATTCTATTTAAATTTTATCCTTTTTGATTTTGGGTTTCATTCAACTTTACTTTTGTCCCAATCAATTTTGTGCCGCTTTCAGCTTCGCTTGCCTTTGCTTTTGGGTTTGGAGATTCTAGAGAAAATTCTAAGGAAGACAAACAAATCTAATTGTTTGGAACACTTATTTCACGTGCCCCTAAACTTGCACCTAATGACCATATGGTAGAAGAGCAGGTAGGAAGTTATCATGGGGAACATTCTAAGAAAGACAAAGAAATCTAGTTGTTAAAAGTATTCCTATGTGGTTAGGACTAATGAACTTAAAATTGAAGTTAAAAATCTTAAGTTCTCTATATTATTGGATGTTTGACAAGAGATTTATCAAGATCATCCATATATATATATATATATATATATATATATATATATATATATATATATATTTCAATATATATATATATATATATATTTAATTTAGATTAAGAGTTTGTTTAATAACATAAATTAGGATAAATTACCAAAACCTCATGAGGTTTGAGCTTATTACCAATCAATCTCTCATAGTTTGATAAAACTATCAATACCTCCCTAATTTTAAAAAATTTAAACATATGAATCCACATTAACGGAATCCGTCTATAAGGTGAGGAAAGTTTGATAAAAAAAATTTAAATTAGGACAAAATTGCCCTCCATATAACAAGGTCCACTAATTTCGATCAAAGTCGAATGACAAATTAGAATAGCCAAAATTCTTCCAAAGATAAAAGCACATACACTTCTTTTAAATTTATTGATCTCTAACAGCAAGCTCAACTGTCCACAAAATCCACCACCAAAGAAGAGGTTTACCCTTTAGCGATACTTGATGAATCCGATTTCCTTAGCATTGCTGCGGAAGCACTGTCTGCAGCACATGAGCATTCCAGGTGTTGGAGTGCCCCATTTTGCATCTTTGCTTGTTGGCTTGGAGGCGGCGGCCACGGCTCTGCGACAACAAAGCTCACCGAAACGGAGGAGGTTTTCAAGTCAAGCAACTCACTCAAGCTTTCGCCAACAAGAGACTTCAACAGACGCAATGGTAACACTCGCCATAACTCCCACCCTTTCTCCTTCTATCATCTTGGCCGCAACCTTCCTCCTCGCCACCACGCAGACCGCCCCTCCTCCACATCATCTTCCCGGCATCGACATAGTCCTCCAACACCCTTTATACCTTTGTCGCCTCCGATTTCCAGCCTTGTCGCGCCCTTCTTAGCTTCATTGCGCTCATCCTCGCGCGAGTCTTACATTTCCTGCCCGTTCACGCTTGTTCTGCTCAAAGAGTTTTCCGCCATCGCCTAGAGTCTAGGTAGATAGACCCTCATCATTCCAAGCTTCCATTGCATCTCGGGTTGCGCAAGAAAGCGGCAGGCGTGGCCAGGAAGTGAGCTTCATGGCCTGGGCATTTTCACCGCCCCTTTGATGCTCAACTAGAGTCTTAGGGCATGATTTTTTTTTTGTTCCTCATCAATCTTGCTTGTCTTTTGGCCTTGAATAGAATATTTTGGTTGAATTCTTGCAAAAAAAAAAAAAAAAAAGAGTGAATTGGTTGACGCCAAAAGTCGGATCTGGCAAGCTTGCTAATGCCTCTGGCTGATGAGATTCTTTTTTTCACTTCAACATGTTCGTGCATTTACACTAAGTTCCTTTTTTGAGGCATTTTGTCGAGCACATTGTCGTCATTCATAACAACATTTGAATTATAAGAAACCCTAACATCGGTTGACCCTTATTTTCACAATCAGCAATATTATCACAATTATCATCAATAGAATTGGAAAAATCCGAAATAACATCATCATCTTCAGAGGAATCAAATTCAGAAATAATCCTTGATGATTTCTTACCCGTATTCAATTTGCTCATTTCTCGGGTAGAATTTTTTGCAATTGAGCAGCGTGAATCCACGGCATTATGACCAGAATTTTGAGAGTTAGTTGAGACAATCTTCTTCTTCCCCATGAGAACGGTCCTGGGCATTCTTTATTTCATTTTCTTGGTTCCCGGCTTTTTGTTGGTTTTTTGTTGGTTTTTTTGTCATTTTACTAATTAATTCTGTCAAATATGATGGAAAGTATTGGTAGTTTTATCAAACTACGGTTCGATTGGTAATAAGTTCAAACCTAAGGGGATTTTAGTAATTTACCACATAAATTATTATTATTTATCTTTTATTACTTAAAATTATTGAATTAAAAGGTTTTCGTATTTTGTTGATTACTAACAATATTTAGATCCATCTAATAGCTTTATCACTACTTAAGTTGTATAAAAGCTACACACTAAAAGTTAGTTTAACACCTATAATATGGATCTTTTAATGATTTATACCTAACATCCAAAATTAACATCCCTTCAACACATTGATTTTTTAACTGTAAATATCTTTATTTTTACACATCTTTCTCTAACCTTCTACTCTTTTTTTTCTTTCCTTCAAAGAAAAACTCTCTCTCTCTCTCTTCGTTATAATCGAGAATGTTCAATGAATTTTAATCAATTTATTTTATTATTTTCATTTTCTATATTGATGTTTATGAGACCCAATTTTCATCTTAAACCAAAGGTTAGATGTCAACACGACGAGGACGAGATTTAGACCTTGACGCCAAAGGCCGGACCTCAATGACATGTGAAGATTCGGACCTCAAGAATATGTAAAGGCCAAAGGCCCAAACTTCAACAACACATTCTCCAATTAGACCTGAATACTAAAAGTTGAGAATGGAAACACACTAAAATCACACCAAGTATACGGGACCTCGAGTCCCGAATTATAAGATGGGAACTCAATAAGGTCGTGGCTTATCCATAACCACGTAACAACATGCTACAATCACGAGTGATGTAATGGCATGCAATCAAGCAATTATAGATGTAGCCAACATGTTGGAACGTGACAATAAATCTTGTAAATGAAAGAAAGAGGTATATAAACCCAAAAGCAACCAGTACGAAGACACTCTCTAACTTAGGCATCAAGAATTTACCTAAAACCACTTTGGGCTCTATTTTGCAAGAATACTATTCATCCGTAAAGACGAAGAGTCTCGGTCGAAATCATCTTATTGGATCATAGTTGGGTTGCGGGTTTAGCCTTCATTAAGTGGCGCCGTTTGTGAGAATTCTTGATTTCAAGAAATATTCGCAATCTCCTTTTTTTTTTTGATCGATACAAAGATGGTGGATACTAGATCTTAAGGACGGAGGGCAATGGAAGTAACCAATGAGAAGGAACATGACATAGCCGTTTCGTGCCTCGTCGAAAACGATTCGTTGCGTTTAGGTGGAATCTCCGAACGAGCGGAACATCCCTCCGCCTACAAAGTGAACATTCACAACACACAATTTCAAATTGAAACAATTCTCCAACACGAGACAATATGAGGCAAACGTGAGACCTTTATGGAGCAACATCAGACGCAGCTTGAAGAATTCTATAGAGCTAGGCACAATCCACATCCTCTGAGGCCAATCCTAAACATAATAATCAGAGTATGGTCGATGAGAGGAGGAATGACAATAGAAACAAAGTTTCAAATTTCTCCCATGCTTACAACAATTATGCAAACAACTGCTTTAGGGTTAGGTCGAAGCACGCTCCAAGTTTCCCCGCATGATGATTTTCTTCTAATCAATAATAGGTAGCTAATGATATTCACATAGTTCATAGGATCAAATTTTACGTAGGATCAATTTCGGTAGTAGAATTAGATCGATGCCATCGGATAGTAAAATCATAAGATTCTACAAAAATGACTAGAATAATTATAATTATTCATATTTTATCACTTACATTAATTTTTTCATACAAATAAGTTGTGTACTTGTGCTAAATCATAAAAATCAACATTATAAAATATATGATGTATATGCATTCATGACTTTGTCAATTCCTGTTTAACAACAAGCATCCATCATTCAATGACACTTTACAATCTACACAAAATAGTAATATCACCAAATAAAATATATAATGCATTATTAAACTTCCAAAGCCATTCCGAGGTGTCTCTTTCAAGTTTTCATCATGTTTGGTAACAATATCTTCATAGCACCCCAAGGACCCAGGAGAAGAAGCTATATAAGAATTTGTAAATTCAAAGCAACTTTGGCATATGAAATTCAAAATTCATAACTCAACCATGAAATTCACCAAGAACTCCAAATTCATCTTAACATTTGGAACATCAAATTTCTCCATGGGACAAACTAATAACTTGGCACGACTTAACAATTCAATCATAAACAATCATGATGGCATCTTAACCAAAAGGCAAAACTCATAGGCACAGATGTGAAATCAACACCATTGATTGATTTTTAAAAATAACATAAAGCTAGTAGTCATCCAACCTTAAACAAAATGCCATCATCTCTTCTACAACAACTATAAACTCTATACAAGATTAATATAATCTTAGCCTCTCATAATTAAGAAGAAAACTTGTACTCACTTTGGTGATTATTGTATCTTCTTTTTCTATTCAAATAGAAAGCATTTGAGAGAGAGAGAGAGGAGTGGTTTCAACTTGAAAACACAAGTTCGCAAAGGTATCTGGGCTAGAAACATGTTGGTCACTATGCCACTTAACCGTGGCGTCCATCATCACAAAGGCATAGTCTCAAAGATATTTTCATGAGCATTCATTGGTATAGAGGTAGCCTGAGCCTAAGGCACCGCTTGGCAATTGTCGCTATATAGTACTCTCAAGGAATTCTCCAAACCACTTTTGATCCATGCAATATTGTTTAAGCGCTTGCTATGGCAGCTAATTCATGACCTAAAACTGGGAAGTTCTTCATAGTCAACAAATTCAAGCCCCAACAATGAGCTTTGAGGAGATGATGTTTGCGCTGGAAGATGTGCAACAACCATAATCGCATTTCAAAGGGATCAAAGAATCATCGTATATGCTTTCCAAAATTTACAGATTCCAACTTCGTGCTTGGATCAGAGGGCCTTGTAATGGAGCCAGACTTGGAAGGGCAAAATCGTAACTAGAAGGATTATAAACATTAATTGCACCAATTTTGGCTCCAGGTTTTGAACAATTTTTAATTTGTTAAATCCAAATGGCAAAACACCTCCAAATTTGACTAGTTTTTATTAGTTATGTATTATATTCTTTTAACACACGAAAAGCATATGCCAAAAAACATTTCCAAATTCACAGGCCACAGAGTTATTTCTAGAAAAGAATTCTTGTTTGCGAACGTAAACAAATATCCCAATTAGCTGCAAAAAACATCTACCTTTATTAATTAACAAAAAAAGTATGGTCCTATTTGAACATAAGAAATGCAAATAGCTTTTCCACGCATGCAAGAACCCAATAACAGTATACGAATCCCCAATGACAAGTCAATAGAGAAGACAAGACGCCAAAAATATATGCCCTCCAAATTTCTTCCTAACTAAACCACCATAATAATTCAAGACCTCAAAAACTAGATATATAATTTGGAATGTAATATATACATGTATTATATACCTAATGTAAATTCAAATAAAACCAATAATCAAAATTCATGCTTTACCCAAATAGAAAACAAAAGTAAAAGAAGCTCACCTCACCCTCAACCTTCACCAAGGTTGGTCCAAGATTAGAAAACAACTTTGACTAGTGTTTGGATTTGTTAGAATCCTAAATTCAAATGGTTATGAGCTTGGTGGAGACGGAGATGGAGCTTGATTGTGAAATCAAAAATGAGCGATGCTTGGTTCTGAGTATAGTGGCCTGGAAGTCCGGGAGTCTAGGGATTGTACAATTGATCGATTCAAATGAAGTCGGGTTTGAACTTGGTGGAGACTAGAGATATAGACTGGGTTCTGAGCTTGGTGAAGACGAGAGATGGAGCTCGATTAGAATTTGATTGACATTCGAGTGTTGGCAGAGGCGCAGAGCTTTGTGCTTATACATAGAACACTAAAACAAGATCGCTTTATCATTTTTGTGTAGAATTGCTTATCAATGATCCTACTACTAGAATGATTCGTATGATCCATGATCGATTTTATGTATTTGAATCAGGATCGTGCGATTCTATGATTCGGATCACGATTTTAATAACTATGGATATTCATGATTTGTTGGATTTTGATGATGAAAGAGATGCCCCATCACCCTTCACGCCGACATCATACATTCTAACACTAGTAGGTTCAAATTGCTTAACGAAATTCCATCCCATGAGTGCGACATCGATCACCTAGACTTTTATCGCGATTTAAGTGATGAAATTCAAAAATGCTCTAATGAAGGTGATGTATAAAGCATTCCTTCATCTATTTGAGTGAAAAGGCGTGAGTATGGATCGATGACTTACCACGTAATAATGTCTCGTTGCTCGATGGTTAGCATGGCTTTTCCACACCCGCTTTTTCAAAGGAAAAGTTTCACAAACGATCAGATCCGATTAATCTCAAACAAGGGAATGATGAATCCTTTAAGTCATACATGGAAAAGTTTAACGAAAAGTCTTCAACTAATCGAATAGATCAATTGGTAATCTCGACTTTTATGAATGTTTTAAACCCCGACTATTCTACACAAAAATTAGTATAACACTCCATCTCATTCTCAATCGCATGACAAATGGTGAAGAGTTATAATGGGCGGAAAAGAAACCAATGTAAAGAAGAGAAAATGAAAAAAGCATCGTTAAGATGCCAAAGGGAAGAACGCCAAAAGCGCTTTCAACAAGCTAAACTACAATCGGGACCACCTCGAGCCTCAACTCGGAAAAAATCTTACACCACTTGCCAGAGTCATTCCAAGATCTTATTTATACACAACGATCTCTTGAGACCTCCAATCCTAATTACGCAATCTCACAAAAGACCACGACACTTGTGGTGTGCTTTCCATAATAACCATGGACATGATATAAGAATTGTAAAGATCTCAAGAAAAAATGGAAGATTGCATCCATAATGAAATATTTGATCAATATGTCCAAAGATGCCATTCTCGCTTCATAAGGAGGCCGGCGAAGTGGCTACCATTCGAGGGCGAGGTGGAAGGCAATGTGAGACCAAATCAAACCGATTGTCGCCAAGGTGGACCTTTCACGAATCACCATATCGCAAGATTAGGGCAACCTTCACAATAGCCGACATATATCAACTTTGCCTAATGACAATCGCAATGTTACTAGCATTATCCACGCCATATTTGGTGGTTACTCGAAAGTTAGCCACACCGCGATTAAAGCCAATGTTAGAAGAATTCCCTCAAGAGCTAGTCCACAAACGCTTCCAACCTTCTAAAGTTATCTTTTTCAAGGAAGAAGCGATTCTCACCATTAGCCCGCATAACGATGCTTTGGTCATCAAGGTCATAGTTGTAAATAAAGAGGTACAGCGATGTTTATATTGATGATGATAGCGTAGTCGATGTCCTATATATTGATTATTTTTGCAAGTTGGAGATCGACTTCAAGAATAAAATTGTCTCGTAAGCCTTTAGTGACATTTGCTCGTGAAGTCGCTCATCTAGTGGGCATAATCACACTGTGAGTTACAGTGGGGATTACCTCGACGAAACTATAATAATAGATTTCTACATCGTGGATGCCCCATCTTCTTTCCATGCAATTATCGAGATTATAAGTGAACAAGGCCAATGCCATCCGTCACCTTACATTTTGATCATGAAATTCGCTATGAGCATGGTGACATCGTTAGAGGATCAATATGGTAAGGAATGCATGCGTATTACCATTAAAGGCAAAATACTTTGACAAAAGGTGTACATGCCATCCAAACTCCGAGTCATTATAATTCAACCGCAAGGTTACACATTGGGGAGAATAAACAAAGGCAAATGTGCAATAATTCCTTCAAAATCCTGGTCACACCTCATAAACCCAAAAATAAGAGCTCGAGGTTACACCTCGTTACTAAGAGATCAGATAAAAAGAGCTCAGTTGAATCACAAGAGATCACGGAAATACAAAATGTGATAGTAGATGACAACCACCGTGACAAGACGGTAAAGGTGGAGCTACGTTGCCAACCAATTAAAGATCACATTATTCATCTCATTTGCCAATACAAAGAAATTTTTGCAAGTGGATCCATAGGATATGCCAAAGATCTCGCCATCTCTAATGACACACAAGCTCAATATCGATCATAGGATCAATCCTATTTAGCAAAAGAAAAGATTGCTAACCCTAGACGTAAATTCGGTGGTCAATGAGAAAGTAAAAACTACTCGACCGATATCATCGGGGATGTATTCTACCCCACTTGGTTATCTAATCCGATCGTAAAGAAACCCGATGATAGTTGGTGAATGTGCATTGATTATACCGATATTAACAAATCCGCGAAAGATAGTTATCCCTTGTCGCTGATCGACCGAAGGTCAAGTCGATCGAGGTATGAGGTTCTTATGTTTCGATGCTAATAAAGGTTATCATCCTGATGATTGAAGAAAATGTCAAGAAAATTGCCTTCATCATAGAGATAGAGTTTTTACTATAAAAGATGTCATTGGGGTTAAAAATGCAAGAGCCACCTACCAACGCCTAGTCAACCAAATGTTTTCCAACCGATTGGTAGAATTTGAAAGTATATGTGGATGACATGGTAATTAAATCAAAGAAAAGTGATAGTGCACCCAGAGATCTAGAAGAAACCTTGCAAACCATGTTAAAGGTTGAATGCGTTTGAACCCCAAAAAGTGTACTTTGGGGTAGAATTTGACAAATTTTTGGGATTCATGGTTTCAAAAAAGGAATTAAAGTCAACCCAAAAAATAAAAAGCCATCGTTAAGATGGCACCTCCGAACCTTAAAGGAAGTTGAAGTTGATTGGATCATTAGCGAATTGAACAGGTTTTATCATGGTCCATAGATTGGCATCTCTCATTCTTCCGTATGTTGAAGTCAAGAATTTCCAATGGAACGAAAAGTGCCGTAAAGCTTTGAGGAGTTGAAGAGGCACCTAGCAAGTTTGCGGCATTTACAAAGATTCTACACCAGAGAAATCTTATATTTATACTTAGTTGTCTCAAATAATGCTATAAGAGCGGTACTCATCGTGATGTGAGCAGATGCAAAACCATATACTACGTCACCAAGGCCTTTAAAGTGCCGAGACAGTATCCCCAAAAAAGATAATGTTAGATCTAATTCATGCCGCTAAAGGTTGACCTTACTTTCAAGCACATCCTATACGTGTTCTAACCAATCAACCTATTAAGTAGATACTTTTCAAATTAGAAGCTTCTAGGAGATTGGCAAAATAGGCCATAGAATTGAGAAGCACGACATATATTATCACTTGAACAGAATCAAGATTCAAGCCCTTGGATTTCATAGTGAGATGCTTATCAAAGACCTTGAATGTCAACTTTCCTTTGTCATGAATCTATAGAAACTTAAATAAAGGGCTCAAAGTCTAGACTTTGTACATAAATGGTGCTTCAATGAAGATGGCAAACTGGGCCTGTTGTTTCAAGTCCAAATGGCATAGAGATTACATATGCTTTGCGTTTCAACTTCAAAGCAAATAAGAATGAATTTGAATATGAAGCCTTGATCATAAGATTAAAGTCGCTCAAATGATGAAAGCAAAAGAAGTGCATATAAATAACTCTCAAATAGTCGCCAATCAAGTACAAGGTTCTTATGAAGCCAAAGAACATCTAATGAAGAAGTATCTTGATAAGATACGCTATCTTGGCCATTCTTTCAATAGCTTTATGATTGTATAGATCCCGGATCGGAAAATAAAAGTGGTCGTTGCCTTAAGTCAAGGCCCTCCACCTTTTCTCATCCAATGCTAGGTCTTGGTGGATAGTTTCTTAAGCATTGAAGAAAAAGTCACAATGACCATCAAGAAACGGAAGATAATCGAATGACTCTATATAGAGATATTTGTGTAGAATTGTCCATGATAAGAATGAGGCGAGAAAATTAAAGTTAAAGGCGCTCATTATACAATACAAGACGTCCCTTACAAACGTGCCTACCTCCAACCTTTGCTTAGCTGCATTGGTCCTCAGCAGTAGACTATATACTCCAACAAGTACACATTGGATTGTGTGGAAGCCACGTAGGACCCTACATGCTCGCTAAAAGATCATTCGTTGGGATTACCACCGCCAACCATATTTAAAAATGCTCATGACTTCATGTAGAAGTGTGTCAAGTGCCAACTTCATGCTCCTATAATTAGGCGACCTCGGATGGTTGATCAATATCTAGAGTTCATGGCATTTCACACAATGGGAATTGATATTCATGGACCTTTTCCCAAAGCACTGTGACATGTAATGGGTAATAGTCAAACCTTTGGCTACTATCATTGGAAAAACCATCCTAAAGTTTGTGTGGAGCAAAATCATTTGCAGATTCGATATCCCTAATGTCTTATTTCGCATAATGGGAAATAGTTTGCGATGATACTTTCCGCTCTAGTGCGAAGAACTTCAAATCAAACAAAACTTCACTTTCATTGCGCACTAAGCCAACGGCCAAGTCAAAATCAAAAATCGCACAATACTACAAAGAGTCAAAACTTGACTAGAAAAACAAAAGGACTGGTGAAAACCTCCCAAATGTCCTATGGGCTTATTGCACTACACCTAACAATAACAGAAGAAACCCTTATAGCCTAACATATGGCTTAGAGGTCGCTTCTAGCTACATCGGAGTTCCAAGTCCTAGAGTTATAGCCTTTAACGTTAAGGCTAATGAAGAAGAGGCCCAATGAACTCCGACTTATTAGAAGAAAGCCGAGATTTGGCCTCAATGAAAGAAGCACAATACAAGCAAGCCATGGCAAAATATTACAATGAACGGGTAAAAGTCAATGAGTTTGCCTTAGGATCTGGTTTTACGCAAAAATGAAGAAAGTCAAGCAAAAGCTTGGCAAGCTAGAAGCCAACTCGAAGATCCCTATAGGGTCATTAATGCATCAAAATTCTGAGTTATCGTCACCACAATGGAGGGGAACTTATTACCGAGTTTGGTATGTTAGCAATTTGAAACGTTTTTATGTTTAAGGTTTTGTTTAATGAATAAAATTGTTCCTACATTCACTCTTTCTAAATCAAGGGGAATGATGACGTGCTGAACTTGATTCAAGGTAAGGTGAAATAGCTTTGCTAAATTTTAAATCGAGAAAATCATGTTTAACCTCGATTCAACTAATTTAGTTGTGAACTCCAAAACATCCTAAGTGGGTGAGAATATGAACATCCATAAAGATGACAAATGGAACACCCTACTGGTGAGAAAAAGTTAACATTTATCAAATCCCAAACATCCTAAGGGATGTGGATCTTAGATCACTCAAAGGTCCTAAACATCCTAAGAGGTGGGGATATTAGATCACTCAAAAGTCCCAAACATCTTGAGGGTGAGGATCTTAGATCACTCAAAGGTCCCAAACATCTTAATAGGTGAGATCTTAGATCACTCAAAGTTTTCAAACATTCTAAGGTGAGGACACAATGAATAAAATTCAATTACTTTATTTAATAAACATATTACAAACAAGAAGGGATTATAATTTCCTTTTCCTTTCTCTTTCCTTCTCATAGTTAAACCTATATTGGTTATACTTATTAAATGTCGCTTTTCTCTTGTACATAGCATTATCTTGTTGACTTTGTTGGGCCAAGAGCTCTAACTCCATCATCACGCTGATGGGATCTCTATTCACAATTGTGCTAGGCCCGCCTCCTTCAAAGTCTCTATTTTTTGATTTTAATCTCTAGGTTTTGCACTCAAATTGCAACTCAAAGATTTACTTTTGTATTCGAGCGCACCTTAGAGACTTTGGATCTCTTGGTGCTTCTTATTAAACTCATCGGACATAGTACATACGACTTTGTCCCTATCCTTGAACTCAGAGGTAACACCTTCAATCTCAACTAAAAGTGTGATAATCCTTTCCTTATTCTTTCGTGTTCTATATCTAATCTCTCCTATGATTAAATCCGCCATGGCCCGTTGTTGTTTTACTATCTTCATCAAAATCGTTGTTCAAATATGCATTTGATCCCGAGATCCTTATTCTCATTCCCTAATCTAAGTATGGTGTCTGAAACTCAATATGCGTTTCAAGTGTCTTAACTTTCTCATGCAATTTAGTAGAGATAGTCCTTGAAAACAACAAACCACCATGATATAATAAAAATTGGAAGGAAATAAGAACTTCATTAATCAAAAACAATTCTTCTTACAAATAAACTAAAATAAAACAAAAAGGCCTAAGAGCTAGCCTCTTCCTCGCATCCCTTCACCCTATGCGAGGTATTGGCTTTGCTTGGCCTCTGAGCTTCACTGGAGCTCAAGGTCGGTCTTCATCCACCTCAAGCATTGAGCTCCTCCAAAGTCATGGGTGAGTTCTGAGACGCCACATGTTGTAATAATATGAAAGAGCCATCAAACCCTTCACAGATCCACATAGGTTTTATCAACTCTCACCATAACCTCAGAGTCATAGCTAGGCAATTCTTCCAACTTCAACATTGAAATTTCCTTGAATTTCAATGGCCACTTTGTGACCCTATCTCTTTAGCCGCATGGGATAGTTTAATCGCAGTTGCGTAAGTCTTGTGTATGGAAAACTCTCTTTACTAGAAACTTCGTGAAATCTCCTAGTCAATACTTGTAGGCTTTGCACCTCACTTTCCTTACCTTCAACTATTAGTAGAGAGGCCACATCCTCCTACAATTTTCTCTTCACCTCAAGAGATGCGCCTCGGCATCCCCGAAATGAAGCAACCTCAACTTGATGCTTAAAAGATTCAACGGCTTGCTCGTTAGCCTAGCCGAGGACTAATTCCATCCACGCAATTAATGCCTACAATTCCAACAACTCACAAGACAACACTTTTAAAGCATGTTCTCAAACAATACAATTTTATTAGGAACTTTTACCCTTGGAGCGGCATAAGCAAAATTGTTTTTAAGATCGCCATTGACATCTTGGCTAACCTTCTTTGGTAGTTCTCCATGCCGATCTTCATCCCTAGTGAATTCTCCACGCATGAAGATATACAACACATCCGAGGTCACATTCTTAGCCTCTCTCACTTGCCTTCTTCTTAGTGGGGACCTTTACTCTTTCTTTTGGCAAGTTCTAGCCCTAGCCATCTCTTCATCACCTTCCTCTTTGAAGGCTTCTCATTTCCACTTTCTTAATAGGAGCGATCTCTTTAGCTCCATTAAATGCCTCTTTTGCTGACTACTTGATTAAAGCACTAAGCTTCACCACTGCAAAACAAAAACATTTATAAAAGATTAGTGAACATGATAAAAAAATTCATTCCATGATATAAAAGCCCTACCATTCGACTCATTTTTCCTGGTAGAGTGTAAAATTAGAGATCCGGTTTCGCCATGGTCGTTCAATTTGTACTTAACAAGCTCCTCTTTGGTGTAATCACAATCCTCTCTTCCCGAGCTCTATATAAGCAAGGCCATGAGAGTTCTACTTTTTTGATTTGGATATGCATCATTAGCATCTCCGTAGAACTACTCTCTGTTTAGCCACAGCTTCAAATTTTATAAAGAAAATCTTTGTTTCCACTCATGATGGGTTGGAAGCTTCATGGCCTTACTCTCGCATCTCAAAAAAATGTAAAATATCCCATGGAATTTGCAAATTTCTTCATATAATAAAAATATCTAAGAAGGTCGACAAAACTTTCTATTTTTCTCTCTCGACAACACCTTAAACCCAATAATGGTTCTTGCCGAATTGGGTACTTTTGGGTTAGGGCTATCCCATAATAATTCAAAATGCCAATGACAAGTTGACATACAGAAATCTTATACATGTTTTCAAATGTTCCTCACGTTGCTACATACCCTACGGAAGTTACATGCCCTACTCGTGACATGCAAACCTAACACCATATTCTTTAGGAGTATGGAACCTTTTTCGAGTTTCCTAACATTGTTTCCAAAACCGTGGAAAGAGCATCAAGAGGTATAAATTTTGAAAGATACCCCACCGACAATGCAACAAATTTCTATTTTCTCCGAAGGAACTCACCACCCTGATGAAACCAACCTACCCACTAACGCACTACCCTCATCACAAAACTTGATACAACAAAAACCCATCTTTCCTACTTGACTCATCAATATTATAATCGTAAAACTTCCTTGTGACAAGCTAAACAACTACTCTTCTTGGACCTAGGGAGAAAGTTTTTCTTCCCATCTAGAAGATCCGTACAGTAGATTGAGTGGAAGACATACTTACTTTTTCTCAAAATCTCACTCAGAGACTGCCTCACTTACTGGACACCGTCGTGAACACACAACTCATCACCTAAAAAAGTTGCAAACTCGTGAGCAAAATGGCAAAGAAAACTATAGCACATGTTGAGACCTAGAGGTAGAAAGCGACACTTTTATACAAAACCCTAGAGCTTCAGATGCCTCAAACCAAATCTTCTAAGGCCCCACGGTTTTAAATGTCATAACCTTAAAAGATGAGCGCTATCTAATTACGTGAGATACAATAAATCCTAACGATTTATAAACACGACTACATCATTACACTTACTTTTATTCCCCAAAACCCAATATAATCGATAAGACTGGCCCCTAACATTGCCACGCCAAGGTCTAGGGGCTTATGATATGTATGGAACTCAATTTCCCATCTTAAACCAAAGGTTAGATTTCAATACGACGATCAAAGGCTAGATTTCAACACGACAATATGAGACATTAAAGCCAAAGGATGATCTCAAGAACATACGGTTTTGATATCAAGATGTAGCCAAAGGCCAAAGGCCTGACTCCAATACATTCTTTATTTAGACCTTGAACGCTAAAAGTCGATATGGAAACACATGAAATCACACTAAATATACGAGACCTAGAAGTCCGACATAAGGTGAGAACTCAAGGAGGTCATGCTTATCTATAAACATGTAACAACATGCTACAATCACGAGCGATGTGGCATGGCAATCAATGATAACTATAGCAACAAGCCGATCATGATGATGAATCGCAAATGAAGGAAGAGTATATAAGCCCAAAAGTAGCTAGATACGGGATACTCTAATGTAATTAGAATCAAGGATGGGAACACTTAGAAATTAGCCCAAGATATGTCTAAGGATTGTTAGTTTGGATTGATGTAAATCGCAACCCAATATCTATAAAGAGATAGAAATCTTGGTATAAAGATGCCACAACCAACTATATCAAAATTAGTTGATAAATTTAGTTTGAACGCCACAAGTTTTGGAACAAAATTTGATAAGTGTTAGAGTTCTCAAAGAACCCAAAGATGAGATAAACTCACAATTTCATTCTTCCATTCACTTCTCAAAACAAGACAAAGATGCCTATTTATATGATACAAAAAGTCTTTAAAATATCCTAAATATCATTGTCTAGAAACTAGAAGAAATAAAAATTAATTTTGAATCATTAATTCCTAGACTAAATTTTGACAAGAATAATAAAATTTTGCCTTTTAATCTATTAATTACACACTATTCTAAATGATATATTAGCTAAAATAAAGGCACATTGGAATGGTGTTTGACCAAGTAGTTGGAATAAGTAGAATTATGCATCTTGAGCAAGCTTCCAATATTTCATTAAATACTCATTTGAGTAAATTTTCAGCCATGAATTTTCGTCCTCCAATGCCTTAAAATGGATGATTGACCTTGAATTTGAAGTTTTCAACACTTGACTACTTGAATAATTGATGTTGGAATTTTGGACTAACTTTAGACCAAAATTCATCTTTGACTTGGATCAAATACACTCTAAACTTGGACCGTCGCTTCATTGAATTGGAAGAGAAGTTGAGGCCATCGAGTTCGTGATTTTGGCCACGAGTTCACATCTTTGGTTGCCAAGTTCACGCCTTTGACTCAGTTCACATCATTCCTCTCCTCTTGAGAAGGATTTGTCTCAAATCTTCAAGACTGCATGATAGAGACTTAAATCAAAACATTGAAGACATTGTGAACATCGTACTCACTCTGAATCAAGTCTATAGGCATTGTAATGAATGCGCCTAAAACTTGAAAAGGCCCATCTCCTTTTGTTGCAACTTAGATTTTCCTTGTGTTGGAAACTTTTCCTTCCTCAAACGCAACCAAACCCAATTTCCTAGTTAAAAATGAGCTTATGGTGCCCTTGTTGGTTTGTTATTCATATCTTCTCATCTTCTCTTCGATGTTAAGTCTTGTTTTCTCATGGATTTGCTTCACAAATTTAGCCTTCTTTTGCCATCTAAATTCAATCTCTCATTCATAGGCAAAGGTGTTAGATCCATAGAAGAAAACGGATTAAAACCATAAACAATCTCAAAATGAGAAAATTTAGTGGTAGAATGCATATTCCTATTGTATGCAAATTCAACATGAGGTAAACAATTATCCTAAGTCTTAATATTCTTACCAAGGACCAACGTCAACAAAGTAGATAAAGTACGATTAACAACTTTAGTTTGGTCATTGGTCTATGAATGACAAGTAGTAGAAAACAAGAGTTTTGTACCAAATTTCCCACCAAGTTTTCCAAAAATAACTCAAAAATTTAGTGTCTCGATCGACACAATGGTTCTTGGCATACTATGCAAATGAACAATTTCTTTAATTTGTTCAAAGCCAAGTATCTTAGATTCAAGAGAAGAAAGTAAGGCATACCTCCTAGAGAGTGCATCGGCTATAATATTTTCTATATCTTTCTTATATCGAATGACATATGGAAATGTTTTATTGCACTCCATCTATCTTGCATGCCTTTGTTGAGCTTATATTTCCTTTCAAAACTTCAATGATTTATGATCAAGTAGATCACAAACTTTTAGCTTATAAGTAGTGATGCCATGTCTTCAAAGCTCACTAAGGTGTACAACTCTTTGTCATAGGTAGGATAGTTAAGAGTTGCCCCACTTATCTTTTCACTAAAGTATTCCACGGTCTCCTTCTTGCATCAAGATAGCGCCTATCCCAATACCTAAGTATCACATTCAACTACAAATGTTTTGTTTAAATTAGGTAAAGAAAGCAAAGGAGCATTAGCTAAATGAAATTTAAACCTTTGAAAAGCTTTCTCTTGTTCTTCTTCCCATTTGAACCCCACATTCTTCTTGACGACCTTGATCAAAGGTGCAGCCAAAGTACTAAAGTTCTTGACAAATCTCCTATAAAAGCTTGTGAGACCATGAAAATTTAACTTCACTAACACTTTTGAGAGTTGGCCATTCTTGAATTGCTTTCACATTTTCCATGTCAACTAAAATACCATTGACACTTACAATGTTACCAAGAAAATTAACCTCATTAGTGCAAAATGTGCACTTCTTCAAATTGGCATGAAGTCTCCTTCATGAGTACACTTAAAACACACATTAGATGTTCAAGATGGTCATCCAAACTTCTTGAGTACACTAAAATATCATCAAAATAGACAACCACAAACTTTCAAATGAATTCATGCAAAACATGATTCATTAAACGCATGAAAGTGCTAGGTGTGTTAGTTAGCCAAAAGGCATCACTAACCATTTATACAAACCATTTTTGTTTTAAAGCGCTTTCCATTCATTATCCTTTTTCATTCTAATTTGATGGTAACCATTTTCAAATTAATTTTGGAAAAGATAATTGCTCCATATAGCTTATCAAGCAAATCATCTAATCGAGGAATAGGATGGCGATATTTTACCATTATGTTGTTCACGGCATGATACTATGCACATCCTTTACGACCCATCTTTCTTTGGCACCAACAGAACTCGCATAGCACATGGGCTCATGCTCTCGAACTCATCCTTTGTCCAACAAGTCTTCAACTTGCCTTTGAAGCTCTTTTTGGTCTCTTCGACTCATTCTATAAGCAGTTTGTTTGGAATTGATGCTCTGGAACAAAGTCGGTTTGATGCTCAATACCACGAAATGGTGGTAATCCTTTGGAACTTTTTAGGAAACACATTTTCAAATTCCTGCAAAATAAAAACAATGTTTCTGGTAATTCACTAACCAAATCTTTAGTGGTCAAATGAGCTTCTTTATACAAAATAGGCACAAAAGGTGATTAAGAATTTAGAGCACTCATGATCTCACTTTTTTGCAAATATACAAAAATTTTCTTCTTTTCACTCAAGATAAGTGCTTATTTTCTCATTTTTGCTCTTTTTCTTTTCACTCAAACTCTCTTGATTCTCATTTTTCTCACCCTCTTTCTGCTCATATTTTTCTTTCATCTTCTTGTAACCTCACTTGATCTTCATAAATTTGATAAGGAGTCATAAGTACAAGAATTACATTTCTTTGATTATGAACAAAGAGTACTTGTTAGTAAAACCATCATGACTAACTCATTATCATCGCCAAAGCCTTCCTCACAACAAGTGGCTTGCTTGCATAGGAACCACATCACAAATCACCTCATCTATGTATTTCCTAATACGAAATGGCATCTTTTCTTGCTTGGCAATGCAAACTTCTCCACAATCACTAAGCCATTGGAGCTTGTATGGCTTTGGGTGTTTCGTTGTTGGCAATCCTACCTTTTCAACCATAAAGACACTAGCCACATTAGTACAACTTCCACCATCAATTATAACACTACATACCTTTCCATTAACGTAGCATCTTGCTGGAAAATGTTCTCCTTTGTGTCTCGTCATCCTCCTTGACTTGCATATTAAGGATTCGCCTAGTGAACAACAATTCACCATGAACTGTAACTTTTCTTCTTTTGATTCTACAAGAGATGGCATGAAATCCAATTTTGCTCGCCCTCCGCTTCATATTCTCCATCATCTTTATCACCATTGCAAGTTTATTTGGATATTGGCTTGCATATGACCTTGCCTTGACACGTGAAACATTTAATGTCATGAGTTCGAGAGGTAGAAGAATCATTATTACCTTTCGATGTCCCTTCTTTTGGAGTTATTTTGTCCGGTTTTGAGTTAGTTGTGCTTCTCCTCCTTCTTTGAATTATGTCTTCCAAGTACTTTGAAGTGTGTTACTCCCTCTTGAGTTGTTACTCTACTTTGATAGCCGTGTACCATATCTTGCAACTCCACATAATGGTATATTTTAACTCGATTTTGGATGTCACGGTTCAAACCATTCAAAAATCTAGCCATAATTGCTTCTTGATCCTCCTCCACATTGGCTCTTAGCATAGCAACTTCCATTTCCTTAAAATAATCTTCCACACTTTTACTTCTCGAAGCCCTTGAAGCTTGTTGTATAGATATCGATAGTAATGGTTAGGCACAAATCTCTTTCTCATGATTGCTTTCATTTTTTCACAAGTCTCCATGGGTTTTTCACCATTTCTTCTCCTACTTATCACAAGTTGATTCCACCATGTTAAAGCATAATCTAAAACTTAGTAACAACAAGTTTTACCTTTTGAGATCGAGTAATGGTGACAATCAAACACAAACTCCATCTTTTCTCCCATTCAATATAGACCTCGGATCGACTCTTCCTTGAAAAGGAGGGATTTTCATCTTGATGGCACTAATGTTGTCTTCATTTTGTCTCCTCCAAGTTGGACTTGTAATGCACCCAAAAGATTCCCTATCAAACTCATCATCAACTTCATCAAACTCTTCATCATCCACCCCTTGTGTTTTATGCCTTCTTTGGATGTTGTTGGAGGTGTGTGAACGAGCCATTTGAGATTCCACTCCAATTGATCAATTCTTTCATGCAAAGGCTCAATCTCTTGTTGTAGCAATCTCATCATTTCTCCCATCAAGGTTTCGATTTGTAAGTTTTGTTGATGATCCTCATTGGAATGGTGAGACATTCTGAAAATCCTACAAGAAAATCCTCACAAATAATAATCACTCCACTCACACTCATAATTTCTCACGAATGAGGTTTACACTCGTTACCCTCTTAAGGTTTTTATTGAACTTACTTGAACAATTATCAAGTGAGAGTGTGACTTTCACAACTAAAACTTATCAAACAATTTTTTGTGTTATTTTAAGTTGTAAAATTGAATGCACCAAGGAATAAGAAAAGATCACGGCTTTAAAGATAGACAAAGATAAAAAGACGGTGAACTAGATGACCAATAAAATTTTATCCAAGGTTGATTGAGAAGAAATTTGTTGATGAATCATTTGGCAACTGATAACAAGGGCAACCTCGATAACAAGAGAAAAGAATATTAGATCTCAAAGGAATCACAACTTCAAGAAATGAATTTTTTTGTTTTCTTCTTCTTCTTCTTTTTCTTTTTTGTTTTAATATTTGGCCACCACTTTTCTTTTATTTCTTTTTTGGGCCTCTTTTCTTCTTTTTTTTCAATGAATAAAAAAGAAGAAGTGGAGATGAGAATGTGATTTCTTAAATTCCAAACCCACTGCTAGGAACCTTGCCAACTTTGACAAAACCCATTAACAAAAATGTGAATTTTGAAATATAAAATCAAAACCCACACTAGGAACCTTGCCAACCTATGACAAAACCCACTAACAAAATGTGAATCTTGATTTTCAAGAAAGTCAAGAATAAGAAAGGATAAAATCGAAAAGAGAACAAAAGATATGCAACACTTAGAAATGGCTTTGATACCAAATGATGTGATCCGAATCTGAATGACGGGAACACTTAGAAATTGGCCTAAGATATGTCTAAGGGATTCCTAGTTTGGATTTGTGTAAACTGTGACCCACTAACTTTAAAGAGATAGGAACCTTGGTATAAAAAAGACAACCAACTACACCAAAATTAGTTGATAAATTTAGTTTGAACGCCACAAGTTTTGGAACAAAACTTGATAAGTTCTAGAGTTCTCAAAAACCCAAAGAAGATATAATAAACTCACAATTTCATTCTTCCATTCATTCCTCAAAACAAGACAAAAGATGCCTATTTATAGGCTACAAAATGTCTTAAAAATATCCTAAATATCCTTGTCTAGAAACTAGAAGAAATAAAGATTAATTTTAACTCACTAATTTCTAGACTAGATTTTGACAAGACTAATAAAATTCTGCATTTTAATCTATTAATTACACACTATTGTAGATGATATATTACTAAAATAAAAGCACATTGGAATGGTGCTTTGACCAAGTAGTTGGAATAAGTAGATTCATGCATTTTGAGTTAGCTTCCAATACTTCATTAAATACTCATTTGACTGAATTTTCAGCCATGAATTTTCGTCCTCCAATGCCTCAAAATGGATGATTGACCTTGAATTTGAAATTTTCAACACTTGACTACTTGAATAATTGATGGGCTGAAATTTGGACAAACTTTAGGACCAAAATTCATCTTTGACTTGGATCAAATGCACTCTTGAATTTGGACCATCGCCCATTGAATTGGATGGGAAGTTGAGGCTGAGTTCGCATCTTTGAGCAACGAGTACGTATCTTCTGCCGAGTTCACATCTTTGGTCACCAAGTTCACGTCTTTGGCTCGAGTTCACATATTTGAGTTGAGTTCACATCACACTCTCGACAACTAAAAAATTATTAACTCTAACTAAGTTTTGACTTAAGCATCGGAGAATTTACTTTAGAGAATTATTCCAAAATCTGCTTTTGCAAGAATACTTCTCATCCAGAAGAATAGTCCCGGTTGAAATCATCTTATTGGATCATAATCGGGTTATGGATTTATCTTTCATCATATATAAACATTAATTTTGATAATCTATAATTTATCCATTTTCATAAACAATGATTGATCTTTAATTGCAAAAATTAATACTTTGTATATATAAATACAAAAAGAATAAAATAGTACAGGTAAAATTATACAATTTCAGTAATTTGACATTTATATCAATATGTTTATCAAATAATATTAATTAATATAATATTTAGATTTGAACATTGAAAATTAAATTTTAAATATTCAAATTTCAACTTAATTATTTCATTATTAAAATTTTAAGATTTAACATTTAAATTTCAACATTTAATTTTATCAAACATACCCTACATTGCAAAAATCATGCCCTTCACATAATGCTTTAATTTTTCTGTCATCTACACACCCTTGAAATGATCCTATTAATCCTAAACTTTCACTAAATAGCTTTTTTTTTTAAAGTTTTTAATCAATAATCAGCCGTTTCAGTTGTAAATGTAGTTACTCGAACATTTTATGTACTTGTCCTTTCAAGTGAAAGATAAAAAGTAAATTTAAGAAGAAATTAATAATAATTTAAAAAAAGAAACTTTATCTTTTCAAGACTGAACTTTTACTTTTGTCTCATCGAATCAGACAAACTCATGGGGAAGTGACTCCATAAATGGAAGATTAAAAGAGTTCTTCGCCGAAGCGATATCGGGTTTGAAAATTGTGATTGCATATTTTATAGTATAAAATTTCTTGGATTAAAATTATGGAGTAAATATTATAGAACTCAGTTAATCTAAAGCGAAGAGCTACGGTTAATGTGCCACTTTCAGAGGCGAATTTGACAATAGAATTAATGATCAATTGAGACTATTTGAATTTCATTGGTGAATTAAAGACCATCTCTAGTTGAGACTGTTTGGTTTATATTTTGAAATTTATTTTTATTTTATAATTATTATTTTAAAAATATAAAAATATCCTTTTAAATTATAGAACGCATCCAAATTGCAAAAATGCAATAACTAGTAATAAGAATCTTTATTAGTTTTGTACCCTAATGACCATCTGTCACTCCAACATGCTCCTAGTCTAATATGTTGTCCAAACTCCAGCGTTTCACTAGATGCATTCATTTGGTCAGCAGCCTTGGCCACTGGGCATTGAAAATTGGTGCATAATCTTAGGTGATTTAAATGGATAAAGACTTTTGAGAATCCAAAACATAGGATAATTTTAAAATTCTTGGAAATTTCTTTTCGAAATGTCAGAGTCTTCGTAATGATTAAAGAAGTACACTTGCGTCATGGCTGCTCTATTAAAACATTATGATATATTTACTATATGTATAAGAAATTATTTGTTTAGCCATTTAGGGCATGTACCCTAGTCCCAACATCAATTATCCTAAGGTCATGCCACATTAGAGTCATATATCACCTATGAACGACCTCTACTATTCTGCATAACCATCATAAAAAGTGCTCACGCTAATGAACGCCTCCGCTATTTAGACACCAATTTCTCTTTCCTTAAATAATAAAATTTAATATTATAATAAGTATATTATAATTTAACATTATATTACATTTAAATAAATCAAATCTTGCACCAAAAATAAGTGAAGTGCATGTTAATTTGTAAAGAAAATATTTTATACTCGTTGGTGAAATTGTTTTTTTAAATTAGGTGAAATGGCGTCACAGTAACCGGAGGTGGTTTACAACAGCCAACACCGTGCGCACCCAATCACACGCCTGTTGCAAATTTTTTTAAATTGAGAAAAAGCGACGTGCGTTTGACATCAATTCGATTTAGCCTCCAAAAATGACGCCGCTCGTGTCAAATTGACGCCAAACGACATTGGTTTTGAAAGCTAAATCCGAAAAAAAATTGCGCATTTCTCGAACAAATGGTCGACAACGATTTGCTTAGAGGCCACCACATCAGCATTTGTTGCTGATGTGGCGGCCTCAAGAACAACCGTGCCCATTTTGGGACCGGTGTGCATGCTCTAAGGGGAAAAAATGGCGAACAGCATACTCAAGCATTCTTGTTAAGTCCTTAGGATGGGTAAAAATGTGTCTATTGTTTCTTCTCTTTAAAATAAGATAGGGCTATCCTTTAACTTGTTTTATTTTCTTCTTATAATTTGGTCCAATAATGATACATACTTTAGTAAATTTTCTTAGTGATTAAAGTGATGCTAATGTAATTGTCGTGCAATAAACTGTCTAATATATTCACTATCTTTTTACTATCTTGTACATGAAGATATATTTAGGAAGGACAACTTATAAGTTAGGAGAAATAGCCTATATGTATAATAGGGGTAAATTTTTTTATATAATTTGCTTGTTACACTAAAAATAATTAAGATACAAGCGATATATGTAATATTTTTCCTATGCAATTGGTCTTACAAAATATTTTAATAAAGCAGATCTTATAGATTGGAACAAAATGTCTATTTTTTTTCTCAAGAACCTCGTATTAGTTACGAGTTTAGAAAAAGAAAAACCTGGTATTAACTGTATTCCATGGATTTTCTAATATTATTTGGAATTCAGTTTATATACACACACAAACATTAATGTTAGCTGTATTGGATACAAAATTATGAAATTTTTGCATGAATTAAATAATTAATTTTTTGGTGTTTTACAAATTTTAGTAACGAGTTAACTTATTTTTATTCTTTATGACGCTAAAAATTAATAAATTAAGAACAAGAATTAACTTTTTCTTCAAGTAATGTCGAGTGTCATCAAACTTGGTCAGATTTGTTGATCAGGCCAATTCAACTAGAAACTAAACATGGATCTGGTCCAAGGTTTGCTATAAACCAACCTTTAATAAACTCATTTAAGTGTTGTTAAAACCAATAAAAAAAAATGAGTTGATAGTAAAAACTAGATTTGACCCGATTAGTATATTTTTTATACTCCTCCATTCTCAAAATGAATTTACTTTAGTTAAAATATAACTTTTTATTACCTATTAGATACAACTCATTTAATGTATTATAAATTTATAATTTTATATTTTTATCATTATTTTTTAATTTTGAGTATACATCATTATTATGAGTAAGGATATTTTAAAATTTTACTTTGAAAGTGAACTCTTTCTTTGGGGACAAGAAAATTTTTTCAAAAGGGATTCTTTTTTTTGGAACGGAGAAAGTATTTACTATATTTTTTAGCTAAAAAAATAATTAAATATAATGAAAAGTGGACTTTAAAAAAATGAAGTGAGCATGAAATTACTCCAAAGATTTAAATTGTTTATGTTCTGTGTTGTTTACGATAGTATTCCATGAAAGAGAACTATATTTCTTAAGTCAAGAGTTAGTTCAAGTGAAAATAATCCAGTTATATCCTAATGAACAGGTTTCGAGGTAGATAATTCGTTTAAAAGCGAATTCAATCATATCCATTTCATTTTATATGTTTCACTTTAACCTTAGTGAAACGAAAAGTGGTTTATCGTTGCACCAACTTTACAGCTACATGTCTTCTAATTTCCCCTATGTTGTTAAAAAAATCTAATTAATTAAACTTGTTTTTCCCACGAAAGAATATTAAGCCACTTTCAAATTTTGTGATCATATTCAACGAGTTCACTATTAGTGCTATTCTGTTCCTCATATATTATTTCTTCGGCCCTTTTGTCTTGAAAACTAAATTATCTTTCGAAATTACATTATTACTTAGTATAATTTTACTTTCTGCCATCATTGAGATACAATCAAAAACAGAAAAAAAAGAAAAAGAAAAGAAAGAAAGGGGAATTGGACTATTCAACTAAATACAAATGAAGATTCCTAATTCCACGGTGATGGAGGTCATTGTTGAGGAGATAACATATAAGGGTCCAATTAGTGAGGCCAATAAATAACATGAGTTTAATTTAAACCCAAATAGTTAAGCCAATGAGTTTATCTTGGATCTTTTCAACTTATTACATACTTTAATTTCTCTTATTTTTTTCAATTTGAAATCACATGTTTACGAGTCCCTGTTAAACTCTTGTTCAACTAGAAAAGGAATCGCTAAATTTAGTCTAACAAAAAGCAAACTACGTACTATTACTTACTTTATCAAGTAGTCCAATTGTAGTTCAATAATACTATCACATGAGGCGGCTAAATAGAGTGATTCCATAAGCAATAGTTGACCAATTTAAATTCAAAAGTTTAAACCAATAAATTTTGAATCCTTCTAACTTATTAGATATTCTAATTCATTTTATTTTTCTAATATGAGACTATATCAATGAACACGAGAAGCATCAAGATTATTTTGATGTTTTTAATTTTTTCATTTTAGTTGTGTTTGAATAAAATATATAGAATAACTGTCATATTTCTTTGCTACTATTCCAGTATTCCTTGATCCCCAAAAAAAAAAAAAGTTTCAAAATTTTTTGTCTTAAAAAATATCCATTTTTTATGATATTTTTGTATTTTTCTTTTATTAATAATGACTATATATAACTCAAATTAAAAAATAAAAAAATAAAAAATTATACGATAGTAGCAAATTAAATGTGTTGTAACTAATCATTTTAAAAAATTATACTAAATTAAAAGTGATTTTTTTTTAGGACAGAGAATTATTAATCTTTGTATAAAGAGTGCTATGTTGGAATTTTTTAATTCCTTTTGTTTTTATCGAAAATAGTCAAATATGAAACCTCAAGGAGGCAATTCCTTTTGATTTATGTACGTTTCCAGTGCACATTAATTACACTTATATAACAATGACAGTTGCAAAAAAAAAAAAATCCTGAACTTCCTCCTCACAATAGTCCTGTTTATGTGTGATTTCGTTAGTAGTAGTTAATATTCTTATGATTTATTTGTTCATCAGAATTTTGTAACACTTTCCATTCATATTTCCCTTTTGGGAACACTTATTGATTTCGTATGGTTTTGTAAGTTTTAATTGGGAAATTTACAAATATGACACATTTGACCGTTGACTTTACAAAAATAACACCCTCCTTTTTTTTTCCTTTGTGTTATACCACTTTGATAAAAAAAAATGACTACAACACCCTTCTCTTCTGTTATAGGACACAGATTTCTCTCTTAGAACACAAATTCTAGCACCTCTATTCCTTTGCTACTCTTCACTTCAACGGTTTAGGGCTGTTTGGTCGATTGCTCGGTTATAGACTACTCTTCACTTTAAAGATTTAGAGCCCTGTCACTTCTGTTGTCACCCACCTAGCAAAGTTTGTTCTCTCACACGCCATTGGTTGCACTGCAAGCAATAGCATTTGAAATCGTCCTCAATGAATCGCATTTGAAATCGTCTGCAATTGCAGGTTAATTTGAAATCGTCTGCAATTACATCTAACTGGGTTTGTGAATCGTATAGATAAAATGGTCGAGCATTAGATCAATCACTAGGTCGAACAACATGCTGCGCACATAGTTGGGTCGAGCGTTAGGTCTAGCATTAGGTCGAGCAAAATAGGAAGTCGAGCATTTAGTCGATATTTTAGTCGAGTACTTTGATAGGGCTAGACCATGTTGGTAATTAGTTTTTCTGCTCCATTCGACTATGTTCTCGACCTTAAACTCGACCATAATTTATTGAAAGTATCGAGTTTCTATTTCTGCGACTACTTACTCAATTACCAACTCGACTAAATAAAAACTCGCCTTGGTTTCCATATTATACTCGAGCTTTTGATCGACCTAAACTCGACCATAATTTATTGAAGTAGAATTATCAAAGTTTCTATTTCTGCGACTATATACTCAACTAGAAACTCGGCGAATAAAAACTCGTCTTGCTTGTTGTGTATACCAATGCCTTATCTTGAATAGCAACAAAATGTTCCACAGACAAAAGAAAAAATGACAATTTCTTAAAATGCTCCACAGACAAAAGAAAAAATTACAACTTCTTAAAATGTTCCTTAAAATAAAAGTGAAGACAAATACAAATTGAAATTAGTTTTTTTTCAATTGTCTTCAACTGTGCTACATTCGTCCTCTTCAGAAACAGTTCCTACTTTTTCAGAAACATTTCTTATGGCCTTTTCTAAATGCTGAATTTTGGCCTTCAACTTCTCAACATAAGCATCAAATTTGGCCGTCAGCTTCTCAACACGTTTGACACCCTTATCCAAATGTTTGACGCCCTTATCCAGATGTTTGATGCCCTTTTCTAGCGGCGGTGTATTCGCGGCATCTCTCTTGTCAAATCGCCGCTATTTCAGGGTCAAGAGCATTCAATCGTTCATGCATATGCTGAGCTACGATGTCCCATTTCTCCTACAATACATGAAAGAAAATACAAGGAACATGCTTGATAATTTGCTCGACACATTCAAACATTCAACAACACTACGAATTTGTAAGATTAAAATGACAATTTGTAGTGAAATTTCGACGGACCTCGTGAACCTGCACTTTCTTGCTTGAAGATGATGGTCCTCCTTTTGTGCTTGCCATTGAAACGGGTGATATGTATTGTTTTGAAGATTTGAAGTAGAGGAAAGGAATGAGTCTTTGTTTGAGAGGAATGGGTGTTAAGGAAATGAAGAATAATGAGGAACTGAAGAAGACAAGTTTCGGAAATGATATTGAAGAACTCGCTTTAAAAAAAACATATAAAGATTGGAAAACATAAAATTAATAACTGTTCAACCCTTTACTCGACTAATAGCTCGACCAAACATAGAAATTAATGAAAAAATTAAAAAGCGGAGTGTTGGCGAACCATTGACTCGACTAAAGAATCGACCTAAAACTCGACTTTTTAAGAGGTCGAGTAACGCTTGACATAGGGCTGGACCTATCATCGACCAGCGCCCGACCAATTTCTCGACGATATTCAGTCAACCCATTTCAAGTGCGTACATACAATATCAACACACACTACGTATGAAGAATAAAATGATAAATTTATCGACAAAATGGTACTGACCTCATTCTGATGTGCTTCCTTCTTCTTCTCCGTCTCAGCTGCTCTCTTAACGATGAAAGATGATCGTCCTCCCTTTGTGTGTGCCTTTCTAAATGTTTGGAATGGGTTAACATGACGGTTTTGAAGCAAGCTAGGGAGTGGCAAACAATAAAGGTTTTGGAAGGAGAAGGAGAAGAAAACAAAGAAGGTTTTAGAAGGAGAAGAACGATTCTATTGTAGTATGTCTTTTGGTTTCCCGCAGTTCTATAATACAAGAGAAGGGTATTGTAGTCTTTTTTGGGCTGAAAATGTTATAACAGAAAAGAAAAAAAGTAGGGTGTTATATTTGTAAAGTCAACGGTCAAAGGTGTTATTTTTGTAAATTTTCCGTTTTAATTTGGCCCCTAGTAAAAAAAAAGTGGTGGGAAAACAAACTCCAAATTGTGTCTAATAGTCCAAAAAGATAATACCAGAAAAAATAAATGGAGTTAAACTTTATTAACGTGATTAACACAAGAAATGGAGTTAACCTTTATTAACATATATATATAATTTTATACCTAAGATATTAACCATGTTAGTAGCATAAATACGAATGTGTAAAATATTACATACAAAATAATGATTTGTATGCAAAATAATAACCAAAATCTATGGTGACCATGCATACGACAAAATTGTCATCCAACCAAACAAGGCCTTAATTGTAACAGTTTACTTAATCTATGCATGTTGATATGATCAATCCTGCAAATGAGAAAGTATGCAATTTGGCCTTTCTCTTTCCTAAATAATTGAACGAATAATTTCTGACATGTCATAACTGTTTGATTTAATGGCAGCCTTGTTGCAAGGTTACTTCATGACGAGGACTTTGACATTTTGGAAATAAATTTCCTGAATTCTTTTAACGCTATCCTTACGTTTCGATGGTCAAAAGTCTTGGGTAAGTGCTGGCATTTTCCTTTACTTGTGAAGTTGGTTTATTTTCGGTGTTTATGTTAAAAGGCAATAGATGATTTTTAATGTATTTAATTACATGACTTGCATGTGTCTAGAGTAAAACAATAGATGAAAATCGAAATAAAAGAGTAAATTGTAAATAATCACACCAAATTTTTACTCTTTTGAAAAATACTTCAAAAAATTTTATTTTACACCTTAATATCACATGTAATCCACAATTAAAAGTATAATTTTATATTTTCATCCTTAATTTTTAATTTAAATTTGCATTATCATTATTAACAAAAATAATATAAGAATTTTTCGCTCAAATTGAATTTTTTTGGAATAAAGAAAATTTTTGAAATTAATTTTTTTAAGATGGAATGAGTAATTCTAACAATTGAACCAAAAAGTGTCAGCCAAACATAGATTGAAGAAAATTATAACATATTAACCATGTTATTATACTATAATTGTGATTTTTGTTTAATTATGATGTGGAAAGGTTGACAATAGGAAATATTTGTTGTCTGCATTAAAGTTGGAAGTCGGAAAGAAGGTAGCCTCGCCAATATATACCTTCTCTTTTTCCTCCCTTAGATTGGAAAAAATATTGCATTCGTCTGTTGAATTATTATTTTCAATATAGTACATTAATCACATAATTTTATTTTTTCTCAATCTCTTACATAAATAAGTTGTACCCCTAAATTCTAAACTATTTTCCCTAATCATTTTTAATTATTTTTAAATATACAATCTTACGTGATATACATGATAAGTTAGATTGTTCCTTGGTTATCTTGGTATCACCATGTGGTACTGGCTGCTACATTTTCAAATTAATCTTCGTCAAAAAAGCCTTCCGTTTAAAAGATAACAAAACAAAAGGCAATAATGTTACATAATTTAGGAAGACGAAAATAATTTTGTTCCACACCACTATGATAAATAAGGAAATTTTGTGTTGAAAATTTAATTAATTTTAATTGGTAAAATGTTGAAATTAGGAATCCAAATCTTAGTAGTAAATGCCAAATTAATCAATTCGGTGCTAGGAGGGTTGACAAGAAATTGAGTTAAAGTTCTCCATGAACCTAAGTCAAAATGTACATATGATGCAGGAGGGTGGCAACTGGCAAGTGGACGTTAATAAAATGTGGAGCACAAAACACAAGAAGCTAGTAAGGAAAAAGGGGACAGAAAAATAAAACTTTGGATTATCATTATTAAAATATTCCTCAGAAGTTTGAAGTGATAAATTTTTTCCGCTTTCATATTATTTTATACTCTCAAGAAAGATGTATTGTACTACAACTGAATTTATGAACATAAATACCTCAAATATATGTTATGCAACTCGATCCCAAAATCTATATTTAGGAAGGGCCATTTCTAGAAGCCACCAGAGCAAACCCCAACTGTTAATTTAAAGTGATAACATAGTCAACATAAATTGAAGAGATAAATCCAAAAATGGTCTTTCCCATATTGGTCAATGATCTTTTTAGTTCCTCATTTTTAAAAAGGGAACAAATGGTCCCTCACATTTCATAAATGTACCCTTTTGGTCTTCTATCATTATTCTGTTTTTTTGTCGAAATAGTGACGGAATAATGTCAGAATAGTGACAATATAGTGACGGATGACCAAAATTGTACATTCATGAAAAGTGAGGAACTATTTGTTCTCATTTTAAAAGTGAGGGATTAAAAAGATCATTGGCTAATATGTGAATGATCATTTTGGGAATTATCTCTAAATTGAGAGTACTTGGTTTGAACTAATAAGTTGAAATTTTTGTTTGAGTGAAGGGGTCATCTACAAGATTTTTGATTAATTTGGTGCAGCTGATTGTTGAAGAAGTGAACATGTATAGCATAACTAGATTTGAGGACAATAATGAAATTATTGTTGCATGGAAGTTTAGTTGTTTCACTCATAACAAAGTATATAACACTCTTAGTCTCTTAGATCACATCCATCCATAGAGCTTAATTCCAAGAGAAAACATCCAAGAAAGCAGTATCTTAGTAAACTTTATTCACGAAACAAGCTTCTAGAGGAGCAACGCTCGTTGTATATTAACAATTGTATGCATCGGGATTAGCAAGGAGGTAAGCCTCGGCACCTTGAACATGAGCGCAGCCCTGCCCTTTCCTCCCTTAACTTCTTCCTCGATGCGTTGGCACCACCCTTAGTATGGTACGTCTTTGGTTGTTTTGATGATTGATCCTCCATCGTGATTGGTTCCATTTTAACGACGTAAGAAACCGATTCAATCGTATCGACCACGCCATCGCCTTGGCACCAATTGCCGTGAATTTAAAGATGAAGTTATCTTTGTCAATTCCATCAACTCTGTGTTTAACGATTGCTAAATTGGCTACCTAATTAACGTGTGAAGCGAAGAGAAACCATTAATTTTGTGTTCGCAAAGCGTTACATTAGTTAAAACATATTGTAATGTAAGACTACATAAAATAAAATGGCATTCAATAGATTTGAGGTTCATTAGAAGTTAAATCGATTGATTGTAATTTTTGTAAGCCCTTGATTTTGACCATTACATCACATTCACACCGAAATCTTGAAATTAAAGCCGAGGTTAAAGGGGATATAAATAATTCTTCACTTAACAACCCACACAATTCAGTGCGAGTTCATTATATTGATCGAGTGTATATTTAAAACTTACCTTGCCAAGGTGACCAACTTAAGGGTTCCAACTCCACCGTCTCCTTCAAGAATTTCAACACTCTTAATGGCCTGTGGCATGACATTAGGAATGAAGTGTCATCAAGGATGAAGGACTTGAACAACCTTGCAGGAGGGATTGAGGTAGTAATGTTGTAATCGTAAGTTAAAGCCACCATTGTGTCTAAATTAATTTGATGTTTGTTGGGAATGTATGGAACTTGAGAATTCCCAGAAGTGTTTAGTAATTATTGATGAGAGCGGGTGCGGAATGACTGAATTAGTGACTCTATTTATAGATGGAAGTTCATGTTCGTATGCTCTTCCATGTGAACCCGAGTGCGAATACTCCGTGGACTTGGAAGTCGGTCTTGCTCTGCTTCGATATTAAAATTGCGAGATTGAATCAATTGGTGGCATTATTGATTGTGATATGAAGTCATGAGAGCAACCTTTGTGTTTTTTTTTTTGGGTGTGGCTCAGTCAACGTTTGCGAATAACTCTAGAATTATTCCTTTCCATTGATTATTTAAACCTCGATTGTAGTGATATTAAAAAAATTATGACACGGAATTGTTTCATCCTTATCTCTAACGCTCCGTTTGGTACCTTGGAATTAGGATTGAATTATAATTGTAATTATGTAGAATTGAATTTATTATAATTAGAATTCCAAATTCGTTGAATTTTCTATTTGGTAAATTACTTGAATCAACATGGAATTCATTTATAATTCTAAATTCTTTGTTTGGATATTAATGAATTACATGTAAATTGAAATTTCAAATATAATTAAAATTAGAATTGCAAATGGAAGATAAATATTAATTCCAGTGAACTGAGGACATCTATTCATATTGAAATTACTACCAAGACAATTAGGAATACCGGTATATCTTGGGTTGTAAGGGCTACTACGTTCAAGAAGGCACAATTTTTGAATCAATGAATTACATCAATTTAAAATAAAACAATTCAATTTCATGATTTCAAATGAGGATGATGAAGCCTCATTGCTAAAAACCATGGAAGAGAAAGGTATAAAAATAGCACCACCAGCAATAGTTATGGACATTTCCCTACATATGAACCAAGAAAATTACTACTAATGAATGGGTTGTGTGTGGTATTTTTCACACAGTGAAAGGTGTTGCACTTACAAGTCTCCTTAGGACAATCCTTAGGAGGTCTAGGTTTCCTTTTAGGGAAGGAGGTAGTGTATTTTAGAGGCTGATTAAAGTTTTTATGCCACAATCTCGGCTATACTAAGTAGTCTAAAATAGCTTCAAATGTAGTGCAAAAAGGTCACAACTAAAAATGAAACTTGGTAATCAAGTCTTATAGCTTAAGTTAAACTAAACACGCTAGGTAATGTAGTTCTAAGTAAAAGGAGTCTCTTTCTTTGAGACAGTGTGCCTCCACCAACCTTTCTTCACCTAAACCAAAACCGGCATCCCATTTGCATCTCAGAAATTTGAAGGCGGATGGTGAGTCTTGATTCAGTCTGAGTCTTGTTTTTATTTGCGCATCTTGTCATTTCCGAGTTACTAGAGTTTGAGAGTCACCTTTGTCTTGTTTAGCGACAAATTCACTCTTTGTTTAGGCTACTTCCTTCTTCCTTTTTTCTCTTTTTTCTGCAAGCGGGTTTCTCACTTGGTAGGTTGATCTGCGGGATGGATCGAGGGACTACATTTAACCACGAGGGTGGCAAGGAATTGGTGGGTCTGTTTCAAACATTCAGCTGTCGAAATAAGAAGGGGAAAGAGTGATACTAGCGGAGAGGGACGTTCAAAACGGCAAAGAGGAGTGTAGCCGTAGCTTGATTGGAAGAGTTTTGGGGATGAAAGAGAGTTTTGCGAGTCTAAGAGCGATGAGGAAACATTTGGCCCACTTCTAGTCCTGTCGCCACAAGGGAGCTGGGAGCAAATTTGTTCCAGTTCGTCTTCAACTCCGAAGCTGACAAGAAAAAAGTTTTGCAGGGGCAAAGGTTGGACTTTTGACAATCAATTTCTTGTCCTGCGAGAATAGGTGGGCCAGTGCGGCAAGCACTAGAAAATTTCGGACTATCGACTTGTGGGTGGAAGTATGGAATTTGCGATTCAATGGTGACCAAGAGACGGTCTCAAGATTGGTAGCTTGTTCTTGAAGGTGGCGATGTATGGATTCCTTCCACGGGCGGCAAGAGCGGAAGGCACTTTGGATCTTGGCCTCAATTGATTTGCACAAGCCTTTGCTACGAGCTACTATTCTGAAACTGGAAAATAGAGCTTGTTGGGTCCAGAGACGGAGGGGCCATATGGCCCAGGTGGGCCAAGGCCACCCAAACTCCGAAAAAAAATTTATTATGATATTTAAAAATTTAATTTGGCCACCCAAAATTTATTTTTTTTAATTTGGCCATATGGCCCAAGTTGTCCTTCGACTATGATCACTCACCTGGCCGTCTTCATATCATCAGCTATTCTGGCTGGAATTTGACGCCATGCCCTATCTTCCCACCACCACCACTGCTAAAAACTCTGCTACCTATATCCACCTCCCTCACATAGCCACCATTATCACTACATTCTACATATCCATTTCAACATCCATAAATAATACCATCATCGGAGTTTCTTGAATTTCTTGAAGATAAAGGTTAGATTATTACTTCAATAAACCCCAACAAAAGGCAAACCTCTTTTAGTAAATTGAAAAATAGTTTGTGGGATTTGTAGCTTTTTGAGATGGTTGCAGTGTATCGACAATTGCCTTCATTGAAGGAATCATCGCACTTTTGATTGGCCTCCCAATATCTCTAAAGGTGTACTACTTATATATATGTGTGTGTAGGATTTTCATATATGGTTTTCTTTCACCAAAGATTGCATCTTGATGCTTGTCGTTTGTCTGTCTAAAAATTGTCCCGTGCTTTGTATTATTTTAAAGCATAAAGTCAGAATCTTTGTATTGTTGTTATTCAACTTGTCAGTAGTATTTTCAGTATCTTTGTTTCCGGAGCCTTTATGTATTCATTTTTATCATTGTTCTTCTTTTGTGATGGACGGGTAACATTAAGATTGCTCTGAGTTGGGGATTCTAATTTAATTTCATATGTTCATTTGTTCTTTGGTAGTCATTTGGGACTTTTACCCTTTTAAGTGTACTACCTTTTTTTTTAATTGCCCTTAAGATTTTGATTTTTGAAATGATGGTGTTTCTGACTTTCGTGTCTTGTAAAGTTTGACAAAATGTAATTATGTTTCCTAGACAAATTCTGGGAAAGTACAAAGTAATGAATTGGAGCGAGTCAAGTTATTTCATGCATTGAAGCTTTCTAATATCTTTTGATTTGCATCAAATACCAAGGAGTATATTATTGCTTCAGATTGAATCATCTTAAATTACTTCTATAAAATGGCATTAATGTGTGATTTCCCAAACAAGTCCCAGTGCATTTGATATAAATTCAGATTCTTCTCTTAAGTTGTAATGATGCCTGTTTGTGGTTGCAAGTTTGTTGGGCTGTTTTTTGATGGTTTCACAGGTCTATTATTGGAATGAGGGAAATTATGCCCATGCCCTCTGTTTTATTTGGTTTGTAGGCGAGGAAATTGCAAATGATGAATATCTAGTCTTAGGATATAGTTCATTCTCCTGTTTGATTCTATTTTAGTGTTGTTTTGACTCTAATGCATGTTTTGATTCTTATTTGAAAATTTCTAGCGAGTTATGACCCCATTCTAGTCCCAAACTGTCTAGGAATCTTGAAGCGTGATATCAATATGTTGTGCTTCTTTTTGTTTGATATCAATATATTGTGCTTCTTTTTGTTTGATTTTTTGTTTCTTTTATTTTCACTCAATTATGCTTTGAATTATAAATTTTTAGGATTGAATAGTCTTCTCATTCTCAAATTTTTGTTTGAAACGAATATATGCTTTGTGAGGAATGAAATTTAAACTTATTTGACTAATAAGAGAATAGGAGAGCGTCATTCTCGGCCCACCCAGTAAAATTTACGGCCGTCCACGGTTGGGTCTCATTTAAATATGAAAATCTAGCATTTTGCCATTATTGTGGAAGAGTTGGGCATGGGGTGAGAATGTGTAGACAAAGGGGAGAAGATGCTAATAAAAATGTTCTAAGGAAGGAGAATATGAGGAATTTGGATGCGGACGACAGGACAAAACCATATGAAAAGGAAAAAAATAGCAAAAGGGAACTATGGGGATGAGAAACATAGTGAACAACGAAGGGAGGAGAGTCTTGATTGATCTTGGTTGAGAGATAGAACAACGGCAAGCCTCATAGATGGCTATGAAAATCTAAGCGGCCGTCACGAAGGATAAAGAGGCAGTGGGATCTTGGAGGAAGAGACACTAGTCTTGGCGAGATCGAGAAATGCTTTAAGGAGTGAAAAATAATCCTAGCGGTGAAGTCACGGGTGGGCTGAATCTTGAGGAGGAGAATGCGATGGGAAGGCTGGAAATGCAAGTACACGCCGAGAAGGCATTCAACGCATGGGCGGGGAAAGAATGTGAAGGAAGGGAAGAGACAAAACAAGACCCCATGTTGGTAGAGCAAGCCAGAATTTTCACTAACCAATCAACTCGACCAAGAGATGGCTTTGGTCAATATTCCAATTGAATGTGGGCATTTGAACAAGGGCAAATTAAAGTAGATAAAAAAAACAGCCAAAGTGGAATCATAGTGGAGGATGCAGAACTTGATAAGAATTCGATTAAGAAGAAGATGGACTAAGGCAGCTAGGAATAAAGTGCTAGCCGAGGAAGGGCGATGGAGATAAGCCAATTAAACCCATTGGAAGGAAAGAAAAGGGGATGGAGCCTACTAGATGAGGAGTGGGATTTGGATGATGATGAAGAGCAAAGATCCATAAGCGAGCAAAGACTACAAGCGAGGAAAATAACAAGCAAAATGTGGGGTGACCGGCTGGAATGGTTCCAAAAGGAACTATGAAGGTATGTGTGTGGAATTGTAAAGGTTTGGGTGGACCCTCTACAATTTCGGCTAAGGAGATCGTGAGATCCCACCGGATATTGTCTTTCTTTACGAGACAAAAAGAAAGAAAGGCTTTGTTTCAACGGTGTGCAAGCGTCTCCATTTCCACAATAGATGGAGAATGGTGGAACCTGAAGGAGTTAAAGGAGGGCTCTTAGTGTGTTGGTCAGAAGAAGTCGTAGTATCCAAAATAGTTTCTACAAGCTTTTGCTTTCAACTGGAATGTACAATGTAAGGAGAAGGAAAAAAATTATGGGTAATATTTTTGTATGCTAGCACGGACTCTAAGGTGAGGGAGGAGCAATGGAAATATTTGGAAAGACAAAAGCAAGAGTGGGGAGATAGCTGGATCATGGGTGGCGACTTTAATGAAATAATTAGTAAGGAGGAGAAAAAGGAGGGCGGCCAAGAGCTAATTCCAACTTTGTGGCCTTTAAATCTTTCATAAACAAGATGGAGATGCGGAGTTAGGTTTCATTGGAAGAAAGTTTACATGGGCCAACAATAGAGAAGGGAAGGTTTTGTAGAAGAAAGGTTAGATAGATACTTGGGCCCTAATTGGATATTGGAGAATCAAAAGCCAAAGTGTACCACCTCGAAAGAGTATCTTGGATCATGCACTTCTACTCCTAGATCGTCACCCAATGATCCGAGAAATGAGAAGAGAATTGTCTTTGATAGAAGATGGATAGAAAAAGAAGAGGTGAAGGAGATAATTGAAAGGGCATGGAGAATGGACTGCGGGAACCCCAATGTATCAAACCTGCTCAAAAATCAAGCAGTCTTGAGTGGAACTACTACAATGGGCGTAAGTATGACTTCAATTCAACTAAAAGGATTACGAAGATTGAAGCACGGATGGAAGTGCTAAGGAACCAAGGGGAATAGGGATTAGAGTAAGTGGAGCCAATGTCGAGCAAAACTTGATGCGGCATATCTAGAGGAGGAGAGATACATTGGAAGCAAAAGCTAGAGTTCAATGGCTACGAGAGGAGAGAAATACAAAATTCTTTCATGCATGCCTTATGCGAAGGAGCGAATTTGATAAGGAGCACGGAAAGAGGATGGCCATATATGTGAGAAACCTTAAGAGATCAAAGAGGAGATTGTGTAGTTTTATCAGATTGTTTGATCCTCAAATCACTTCAATGACTTGCAATGAACCAAAGATTGATCATCCGGTGGAGGAATGTGAGATAAGAAATGCTCTATTTCACATGCAACCCTTGATAAAGCTCCGGTCAGACGGTATGACCCTCTTTTCTTCCAATATTATTGGGATGTTGTCAAAGTGGACATTTGCAAAGCTGTTCAAAATTTCTTCTGCTAGAAAAAATTGCTTAAACAAATGAATCACACCTTAATCACTCTAATCCCTAAGGTTAAGAATCCCACTTCCATGTCTCACTATAGACCAATCGGTTTATGTAATGTTGTGTACAAAATTATTTCTAAGATTGTGGTGAAAGATTAAAAATCTGCCTTCATAAATGCATTAGTCCTTGCCAGCGACTTTCATTCTAGGGAGGCAGTTTTAGACAATGTAGTGGTGGCTCATGAATGCATACACACATTATACTCTAAGCTTAAAGGAAAAAAGGGGTTTATGGCTTTAAAATTAGACATGGTCAAGACCTATGTGAGTGGAGCGGGGTTTACTTTAGGAGGTGCTTAGGACAATGGGGTTTGATGACATTTTCATTTCTTGGATTAAACAATGCATTAGCACATCCACTTTCTCTATAAACATAAATGGGGAGGTGTGCGGGTATTTACATCCATCCAGGGGGTTTGAGGCAGGACCTTATTTCATCATACTTGTACTTGATCATATCGGAAGTTTTCAAATATGATTAAGCAAGCAAGCAAGCATGAGAAGGAGATTATAAGGGGATGAGATTGTGCAAAGAGGACCACTAATAACTCACTTATTGTTTGCAGATGATTCTCTTCTTTTTTGTGAAGCAGATGTTGACCAAGCAAAGATAGTGAAATCATTGCTGGACAAATTTAGCAGCTATTCTGGGCAGCTGGTCAACTTAGACAAATCGTCAGTTTTCTTCAGCAAAAACATGACGACGGTAGCAAATGAAGCTATATGTCGAACTTTGGATGGAATTAAGGAGCAACAAAAAGCCAAATACCTGGGTCTCCCTATGCAAATTGGGAGGTCCAAGAGAGAAGTCTTCGCCTATGTGGTGGAAAGGGTGCAAAAAAGAATACAAAATTGGAAAAACAAGTTCCTAAGTTCAGCAGGGAAGAAACTCTCATCAAAGCGTGTCGATGCTCTTCCAACCTATGCAATGGCTTGCTTGATTAGAACATTGTATGTCAAGCAATTGTTCGAACTCAGCAAATTTCTAGTGGGGAATAAAGGGAAGGCGAGAGAATTCAACTGGAAAGCTTTGGAAGGAAATGACCAAACTCAAAGAGGAGGTGGTTTAGGTTTTAGAACCTCCAAGCATTCAATGATGCATTATTAGCCAAGCAACTTTGGAGGATGATAACTCACTAATTTACTCATGAGTAAGGTGATGAGAGCCAAGTACTTCCCAAAGGGGGGATTATTGACGACTCAGCTCAAAAACAATGCCTCATGGTTGTGGAAAAGCTGGATGGGTGCTAGATATATCATTCAAAAAGGAGCAAGGTACCAGGTGGGTGATGGGCAATCTATATGGATTTGGAAACACTCATGGATCCCGGGAAGGCCAGATGGAAAACCCAATTATATACCCCCCACTCAGGACCAAGTCACGTGGGTAAGTCAACTTTTGATTCGGGATAAGACTGGCTGGAATAGAGAGTTGGTTGAGCGGACTTTCACCCAAGCAGATGCAGAGGCCATTCTGGCAATTCCAATTAGCCACGGTAGTAGAGGAGACAAAATAGTATGGCGGCGGCAAGCAAAGGAAACTACCGTCAAGTAGGCATATAAGATGGTGATGAGCGAACAAGGGCAGTATTCCCAACAGCCAGAAAGCAGCACTTCCATAGAAAAATTGAAAGCAGTTTGGAGGACCACTTGGAGCTTGGGAATTAAAGGAAAATTGAAACATTTTCTTTGGAGATGCTAGCATAATATCCTACTGACAAAGGAGCAGCTGGTGCGGAGAGGTATTCAAGAAGACCCTATTTGCCAAATGTGTGGGGAAAACAAAGAAACATTGGAGCATATGCTATTAAATTGTTGGAGAGCAAAGATGGTATGGAAGTTAGCACCATTGAAATGGGGGGATAGTGAGCAATATGAAGGGAGTTTTAAGAATTGATGGCAGGATATTTGTGCATAACGAGAAGGGAGCTAGAGCGATAAAGCTCAACTAGCGTATACATTCTATGGATGTTATAGAAAACAAGGAACCTTTGGTTATTCGGCATGAGTGGAGGATGAGAAACAAGTGTTGGATATGGCTCTTGCGGAATGGATGGAATTTGGGCAATCAAGAAAATTTACAATACCCTCGGCCGAGCGGGAACTTAGGTTAGAGTACCAATTAGAGGCTAGGGGCAAAGAGGTTGGCTCGATGGTGTCTATTGTATAGCGAGAAAGAGGAGAATTAGAAACCAAAGTGGGCGGTACCCATCCATAGTATAGATTGGGGCGCTGCCACTGCATATGATCATGGACCTTTTGGTGCAATCAGATTTTGTCACTTAGGTGAGTACTATGGATCCTATGAGTTAGAGATATAGGAAGGAGGAAATTACTCCTTTTGAGCCTTAGACTCTACATGAGTACTAAGGAATCATTGAGCGATGGGCTTTGTATACATGATATATTTTGGAGAAGTAAATACAACAATCGTTTTTAGTCAAAAAAAAAAAGAACAAAGAAAATTAGAAACCTAACCTTGTAGGAATGGGCAAAAATACCTCAATTATAAGCGGTGCGGCTAAGCAAAAACAAAAAAAAAGTTTGGATAGAAAGGCTTTTGGATTTCATAATCTAGAAGTCATAAAATTCTCTCAAACACGACAATTCTTTGGTATTAGACAAGGGTAAAACAAAGCGATCCTAGATAGAAAGATTTAATCATAGAGAACAGCTACGAGTGATCTCCTAAGAGTCTTTAGATTCATAAGCATATAATCAAGCGAGCAGAGAGCTACGGTGTTGAGAAAATTCAAAGGTCATGCCCAAAGCTCCAAACTACAAGAAGTCCCTTACAGGATCACGTGAGAACAAAAAGAGCATTCCAAAACACATCACTGTTTCTCCTTCAACTAGTCTTGATTGGCGTGCTTGATATCAACAACTTTATCAAGGTTGGGACTCACCTTTCGTCCCAAATAATGAAGAGAAAATAATCAGCCTTATCAATTTCTTGCATTATATACATTGTCAACCAAACATAAGAATCAATCTCAAACTTGAAGTAAGAATTTTACTTCAAGTAAGTTGTCTGAATTGCACCCATACAAGTAGCAGAATATTTGGTTCATCAAGTTTTATAAGTTTGGCTTACAAATGCTAGAACTTTGAGTAGATGCACATAAACCAAGGAAATGGGACTTCTCTCTTCCAGTTCCTCTTAAAACTCAAAAATTACTCATTTTGTTTTTACATATCTTTATTACTAGAGTAATAATACAGACAATGACCAAAAAGAGTGACTTCTTATAGTGATTGATGTGTAACACTAACGTGATTGTCCATGTCACCGTTCTGCAATTCCGTTCCTTCAAGCCCTCACTTCCATTTTAGTTTTTCAGTTCTTTATCTGTGCCCTTTAGCAAAACACACACAGATTATTCTTCTCTGCCCACTTTCTGCCAGCATCAATGTTTTGCAATTTTTTGCCTTCAAGCCCTCACTTTTATTTCAATTTTTCAGTTCTCCATCTGGTGGCTTAGGCAAAAAATTGCTTCCAGCGAAGGACAAGAAAATTTCTTGAAGAAAACAAACACCATTCACATATTGCCATAGAAACAGAGATTGGAAAAAATCGGGCAGAGAACTGCCATCAAGCTCCTTCTTCTCGCTTAGAAGATAGAGAAAACACACACAGATGGGCACAGACGGCGAAAACACACACAGACGGACACAGACGAGCCACGGAAGGGGAAAAAATCCAATCTTTTTACATGGGGTTGATTTTCTTGGGAAGAAAAATCTTCAATGTCATAGTCTAAAATGAACTCCTCCTCCTCCTCCTTGGACTCTCACCTTTGAGCTGCCAACTACATCCAGTAGTCGAAGCCATTTAAGAGTCGAAGTTGGCTCAAACGTTTGAAGGCCAAGAAATAGAATCTGCATCTATAATTGATTCGCATATTGCCATAGAAAGCAGAGAATTTACTATCTATTGGATCTTGTATTGGTAAGTTCCCTAATTGATTCTAGGATGAAAATTTGGAACTATTTGATTTGGATCTTTCTACTTTCTGTAAGGAATCATTGGATCTTTTTTCCCCTCATATGCCTTTGATTTTATGATTTTTGTTTGTTCTCCTATTGGGCTTCTACATAAATTTTATTGGAACAAAATAAATTTGTCTTCATGAATGTTATAATGAAAAAGAGTGGATTTTAATATAACCATTGAGATGTAGTTTTCCGTAGATGTATAAAATCAAACTTATTTTGAAGGAAAACATGTTGTTTTATGTGCTTGATAAAAAAACACATAAAAAAAGTTCTTCTCTGATTTTTGAGGGTTACGCACGAGCTGGATATTTTCAGCAAAAGATGTAAGCAAAAAAACATTTTATGTATTGTTAATCAAGTTAGGAGCTTCCATTTTTCATATTCTTTGAATAATGCTATATTTTAGCTTTTCCTTTATGGTTGATTAGCATAATAACATCTTGTTTGGATATAATGTTACTAGCCTTGGATGTTAGGTTTTGAAGAAGTTATATCCTTAGAATACCTGTCCTATAAGTTCTTTGATCTTACAATAGTTGTAAAATTATCCGTATGATTCTTTTAATATTGATCTCTTTGATTGTGATTCCCATGTTGATTTATTTTGAAATAAAACATTTTTTTTGTTCTTAATGGCTTATAGTTATTTATATTAGTTGTTTTTTATTAATAAAGTTGATCAAATTTCCACGGGGAGACACAAAATAGTTTTACACATTGTTATTATTTACCTAAAAATCTTTTAATTCGTTAGGTGAAGAACCTTTTTTAGGGAGTCTTTTGGCTGACATACTTAAAGAATTTGTTTTATTTACATGCACGTGAATAAATTGCCATGGAAGAAGGCAAAAATAATTTCATTCAAGTTGAAAATAATGTTAATGAGGAGATTGTAGAAAATCCAATTTGTTTGAGTGAAGTTAAAATTCCTGAAATTGGTATGTCTTTTGCATCTGAAGTAGAAGTGCGTAACTTTTACAAATCTTATGCCCAACATGTTGGTTTTGGTATTTGCAAGTTAAGTTCAAAAAAATGGAGATGATGGACGGCAAAAATATTTTTCTATTGGGTGTGCCAAAAATGGTAAGACAGTATTCTGCAAGAAAAATTCTTTTTATCCTTGCCTTTCTACTAAAACCAATTGCAAAGCCAAGATTAATGTTGCAATTCAAAATGATGGAAGATTTATTATATGTCAAGTTTACCTTGATCATAATCATACCCTGAGTCCAGGAAAGTCGCGTCATTTTAGATGTAATCAAGTGTTGGATTCTTTTGCAAAGAGAAAACTTGAATTGAATGATCAAGCCGGAATAACCTTGAGTAAAAGTATTCAGTCATTTGTTGTTGAAGCTGGTGGCTATGAGAATCTACCATTTGATCAGAGAGTGTAGAAATTATATTTTAGAAGCTAGAAAGTTGAGACTAGGGATTGGTGATGCTGAAGCTTTGAGTAATTATTTTTGTCGTATGCAAAGTCGAAACTTGAACTTTTTTATGTGATTGATTTAGGCGAAGATTCTCGCATAAAAATATATTGCAGTATTCTCGATGCAAGATGTAGAGCTACATATGAATATTTTTGAATGTCATTACATTTGATACAACCTATTTTACCAATTGTTATGACATGCCATTTGCTCAATTCATTGAAGTGAATCACCATGGTCGATCTGTCTTGTTTGGTGTGGGTTGTTATCAGTGAGGATTGGATACTTTTATATGGTTGTTTAAATCTTGGTGACATGTATGTTATGATGTGCTCCAAAGCTATAATCACATACGGTGTAGAGCTATGCAAATTGCAATTGTAGGTATTTCAAATTCTCATCACCGTTTATGTCTTTGGCATATCATGAAAAAACTTTCACTAAAGTTTGGTGGTCATGCTCGATATAAGATGATAAAGAAACAAGTGAAGAACATTGTCTATAATTCTCTTACAATGATGAATGTAATGAGAAGCGCGAGAAAATGATTGAGAATTCAATTTGGAAAATAATGATTGGTTGAAATCTTTGCATGAAGAACGTAATAAATGGATACTGTTTATGTCAAGGATAAATTTTGGCGGGGATGTCGACATCTCAAAGAAGTGAAAGTATGAATGCTTTTTTTATGATTATTCATTCAAAAACAACTTTGAAACAATTTGTTGAGCAATATGAGAATGCTTTGAAAAGTAAGATAGAGAAAGAAAAATGTTTAGATTTTGCATCTTTCAACTCTATCATTCGATAATTACTAGCTATCCTATTGAAAGGCAATTTCAAAATATTTATACTAATAAATTATTCAAGTTGTTCCAAGATGAATTGAGAGAGCTAATATTTTGCAACACCTCATTTGTGAAGCAAGGGTCAACTATAATGTTTGAAGTGGTAGAAACTATATCAAGAAAAGATGGAGCCCTTGTAAAAGAAATTTCATTTTGGGTATAGTACCTTTGAGGTAAATTGTGAAGTGAAGTGTTTGTGTCGTCTATTTGAGTTTCTTGGAATTTTATGTAGGCATGTGATTTGGTGCTTATTAGAAATAAGGTGGCGAGATTCCAATTAATTATATTTTGGATCGATGGCGCAAAGACATTAAGCGTGGGTATCAACATATCACTAATGTCTATGATGATTATGGTTGGGATAAAGAAAGGCGTCGATATAATTTTCTCACTCCATTATTACAAGAAGTGCAACAACTTGGGTCAAAAAATGATGAAAGAAGCTCTATTTTGATGAAAATCTTGAAAGAAACAAGGAAAAACTCATTGGCAATGATGTTGAAATCTTGGGGTTGAAAAATATCATAATCAATCTCTATTAAATCAAGGTGGTGAGCATTTGCATGAATTAAGACTAGATGGAACAAACATGCATACTCCATTAAAAGTGCAATCTCAAGTCGTCCACCCATTAAGAGAAACAATCCAAATTGGAACAAATTGTAAATAAAGTACATGTGAAAGCTCAAAAGAAGATTTGATATACCTTTAATAGTATATTTTTATTGTGCTTGTAAATTTTAATTATTTGCAAGTTTTTGTATGAGGAAATTCATATTTTCTTAGAAAATGAAATTTCTATATGATTCATCTAGTCTCAATATAATTTATTAAAGACTAGAAAGATTTATATGTTAAGTCTTTAATAGTTCAAATTTTATTTTTTATTTTTGTGTGTTAACTTTTAACTAAGGTTTCATTATTAGTAGGTTTCTGCTAGTAAGAAAAAACAGGAAATATCAAATGATAGATTTCAAAAGAAAGAAAAGGTGGAATGTTTTCATTGCCCTTTTTTTGAATGAATTGAGTATGAATTGTGTTATCATTATAAAGTTATCGTTATAAATTTTAGCTAACTTTTGTTTCCTATGCTGCATATGAACATAGAAATTATTTGTAATTACTTGTGAATTTGATTGTTATAGGTATGTACTAGCAATTCTATGCCCATGAGCGATCTAACTAGGCAATCTATGAATTTTGTCAATCTTTCACAGGTTACCCTATTTTACTTTAGTTTCATCTATTTATAAATTTGACATGTATACTTTTGTATTATATGTCTAGTTCTCTTTTCTAGACTTTCTTTGTCCTTTTTTTTTTCAGCATGGTGAAGGATGTGGGACAATACCAACCCAACATTCATCATCGTAATGAAAGTGATGGCACTATTCGTATTTGGAATACAACCACTTACAAGTGATTTTCATGCATTCTTCACTGGCTTATAATCTCATGTTTAACTTGAACTAAGTTCATCTTTTTGTGTGCAAGTTGTAATTTTTTTTTTTTGGTTTGTTTTTGGGTCATTTGATAGAATACAAAATAAATTACACCATAGTTTATCAGGTGAAGAGACTTGAGAGTTGGGTGATGTTCTTGAAGGTTGTAGCAAATTTCCAGAAGGGTGCATTGGGAATAGCTCCAAAGTTTCCTTGGTGTAGTGCTTCAGCTGGATATTGATATTCATGCATTCTCCATTGGCTTTGATCAGGTGAAAGATGGGATTATAAGCTTGATTTTCTTGGTCAAAAAATGGCTTGCTGCACGGCTTATTCTTCTCTATTCTTTTTGCCAACATTGGCCTCCTCTTGAAGCTTCTAAGAAAAAGTACCTTTGGTTGTTACTACTACTACTGCCACAACCCCATTTCCGGATATGGCGTGTAAAATGGGTTGTATAGAACCTTAGTAGTAAAGATTTTGTTCTTCTTCTCTTGTATTGATTAGTAGTATAGATTTTGTTCTTCTCATAATGATTTTTACTAGTCCATGTTATGGAAAGCAGCATTTTCTCTTTGGTTTTTCCGCTTCTTGCATTGATTCCTTGAATACATTTTGTTCTTGTCATAATGAATTTTGCTAGTCCATTTTTGTAAAGAATAACAGTACAATGGTGATCTATTTACCGTTTAAATCATATCATAATTTTATTAGCTATTTCAATCAAATAAAAGAGATCTTTTGTAATCTAATAGTGTTTTATAAGTGGTATGAGGTAAATGTTATAAAGAAGTTTAGATGTTTTGCATCACGTCTTGTTGGAACTCATCATTATGTAGTATGAATTCAAATTTTTGTGCACTCAGTGTAGCATTTATGGTGTCACTGATTGCCACATCACATTAGCTTGAAAAAACAAAGCTGCAAAATAAGGTGCGAAATTATAGTTCTTGCTCAATTGGAGAAGTTTAAACTAAACAATTTCTGCTATACCAAATAATATGCATTTTTTACATGCATAATGATCAAGCAAATGTATTGTACAAAACTTGGTCATATGATAATCGAAAGTTGCCTACGATTAACAGTCAGCCTCTCAGGCCATGTATAGTTCAGCACCTCCGTTATTCATTCAAAACAACTATGCTGCAAACTTGTACCAGAAGTATCAAAAAGAGAAGTCTTCAATTTTGTGATCCAAAGGGTGTTGCTACGAACTCAAAGTTGGAAGTCTCAATTCCTGAGCTCAGCATGTTAGGAAGTCTTGATCAAATATGTTCTAAATGCTTTACCAACTTATATTATGGGATGTTTCAAGCTTCCTGTGGCAGTTTGCAAAGAAATAAGTAGAATAACAGCTTGGTTCTAGTGGGGAGAAAAAGAGGACAACAAGAGCAAGATTCATTGGAAAGCTTGGAAAGATCTCACAGAACCAAAATCGAGAGAAGGTCTGGGTTTTCAGGACTTACAAAAATTCAATGAATCTCTAATGGCAAAGAAGCTTTGGAGGGTGGTCACTCAACCAGATTTGCCTATGAGTAAAATACTCAAAGCAAAATATTTCCCTCAAGGAGGACTCATGAAGGCGGAAGCAAAAAGGAACAGCTCATGGCTATGGAAAGGATGGTTGGGAGCAAGATACCAGCTAGAGCAAGGGGCAATGTTTAAGGTTGGAGATGGGAAGTCAATTAGAATATGGGAATCTCCATGGTTTCCAGATAATAAAGGGTACAAGTTGAAGCAAAACAACCGAGCAGGGATAAAGCAATGTGGGTGAATGAGCTCTATTGAAGGATTATCAAGGCTGGAATGAAGAGCGTCTGAGCTTATTTGAAGAACAAGAAGCGGCACAATCATGAGGATACCAATTTGACCAGCAGGAAGTCAAGACCGGTTAACATGGCAATACAATCTAAAAGGGTTTTTCACAGTGCAATCAGCATATAAGCAAAGCAAGAAAGCTCAGTTTAAACACCAGCAGCAAACATAATCAAGCAACAGTCTAAGCTCAAGAACAAAAATGTGGAATTTTAGCTGGAAGCTAGACATAAAAACAAAGCTGAAACACTTTATATGGAGATGCAACCATGATATTCTACCAACCAAGCAGGCATTACAAAGGAGGAAGATGATGATAGATCCGATATGTCAATCTTGTGGAGAGGAAGAGGAGAGTCTAGTTCATGTTCTTTTCAATTGTCCAAGAGCAAAACGAGTTTGGCAGTTAGCTCCGGTACAATGGCATAATCCAGAACAAGAAGTGAGGAGTTTCGACGAATAGTGGCATCATATAAGCAACGATAATATGATCATATGGGGCAAGAAAGAAGTCAATTATCTGTCTATATCTGTGGATCTTTGTGGAGCGAAAGGAATATGTGGATATTTATGGGAAAATGGATGGCGTAGAAGACAATAGTTGACATTGCCTTGGAAGAATGGATGGAATTCATCAATACAAACACTAAGGAAAATATCATGAATCGTAGCAACTAGGGTTGCTCATATGAGTTTTGGCGATGGTTACTCTAGAAAGGAGGAAGATAACTATCAAGGGTTTGAGTGGTGCTAATAACCTTCCACAAGCCGGGAAGGTTAACACGACCACTTATGACCGGAAATGGTTTTATTTTGGGGTAGAAAAGTAGGTACAAGGATGGTAGAGGAGTTAATCTTAGCCTTGACCAAGGAATAGAGTCAAGGAGGGTTCATTTTAAGAACCATTGATGTAATACTTTACTTTGTTTTCCACAAAGTCAATACAAAGGAATATTTTCAGGAAAAAAAAAAAAAGAAGTATGAGTATCTATTAAGAGACTTTGGACACTGGAGAAACAAAGTTTTCATTCTCAATTTCAGTTGCCTCATTGGGGGGCCTAATGCTTCTTCCCTTGAGGAAATTAGAGTACCGATCGCGAGTGTTTTGCGTACCTCCTAAGTTGCTTGTGATCCAAATCCACGTAGTACAGGCCATAAGCTGTCTGATAGCCACCCAACAACTCGAAACCATCTAAGAACGCCCATAGGATGTAACCTTTTGTATTTGATCCATTTCTTCCAACATTACGGGATGAAAGTAAGAGAAAAAAGTTAGGGAAGTTGAAAATCTTTAAAATCTTTAACATGGAAGAACAAGAGAAAAAAGAGCAGCACAAACCAAGCATGTTAAGGAAACGTTTGCCATTGATATGCTTCCATATGTGCTCTTATGTTTTATTGATGGTGACTCCTGTTAACTTGCATATTAGCTTGGAACTACAAGAAATAACAGAGTGAATCAAACTAAGCAACGTATAACACATGGATACCCAATGCTTAGGCTAAGTTGCAAAATCAAAGTAATTCAATATAGGTTACTTTTAGACAACAAACTAGCTTTTACGAGTCATACAACCCCCCATGTGCCAATCTATCTTGTAATTCAATCTTATAGAAATCAAGAGCAGCATCAAAAGTTCAGAGAATTTTACCAATCCAACACCCAATAGTATCATCTACAACAATGAGCTAAAAACCGAAGCAGAAATTATAAGTGATAATGAAATTCAGTGGTGATGTTTGTTGTATAAAGATTCCATAAACCCCAAACCCATTTAGAGGAGACAACACAATTTTAAATATATGATAATAAAAAGAAGACATCACATGACATTAAATACCAGGACTGAGGACCTTGAAGGAACATGTTGAGAGGGGGTTTATTATGAGCCAGAGCTACATCAATGAGGCACAAGTGGCAGTGCTTGCTCTGAGAGTAGGAGTCTCTGTATAATCCCAACAAGAGAACACAAAATTCATAAAATCAAAGCCAAATGAGGAAAAAATCCAATGATCCCTTAAAGAAAGAAGAAAGATCCAAATCCAAATTAGCCCCATGAAAAAGGTTGGATTTTTTCCCCTTTCATGGCTCAAATGCAGTAATGCCGTCTGTATGTTTTCGCTGTCTATGTCCATCTGTATGTGTTTTCTCCATCTTCGAAGAGAAAAGAAGAAGCTTGATGGCGGTTCTCTGCCAAATTTTTTCCAATCTCTGTTTCTATGGCAATATGTGAATGGTGTTTGTTTTCTTCAAGCAATTTTTTTTCCTTCCTTGGAAGCAATTTTTTGCCGAAGCTGCCAGATGAAGAACTGAAAATTTGAAATAGAAGTGAGGGCTTAAAGGCAAAAAATTACAAAACGTTGAGGCCGGCGAAAAGTGGGCAGAGAAGAAGAATCTGTGTGTGTTTTGCTAAAGGGCCCAGATGAAGAACTAAAAAACTAAAATGGAAGTGAGGGCTTGAAGGAACGGAATTGCAGAACAGTGTGGCCGGTGGAAAGAAGAAGACGCTGCCGTTGTTTTCAGAAGGGTGTAGACGGAGAACTGATATAGGAAAAAATTGGAGATCTGGAGAAAAAAATTATAGACAGAGAAGCTGTCATTGCTATTGTGTTTCACAGATTTTTATTTTTTTTAAGAAGTAATGACATGGAATTTTAATTGACATGGACAACCACGTTGGTGTTAAACATCAGTCACTATAAAAAGTCACTCTATTTAGTTGTTATCTGTATCATTACTCATTACTATTATTAGAACGAAATAACTATCATGGCATACAACCGTATTTTGGAACAACTATCATGGCATACAAAAGTATCCTAGCAGAAAGAAACATACAAAAAGCTATACACGTACTAAATGTTATTGCACTTTTAGCTGTTCACATGACAACAAAGTTACAGCATCAAATAAATCAATTAGTTTTCTAAGTCAACCTACATGTTATTTTTATACAATAAGGGAACTTCAATTATTGCTGCAATTCCACAAACAAAAAGAAAATAATAATAATAAATAATAATTAAAAAAATTCAAACAAACAAAGACCTGAAGGTATAAACAAAGATCATAGCTTAAGCTCATTAGGAGGTCATCTCTTAACCAAATAAGGACATGCGATCAAAGCAATCATAACTCAAACAATCAACCTAATATAAAAAAATTGTACCAAATGGCCAAGGTAGCTATGGTGATAATATGATTTGCAACAATTACTTTCGTTTCTTTGTGGCTTGACTCTCATATTCATTTAGAGGCAAGTGGAAATCCATGTACTATAATTAAAATAATGAAAAAAATCAAATAAGAATCTTGAATAGGCAAGCCAATGAAAACATAAGAAGTACCAAATTATGTATTATGATTAAATGGAACACAACATAAGTCAGCCTATTACAGTGAAGATGAAAATCAATTTCTAGATTTCCTCAGTCTCGGTAGCAATTCTCCACACATAAAACTAACAACCATACTAACTTGTAACTGCAACTTAAGGGGAAATCAATCATAGCATCAACCAGTTAGTTTATTTCCACTAAAGAAAGTCTGGAAGTTAGTTTATTCCACTAAGGAGTGAAATAGAGAACAATTACAGATATGTGATAAATTAAAAATGCAGCATTTACTCAACAAGTAAAATTCCCGGATGCTAAACAAATCAAATACTTGAACTCAAGATCAGTGACAAAAATGACTCCCTCTATCTAAACCATAAACTTCCCCTTCCCCTTCCCCTTCCCCTTCGAATTCCCCACCACCAAATTATAAATAAACTAGGGCAATTACATCCCTGATGAAGAACCCCAATATCTGGAAAACGAAATACAAAATCTAAAGAAGAAACTACAAAAGAATAGGGACATATCCATGTACTTAGTTAAACGTGTAAGTTATTACATTAGATCATAGTACTAAAGAACTTCTAACAAAACAATAGTGGTTGATTTCATCCCCTCTTGACCAAAATTCATGGCAATAAACAAGGGGAAAAAACAAAAATGAAAATCCATGAGACACACAAAATCAATCAATAGCCAAACTATTTTTCAAAACATTTTTTTTTTTGTAATTTCCACATCAACAGCAACAACATTCAAAATGAAACCCAGATCACCAAAGATCAAATCAATATACTCGAAGTAGCAAAAGAATTACAAAATTTCGTGTCCTATATATTACATGTGATCACAAAAGGAAACACTATTTGACCGCAAATTGCACTTTAGTTGATTGATTAATTCAAAAATTGAACAAAAGCAATTGAATCCACCGCACCAAAGATCATAACCCTTTTTACCAGTCACTTCACATCAAGAATCCCACTAACCCAAAAGTAACAGCAAAACCAAAAAACAATCACAAGCAAATGGCGGCTAATAATATGCACCCCACAAAATTTCACTCAAGTAGACACAAATTGACAATCTCATTCAGAACTTTCCCAAAAGAATTTTCCCATAAACATTCAACCTTTATCATCAAAATCCCCAAAACCACAACCTAGCTTTAGCATACACACTTAAGCAATGAATCAAACATCATAGTTTAGATTCAAAGATGAAAGTTAGATCAAAAAAGCAAAACTTAAAGTGAACAAGTTTTCAAATTAATACATAAATCTTTATTTGAAATCCTAGCAATTTGTTTAGGAGTAGCTTAGCAGAGAATCCACTAGTAGTGCCTCCTTTGACCACCTCACTATATATTCAAACCCATATTCACACATAAAAAAATAAAAAACCCCTTTACTAAAGCTAAAAACAAATAAAACCTTAATTATATCAAAATATCAAAAAAAGAACAAGAAGATAGAGATTTGTGGGCAAATAAGGACCTTCAAGAGGGGGACAAAGAGGTGACAATCAAGGTGAAAAGTGAGGAGAAGGAGAAAGTCTTACAACATGAAGATGAAGAAGAGATTGAGTGAATGAGTCGTCCATCGAGTGAAGAAAAGAGTATTGAGACTTCTGCAATTTTACCCGTTTTATTGTTTTGACCCGGGATAAGTTATTAATCCAATTTTGAGACCCTGTGTGTTTTAATGGGTAAAATATTGGATTTGGAAAATTTGAGGGAAAGTAAAGAATTCAGTTTATAGAATTAGAATAGATTTTTAATTCTTGAACTCTTTGTTAAAACAAACAGTAGAATTGGAATTGGGGCCTTCAATTCCAATTTTAAGGCCCCAATTCCATGGAAACAAATAGACCCTAAAGGCTCATTTGGTTGGTGGAAAGTAAAGTTAAATGGGAATATGATTTCTAGGAATTTAATTCTAAGGAAAATGAATACTTTTCCAGGGAATTTGAATTTTAAAAATTTAATTATAAGAATTCTAAATACTTATCTATGTTTGAATAAAATAAAAATATTTATGGGAAAGTTAATTAACAATGAATCACAAATACATTTTAAATATGATTTATTTGGCATGTACATCTATCCTATTATTCCTCTTATTTTATACCAGTACAGGATTCCCATGTAAGGCATGGGATGTCAAATAATTTGTTAATAATTTGCTAAATACATATTGTTAAAAGTTTAGGGAAAACAAAATTTTCAAATTTTCAAACAATTAAAAAAATCATAAAGCAAGATACTAAAACTTTTATAAATAAATGTAAAATGACCCTAAAAAAGTACAATTCATAGTGCCCAAAAATTCAAAATACAAAAAAAAAATCAAATTAAGTTGGGTGGGGGGGGGGAGTAGATAAGGTTATAAAAGAAGAAAAAAAGAGTAATAATAATTTAATTAAGGATATAGATATTACTATCAAAATTCTTCTATAATTACTACGAAAAGAGTAAAATAATTAATTAATTATGAAAAAACATACCAATGAAAACTAAATTATTAAAAGGAATAATAAATTTTAACCATATTAAAATTGCTAAAAATGAATACATAGTAAATAGATAATCTTTTTAAAATTTTGTAAAATTTATAACTTTAACCACATTCTAATTTCTAAATATTTATATTAATATTAATATTATGGGTCTGTAAAAAGATAATTTTATTCTTAATATTTATAATAATTACATTAAAACCGACTGACAAACTTTTTCATTTTATATAATAGTGATTAATGATAGAGAACTATTTTTAGTCTTTTAATCAAAATATAATTTAAAATTTCTTAATTTTGTCAAAAAAAATATCTCCAAAAGTTGGTAATTGCATTAACTCTTGAAAGTTAACATGTACAAGCAATGCCCTCAAAATTGGACTCTTCTTAGCACTACATAACCACATGTCAATACCCCACATTCCATCCTCTAACCCTTAATTTTGTCAATTGTAATATATAATAATATTTAAACCCAAAAACCTCATTTAAGATGAAATCAAACCAAAATTTCAAAAATTTAAAGCTAAAAATAAAAATTACATAATTTTAAATTTTAAGAAATTATGAATTTGAATAGAAAAAATTTTCGAAGTAAATTTTTTGAAAAAATTAAAAATTAAAAATAATAATAATTAAAATAGAAGATTACATGACTAATAATTAAAAAATAAAAGATACGTGAGAGTCAAAAGAGAAAAAATAGATGAAATAATATTGAAAGTAAAAAATATATTTATTTAAACTAAAATTCTAAAAAAAGTAATCAAAATAACAACTTTTAGTAAAGAATCAGAATCCTTAAATGTTGCACTTATTTTTCCCATTTTTAGGAATCTAATTACTTTTTTTAAAAAATTTAAAACTAAAATAAACACTAGAAAGTAATCAAATTACTTTCCCAAACTAACCAAACACAGGAATTTAAAATTAAGAAAACAAATTACTTTCCAGTGTAATAACATAAATTATTGACAACCAAACAGGCCCTAAGAGTTTGTTTAATAACATAAATTATTATTATTTATCTTTTATTACTTAAAATTATTGAATTAAAATGTTTTAGTATTTTGTTTATTACTAACAATATTTAGATCCACCTAATTGCTTAATCACTACTTAAGTTGTATAAAAAAGTTAAGAAATAAAAGTTAATTTAACACCTATAACATGGATCTTTTAATGATTTATACATAACATCCAAAATTAACATCCCTTCAACAAATTGATTTTTTAACCGTAAATATCTTTATTTTACACATCCTTCTCTAACCTTCTACTTCTTTTTTTTTTTTTGTTTCTCAAAAAATCTCTCTCTCTCTCTCTCTCTCTTCGTTATTTTCTGAGAATGTTCAATGAATTGTAATCAATTTATTTTATTATTTTTACTTTCTACAATAAACATTAATTTTGATAATCTATAATTTATCCATTTTCATAAACAATGATTGATCTTTAATTGCAAAAATTAATACTTTGTATATATAAATACAAAAAGAATCAAATAGTACGGGTAAAATTATACAATTTCAGTAATTTGACATTTATATCAATATGTTTATCAAACAATATTAATTAGTTTAACATTTATATTTAAAAACTGAAAATTAAATTTTAAATATTCAAATTTCAACTTCATTATTTCACCATTAAAATTTTAAGATTTAGCATTTAATTTTATCAAATATACCCTACATTGCAAAAATCATTCCCTAAACATAATGCTTTAATCTTTCCGTCATCTACACATCTTTGAAATGATCCTATTAATCCTAAACTTTCATTAAATAGCCCTTTTTTTTTATTTTTTTAGTTTTTAACCAATAATCACCCCCGTTTCAGTTGTAAAACTAGTTATTCGAACATTCTATGTATTTGTTTTCAGAGCAAAATTGTCCTTTCAAGTGGAAGATAAAAAGCAAATTTAAGAAGAAATTAATAATAATAATAATAAAAGGAACTTTATCTTTCAAGACTGCACTTTTACTTATTGTCTCATCGAGTCAGACAAACTCATTAGGAAGTGACTATGGTAGAATGTATTTAAAATATTTATTTATAAATATGTTATTGTTCAAAATATTTTTTATAAATATATTAAATAATGTTTAGTTATAATTATATAATATTTAATTATATATATTTATTATTATATTTATAAGATGATTATATTAAAATTATATTATATATACAAAAAATATAACTATTTATTTTCTTAAAAAATATATATATATAATTATTTATTTTTTCTCTTAAATTTTAACTTAGTAAGTGAGTCTTCTTGAATTACTGCACGCCTAATCTGTTAAAATTTTGTGCCTGCGGTTTCCAAGGTTTCGCAGTCTTAGAGTTTGAAATTTATTTGTCGTTGTCCAAGATTCTCCTTAGAAAATCTAGCAAATTTGGTTGACTAAAATTGTTTTGTTTTTGCAGGCCATAGCTACGGGTTTTCCCCGGTAAAAATTGATTCATATTTTGGCCATACCTTTTTTTTTTTTGGCCGTACATGGAAGTTTGTGGCCTCACATTTTGTTTTCGGCTTTAGTTGTGTGCGGGCAAGCTGATTTTGGCTCTGTCAACTTGGAAGCTTCAATTTTTTCGTTTTGGCCAGCTTTAGTTTTTTGTTTTTGGCCGATTTTGGCTTTTAGATTTGTGACTCATATATTTTATTTAATATTATTTTGATCTCATCCTTTCCAGATTTTGGGCTATATTTGGATTGATATTTATATATATAAATTTAATTTTTCTCACAAAAAAATATTCAAACACTCATTTATTTCAAAATATAAAATTTTCCTCTCAAATTCTCCTCACATAATATAAATTTTTTCTTCTAGTACAAATTTTATTCTCTCTCCAAAATACTTTTTCTTACAAAAATTTCCACCAAAATTTTCACACATACAAAATTTCTCAAATAAATCACAATCCAAACATAACTCTTGGGTGTTTGTTGCGGATTGTGCTCCTTGTTGCTTTCTTGATTTTGTTTTCAAATTCAAGCTTGCTTCGCCACCTTGAGTTTGAGAGATGTTAGAATATATTCAAAATATTTCTTTATAAATATGTCATATTAAAATATGTTCAGAATATTTCTTGTAAATATGTTAGGCAATATTTAGTTACAATTAGACAATATTTAGTTTCCTCTTATATATATATATATATATATATATATATATATATATATATATATATTATTGTATTTATAGGACAATTGTATCCCATTATATCACATAGACAAAATACAATTATCTATTTTTTCTCTTAAAATAGAAAATACAACTATTCATTTTTTATCTCTTAAATTCTAACTGACTCCATAAATTGAAGATTAAAAGTTCTTCGTCGAAGCGATATCGGGTTTGAAAATTGTGGTTGCATATTTTATAGTATAAAATTTCTTGGATTAAAAATTATGAATTAAATATTATAGAACTCAGTTAATCTAAAGGTGAAATTTATTCCCTCTCCAACAATCCCCAATTGAGATGGTTAATGTGCCACTTTCAGGGATTATAGCCAAGGTGACTCTCCCAAATCTTACTGTTCTCGCGGGTGAAAAAGGTGCGATTTTGGTGTGATTTTTTTTTTTAAAATTTTAAGAATTGAGTGATTACACTCTATTTCACTCTAGTTATTTGCAATTCGTTCTTCTTCTTCTTTAACTAGTTTTTGGGAGAATTGAAGGATTGTATCTCTGTGCAATTCGTGTTTCTTTTTTTTTTTTAGGTAATTTATGTCCCTATTTATTAGGGTTTTATCCTCCATGTTGGAGGTATTTTGTTACTTGCTTGGGAAAAGGGCTTATCAATGTACCAGATAGCATCAAGCCAAATACGTGGCGGGAGCTAGGGATTCGAGGCTCGAGCCGGGTCCGAGTTCAACAGTTGTTTTGTTCAAAGTAGTTTTATGATGCTCTAGTAGCATCTCACAAGCTAGACTATATAGTACTCCATTTTGCTATTGATGTATAGGGTGTTGTGCGCTATCCCAACACATCAATCTTTTGTGTAATTTTTTTTTCTATTTTAATTTTCATGTATCGCACTTTCCTTCATGGTTAAATTATAAAACTATAAAGATCAATTAGCTTCTTTTTACTAAGTTTTGTATAGTTTCATCTTGAAATTCAAGTTCTAACGTTTTAGAGAAAAAAATGTGCCACTTTGAGTGACCAATTTGACAATAGAATTAATGATCAATTGAGACTACTTGAATTTCATAGGCGAATTAATGACCATCCCCAATTGAGACTGTTTAGTTTGTATTTTAATTTTTTTGTGTGAAATATATTTTTAATATATATTTTTCTCATAATTACTATATCAAAAAATATAAGATATAAAAATGTATTTTTAAATTACAAAATAGGTTTTGATATGCTGTCGGTTAAGAATCTTTATTAGTTTTGGACACTAATGACCTTCTTTTACTCCAACATGCTCCAAGTATAATATGTTGTCCAAACTCCAAACTCCAAACTCCAAACTCCAAACTAGCGTTTCACTAGATGCAATCATTTGCTCAGCAGCCTTGGCCACTGGGTATTGAAAATTGGTGCATAATCTTAGTTGATTTAAATGAATAAAGACTTTTCGAGAATCCCAAACATAGGATAATTTTAAAAATTCTTGGAAATTTCTTTTCGACAAGTCAAAGTCTTCGTAATGATTAAAGAAGTACACTTGCGTCATGGCTGCTCTATTAAAACATTATGATATATTTTCTACATGTGTTAGAAATTATTCGTTCAGCCACTTAAGGGGAAAAATGGCAAACTGCTTACTCAAGCATCGCTGTAAGTCTTTCTTTGTGTTGATTATGTCTTGTTTTTGAATTAGAATGAAATTAGATAATTTTATTAAATATTCTAATTTGGTATTTTCATAATTCAATTACGATTTGGAAACTTTAAATAATCCTACTATATTTTGTAATATTGATCCAAATTAGATTTGGGTTGGATCTCTATTTAGTGTCTATAAATATAGATGTCGTTGGGGTCTTTTCCCATAGAAATAGAGAGTAGAGATTTCAAAGAAAGTTTTAAGAACTTTAAAAATAGATTTCTAGGGCGAGAAGGTACATACAAGATTAGTGAGATGTGAGGTGTTTCTAAGTGTTTGGGAATCCTTGTAATCTCCAAATTTGTTAATAATATCATCATCTTTGTCATGGACGTAGGCTTGAATTGTCAAGTCGAACTCGTTAACTTGTGTGTCTCGATTTATTTTTATTCTTACTTTTTGTTCTTTGAACAATCTTGGGAATAATCACAACAATTTGCATCGAGCCTAAGCTAGTTCAATATGGCTACCGTCAAGTATGACATTGAAAAGTTTTGATGGGAAAAATGATTTCAAAGCGTGGAAGATGAAGATGTATGCTTCTTTATGTAAAGAAAGTCTCAGAGGGCATTCAAGGGTAAAGAGCATTTACTTGAAATAATGACAGACCAGGAAAATGACGAATTCTTAGAGACGGCATATGGCTCAATTGTTTTGTCATTGGCGGATAATGTCTTAAGATCGGTTGTTGGAGAAAAAATACGCAAGACTTTGGTTAAAACTTGAGAATCTCTACATGATAAAGTCTTTCACAAATCGGTTGTATTTGAAACAATGATTATACAACCTAAAGATGAACAAAGGTACACTTATTGATACACATATAGATGTGTTCAATAAAGTTATTTTAGACTTAAATAATATCGATGTGATAATAGAATATGAGGATCAAACCCTTATTCTTTTGTATTCTTTACCAAAGTTCTATGATCACTTGGTTACCACTTTGTTGTATGGGCGTGACTCAATTTTCATGGAGGATGTAAAGGCATTGTTGAACTCTAACGAGTTATGGAAATCAGTTACAGAATAAGGTGATACAGTTAGTGCGGAAGGATTAGTTATCCTAGATAGAAAGAATGAAAGAGGAAAAGGAGGTGAAAGAAGATGCCAATCGAAATCTAAATCTAAGAAAAATGACAAGTGCTATAACTGTGGGCAAAAAGGGCATTATAAAAGGTATTCTCCAGAGGTCCAAGGGAAGAAGATAGTGAGCTCTACAAATTACTCAAGTTCAGAATGGATTTTTTATTCAGGCTGTATTTTTCAAATGAGTCTACGTAGGGACTGGTTTACTACTTATCAATCTATTTATCGTGGCAAAGTTCTCATGGGAATAATATTAATTGTGAAGTGATTAGAATAGGTACGCAGAATTAAGATGCCTGATGGTATGGTGAGGACTTTGAAAAATGTCAAACATGTACTATTGATGATATGTTGATTGCCTCCAAAAACATATCGGAAATCAACACTTTAAAATCTCAGTTAAGAGGTGAGTTTGAGATGAAAGATTTGGGTGTAGTGAAGAAGATTTTGGGAATGGAAATCACAAGGGATCAATATGCAGGGAAGTTATACCTATTGCAGAAGAGTTATATCGAGAAAGTTTTTCAGTGGTTTGGAATGCAAAACTCCAAGGCTATTGGTACACCTCTAGCTAGACACTTTAAACTTTCGACAAGTACGTCAAATAGTACTGATGAGGGGGTGGAATGTATGTCTTGTGTTCCATACGCTTGTGCTATTGGTAGTCTCATGTATGCCATGATATGTGGTAGACCAAATCTTTCACAAGCAATAAGTGTTGTGAGTAGATTCATGCGTTGTCCTAGAAGAACTCACTGGGAAGTTGTGAAATGAATCTTAATGTATATAAAAGGAACTACAAATGTTGGCTTAGTGTATGAACGAGATTGTGGACTTGGCAAACTCATTGGTTATGTGTATTCGGATTATGCAGGAGATTTGGACAAGAGAAGATCTTTGTGTTATATTTTCACACTTTGCGATTGTACTATCGTTGCAAGGCTACGTTACAATCAATTATTGCTTTGTCTACAATCAAGCGAGTACATGGTTTTGGTGGAAAAGAAACTATTTGGTTGAGTGGTTTGGTTGGTGAACTGGGTATGGAGTTAAAGCAAAATACTATCTATTATGATAGTCAAAGTGCCATACACTTGATTTAAAAGCCAAATGTACCATGAGAGAACCAAGGACATTGACGTTAGATATCATTTTGTTCGAAAATTTGTCTCAAGGGTTAATCTCTATAAAGAAGATTGGGACTGCAGATAATCGATAGATATGATGACTAAATCCACTACATCGCAAAGTTCAAACATTGCTTGGATTTGGTCAATGTGTGCATTTGAGATAGGAATGTTTAGGATGTATGAAGACATCATGATAGGAAACAAGTCAAGGTGGAGATTTATTGGATTATGACTTGTTTCCAAATTGGAGTGTGATTAAATAATGTTATCTAATATTCTAATTTAGTGTTTTTCATAATTCAATTAGGATTTGGAACATTTAACTAATCCTACTATGTTTTGTAACAATGATCTAAACTAGATTTGAATTTGGTCTCTATTTAGGTCTATAAATATAGGTGTAGTAGGGTCTTTTCTCATAGAAATAGAGAGTAGAGATTTCAAAGAAAGGTTTAAGAGCTTTAGAAAAGATTTTAGGGTGGGAAGGTGTATACAAGATTAGTAAGAGGTGGGGTGTTTCTAAGGGTTTGGGAATCCTTGTAATCTCCAAATTTATTAATAATATCATCATCGTCTTTGTTGTGGACATAGGCTTGAATTGCCAAGTTGAGCTACATTAACTTATGTGTCTCGAATTATTCTTTGTTCTCACTTTTTTTATTTAAACAATCTTGGGAATAATCACAACACTTTGGATGGTTAAAAATTTTGTATGTTGTTCATTCTTTTTAAAATAAGATAGGGCTATCCTTTAATTGGTTTTTATTTTCTTCTTATAATTTGGTCCAATAATGATACATATTTTAGTAAGTTTTGTTAGTGATTAAAGTGATGTTAACAGAAATTATCAAGCAATAATCTGTCTAATATATTCACTATCTTGTTTTACTATATTAATAATCTACTGATTTTTAATGAATATCATCGCTTAATTATTCGGTGCTAATGACAAGATAATAATATATGTTGGTCGTCAAAGTATCAAATTTTCCTTGTACAGTTGTTAGTTATCTTATTATCATATCGTTCATAAACAAGATACAAACTGTATATAATTCAAAATTGAGTTGATAATTTCTATACAGGTAAATCAGTTTTATCAAATTGAAACTTATCTGCAAGAGTCATTTTGCAAGTAATAAGTTTAGATATCAAGTGAACATTCTCAGGCATGATGAAGATTCTGGTCATCCTTAATTTATGCAGCAATGGGAGAATAATCCATGCATTTCTTATATCACGTAAAATTGTACAAGTAGAGATATTTAGAAGAGACAACTTACAAATTAGGAGAGATAGCCTCTATATATATATATATATATAAATAGTGGGCAAACAAAAGAAGAAAATTATACAATTGACTTGCTACACTAAAAATAAATTAGATACAACTGATATATGCAATATTTTTTCCTATGCAATTGGTCTTACAAAATATTTTAATAAAGAAAGCCAGATCTTATAGATTTGAACAAAATGTTTGTTGTTTTCCCTCAAGAACATCGTATTAGTTACGAGTTTAGAAAAAGAAAAACCTGGTATTAACTTTGTATTCAATGGATTTTCTAATATTATTTGGAATTCAGTTTATATACACACACAAACATTAATGTAAGCTTTACTGGATGCATAATTATGAAATTTTCATGAATTAAATAATTAATTTTTGGTGTTTTACAAATTTTAGTGACGAGTTAACTTATTTTTATTTTCATGACGCTAAAAATTAATAAATTAAGACCGAGAATTAGAATTTTTTCAATTATTCTCGAGTGTTGTCAAACTTGGTCAAATTTGTTGATCAAGCCAATTCAACAAGAAACTAAACATGGATCTGGTCCAAGTTTGGCTAAAAACCAACCTTTAATAAACTCATTTAGGTGTTGTTAAAACCAATAAAAAAAATGAGTTGATAGTAAAAACTAGATTTGACCCAGTTATTCATATTTTTATACTCCTGACCTAAAAAAGAGTTTATTTTAATTAAAGTACAATTTTTTTATTGATTATTAATTACAAACTCATTTAATGCACTATAAATATATAATTTTATATTTTTATCATTATTTTTAATTTTAAATATACATTATTATTATTAAGAATATTTTAGAAATTTAGTTTGAAAGTGAACTTTTTTGGAGACAAGAAAAAGTTTTTAAAATGGACCTTTTTTAAAACAAAGGGAGTATTTAATAAAGCATTAGTGTGTTACTATATTTTATAACTAAAATAATTAAATCTAATGAAAAGGGAACTTTAAAAAAAAAAAAAAAATCAAGGAGCATGAAATTACTCCAAACATTTAAATTGTTTATGTTTTGTGCTGTTTACGATAGTATTCCATGAAAGTGAGTTATATTTAACTCAAGAGTTAGTTCAAGTAGAAAACAATCCAGTTATATCCTAATGCACAGGTTTCGAGGTAGATAATTCATTTAAAAACGAATTCAATCATATCCATTTCATTTTATATGTTTCACTTTAACCTTAGTGAAACGCATTGTGGTTTATCGTTGCACCAACTTTACAGCTACATGTCTTCTAATTTCCCCTACGTTATTAAAAAAAGAAGAAAATCTAATTAATTGAACTTGTTTTCCCCACGAAAGAATATTAAGCCACTTTCAAATTTTTCTGATCATATTCAACGAGTTCACTGTTAGTGCTATTCTGTTCCTCATATATTATTTCCTCCCTTTTATCTTAAAAACTCAATTATCTTTCGAAATTACATTATTACTTAGTATAATTTTACTTTCTGCCATCATTGCCTAAAGATACAATAAAAAAACCCAAAAAAAAAAAGGGAGTGGACTATTCAACTTAATACAAATGAAGATTCCTAATTCCACAGTGATGAGAGATCATTGTTGAGAAGATAACATATAAGGAGTCTAATTAGTATGGCCAATAAATAATACGAGTTTAACTTCTCAAACCCAAATAGTTAAGCCAATGGGTTTTATGTTGGATCTTTTCAACTTATTATATTTTAATTTCTCTTATTTTTTCAATTTGATATCTCATGTTCACGAGTCCTCGTTAAACTCTAGTTCAACTGAAATGAAATCACTAAATTTAGTCTAACAAAAAGAAACCACTTACTATTACTTACTTTATCAAGTAGTCCAATTGTAGTCAATAATACTATTTATCGTGGAGATAACGAGTTATTTCTCCAAATATTGATTTAAAAGAAAAAAATAAATATTTTTTTTCTTCATTTTCTATGGAAGTCGGTTTTTGAAAAACCGACTTTGAAGTCGAATTAAAATGTTCAAAGTCGCTTTTCAGCCGACTTCAATAGCCTCCTATTTTTTTTTTTGCAATTCTTTTTCCTCATAACTCCTCCTTAACGACAAAATCTAAGCACATGACCGGATGAAATCAATGACCAAGAAATACAAAAGGTGCATAAAACATATAAGCGACTACCTAACTTGCTTATAGTTTTCTTTTAAAGTAAAGTAAATCCGTAGCTTGAACAGGGTTGTCATGGAGTTAGCAACCTAGAGTACAATAAACAAAGCTACACTACAAAACATGTATATGATAAGATATGAAATAACAACACTTTGTTTTAAAGTGAAAAATGTACCTTCTCTTGCATCAATCAAAAATGCAGTCTAACTTTAGCCTATCTTGGTCCAGATCGCAAAGGTGGAAGCAATAGGAAAAGGTACAATTCACAACATCAACACTATAAACATGATTGAAAGAATTGAAAGAATTGAACAAAGAGTCACATTTTCACATTTCGGACCATCCTATTGGGTTCTTGGGCTAGGCGTGTAAGGTATTTGCGACGAGTAAAAAAAGTGATTTTAGTAATTTGGAATTTCAAGCATATATACAAGCTGATTTGAGTATCAAAGGCTTTACCCCATGAACAATTTTGGAATTTGTTTTATAGGCAAATATTTGTAAAGTTATTGGATCGCTTTGATTTGTTTTATAGGCATATAGTTGTAAAGGCATATATACAACCGTGATTTGTTTTTCAAGGTAGGTTTTTTCAAAATGCGACTTCAATGTATTGATTTTAGTTAACATTTATTTTGAGCTAAATCTAGTTAATTAGTTTTTAACCATATCTTATTTTAACAAATTCGAAAAGAATGTTATCGAGCCTAAAATTCTTCATAGTCGATATTCGTATATCCACTTCAATTTAGTATTATTGTTCAAAAGTTTTTGATTAAAACTACTAGTTGATTAGTTTTGTACCATATATTAGTAATTTTTTCTTGCCAGAAAATAATTTAACTTTTGAACAATAATTTTGCAATAATTTGTTGTGTATTATTACGCAGTTTTTTCCCAAAAAATTGTATAAAAAATATAAATTAAATTTAACATATTATTGAAAAAAATTCTTTTATTTTTAAAGAAATGCGATATCTGAGATATCGACATTTAAAATCGATATTAGGGATATCAGAAACTTTTAAAAAATCGCTATTCCAATAATGTCACTTTGAAGCTCTAAATCTTAGATATCGACTTCTTGAGACAATTTATGAAAAAGAAAGCTAGCCCTGAAACCCCTAAACTCCTAAACCCTAAAAACTTAACCCTTAACCTCAACCCTCAACCTGCAACCATCAACCTTTAACCCTAAACCTAAAGCACGCCCCCTTCCCCTCATCACCGTGTTTCGTGCTCCCTTTCATGGTGGATCATCGAGGCTCTGCTTTTCCTTTGCCACGATGTGCGCTTCAATCTCATCTTCATAATCTCTCTTTCGCTTCACAAAAAGTTTTTGTAGTTACGCTCATTCCTTTACATCCGCAATGACGAAATAATGATAAAATAAACACAAAAGACAACATGACTAAGAAGGATTGAGTCAAGTTATCCATGGAGTTTTTTCCATTAATAATTCCACAAGGTACAATGGAGGAAGTTTTCCATGAGTGAAGAATGGAGTTTTCAAAAATCGTAAACTTTCGCCTTAGTCGATGCACACAAATAAGGATGTAGAAGAGAGGAGGGTGTGAAAAGCTTATATGGTCAAGCTGCACTGTAGTTGGGGCTTATAGCCCATAGTGGCGTGAAATTCCCTTGGATCTACCAGTGAAAAGTGTTCCCTTGGAGTTGGTATGTTCCTTGAAGATGGAATAGGTCCTCAACCCCTTGATAACCCGTATCAAGAAACCTTGGAATCAATTGAAGGATGGAATCCGAATTTCCTAGGGAACAAATCTAGGAAATCAAGAACAACAAACACACAAATTCCGAATTTGTGTAATTTGCAAGTAATTCTGAAACTAGAGAGCAATTCTCTCAAGCTTGTAATGTCAAGAACCAAATTTTCATTTCATCAAATCTGCCCTTCAAGATGGTTGACGGCCACTATATGGACACAAGCTAGGGTTTACAAATTAGGGTTGCACAAGCTAGGGTTTCTTTTAGGGCCAAATGGGCTACATGACTCTTTTTACCATATAATTAAAACTAAACCCATTAACAAGACCCAATTACACTTAGTACATTAATAAACATGGCCTTGTCAATCTTGGTCTTCTCCCCATCCTTTTGGGCCGTTTGAATGAGTCCATTCAAGGCTTCCTTCATTTTCTTTGTTCTAGCCCTTGTCATCGGTCCATCAAGACCTTGAAGTGGATCGAAGCTTGTTCTCGAGACCTTGCTATTGTCATCATTCTTCGGGTTCGAAGTCTCTTCAATGCTTGTTGAATTCATATCAGTCCCCCCTTCTTCGAGAGGATTCGTCCTCGAATCCAGATCATCATAATCTGTAATGTCAAAAGAAGACAAATCAGCAACATTGAATGTAGTACTTACATTGTACTTACCAGGAAGGTCGATCTTGTAAGCGTTGTCATTGATTTTGCGACAACTTGGAAAGGTCCATCTCCACGTGGATGCAATTTTGTCGATCTTTATCGAAACCTTTCCTTGCGCATATGAACCCACACCCAATCTCACGGTTCAAAAGTGACTTTCTTTCGACCCTTGTTTGCATTTGAGCATATGATTCATTCCTCTTCTCAATATTCAGCCGAACTGCTCATGTAACCACGGACAAAGTCGACCTTGCGCTTGCCATCTAAATTAAATTTGTTCCTTGATTGGCAAAGGTGAAAGATCTAAAGGTGTCAAAGGATTAAAGCCATATACAACTTCAAAGGGAGAATGGTTAGTAGCGATTGTGAAGAGTTCTATTGTAAGCAAACTCACAAATAGGTAAACATTCCTCCCAATTTTTAAGATTCTTTTGCACAATGGCGAAGTAAAGTCCCAAAGTGCGATTAGTTACCTGGG
>JAIQDA010000058.1:0-188605 GCA_020080225.1 Gynochthodes officinalis
TTGTTGCCTCATTCTTGGTTATTTCACTTTTCCAGCTGGGTTTTTAAACGTGGTTGTCGTCGTTTTCTTTGCTTTGTAAATCTCATGGAACTAATTGAACTTTCAACGCTATTTTCTGCAAAAAGCAAGAAAATGTTAAGAATTGCTATTCACGAAGTCTTACACTCCGATATTATTATAAGTCGTGCGATGATTTGCAGAAATGGGCTCTACTTGGGTCCATTAGTTTAAAAATGACAATTTATAAATCTAAGAACTAAAAAGAACTTTAGGCCAAATGTAAATAGCGAAATTTGTGATTTAATCTTTAAAAAATATATTGATATTCGTAAAGAAGTTACTTTTCAATTTGTAGTATTAAAAACACAAGTATTTTTAATATTTTTTGTTTATCAATAAGGCACTTCATTTTCATTTTATTTGACCTATTTTTTCTTTATCTTTATTATTAGTTTTTAATTTTCCCATTTTTAATCATTTTCTTTCGTTAATATCATAAATTGGCTTACTAATAAATTGACTCCGCAATTAGTTGACTTTTTATTCCCTGGATTTCTTTTCAATAATTTGTCTCCATCTAATTAATATATTTGCAATATTCTTTCTTTTTCTTATCCTAAAATATTGACAGAAATATTTAATATTTTGCCAACCGTGTGCAAATGATTTTTCCCCCATTAAGAATCTAATTGATTGGAACTATTATTATTTTTCTAATTGATTGTTTCTTTTCAAGAAGTTTTTTTATAAAAAATACTATACCGGATCATTCATGACTAGTTGAGCACGTTATAATTTATTCCATAATTCCCTAAATAGTGAAACAATCTATTGATCCTTTCGTTCAATTTTTTTGACCTTTTAGTTCTTATATACTTTCAAATTTGACCCAAAAAAAAATCACATTAAAAATGAGCCAAATATCTAAAATTTTCAAATTCGAAAGAAAAACATTTCTAAAGCGTGCCAACAATTGAAATTGATAAAAGAAGATTTCAATTTTCAGAGGTAAATATAATGATACCTGCCAACATATTGATAACGTATTGCCTTCAAATTCTCTATCCCATTTATTGAATAACAACCAACATCTTATTAATCATTTTTGGGTCTATTAGAGTCATAACTATACAAAAAGCATATCAAACAAAGAGGCTATTTCATTAATATCAATCCCCAGCTATAAAATGTATAAATTTTATTTGGCTAATTTTTAATAAAACGGCATTTGTTTAATGAGATAAGATAAATATTAATTCTAATTTATTGGGTCAATGGAATTATAGGCATAGAAAAAGCATATGTCAAATAAATTTTCATTTCATTAATAAATGTTGATCCTAATACGATACATAAATCATGGGTCTAATTTTAATAAAGTATTTGTTTCATTAATATGAGATAAGATAGAAAATACTAATCCCTACCCCTATTGAACCTATATATTTCATTAATAACTATTAATCTCTAATATGAATATGAAATGAATAAATATTAATCCCTAATATGAAGTACTTAATAAATATTAATCTAATATATAGAGCAATATATAACTCAACCTCTTAATTTTAGTAGAAAAGTCTCAAGTAATAAGATGTTGAAGATAACAAGTTCCATGAATAAAAATAGACAATGTAGTCTATTCTCCTCCCCCCCAATCCTCCAATATGGGATACCCAAAAGGAGAAAAAAAAATTCAAGTGCCATTCATCTTTCACAAAATCCCTAGTCGAATAACCAGGCGTAATCAAAGAATGGAGAGGGGAAAAATCATAGCTGTACTCAACACTCAGATTAAGCACCACAAATCCTGAATAATGGACCTCACCTAGTCATACTATAAAAGGAAAATGTTGTCTTTTGTTGGAGAAGTAAACCTCCATTTTACCAACCTAACTAGATGCAAAATGTTTGTGAATTTTCACTTCCATGCTGCTGAGTCAATTTCATCTCTTGCTGATTTGTCAGCTCAAAGCCTCTTGGCTATGGTCTCTCTTTTTATAAGTGAAGGGTCTTCATCCAGCACATTCTTCCCAGTTGCTCTTTCTTCACATAAAAGTAACCAGGTAAAAATCGCTACAGCATTTGCCAACCTTATTTTGGAGGTCATATCAATGGGAAATATAATGCCCAGAAAAATTGATCTTCAAAGGTGCTGGATGGTTAAAAAACAACAACAAATTGCTGTATTCTAACAGTCAAGAAAGCTCAAATAGAAAGAGTGAGAGGAGATGAGATATCACTATGATTCATATCCCTGCCATAAAATTACTGTCATAAGGCTAAATGGATAACTAAGATCCATGAACTACGTATTCTGAGAAATATTTGAAGAGGTACTTCTGTAGGGAAAACAATTATCGGCATCCTGCTGTATGTGAGTCTTTTGCTGTATGAACTGTACAGTGAGTAAGCAAGAACAAATGCATATCTACCAAAGCAAGGAATATAGCCTACTTTTAACTTTAACTTTGTTGGTGATTTTTGTGTAGTCCTGTTTTAGCTTCTATTTACTGGAATGACAAAGTTGGAGACCTGAGAATCTTCTTGACCAGTAACAACCACTAACTTTGTTTCACTGTTCCGGGATAGTAATAACACTACTTTTAACTTTTTCCAATGTGTCAATCTCCTTTCTATTTTAGGCATGAGAAGGAGAAAAACAAACAAAAGCAGGTGGAAATCTACTATAAAAAGCAGGTGGAAAATTCCAGAATACTCACCTCCCTCCTTCCAATTTGAGCATAAAAAAGGTTTAGCAAGAGCTTTCTTTGCCTGTAAAGACTTGGCAATAAACCACAGCCTTGGGAATGGTAGTCTTCAAGGTTTCTAAACCATATTTATATAAGAAGTGACATTTGACCCTGACAGAGATAGAATAACATATTTTAAATGACATCCTATCTTTTCGCATCAATTGAATGGAAGATACACACTAAAATGGAAGTAAATATCATCTAAGATTGCTATATTTGAGAATGATGGGGGCATAAAGCATGAAATTAATTTCTTATATTTATTGGTAGCCACTTAAATGGTTTCTGATTGAATTATATAAGCAGTTGTTAGTTCAAATTGAATGCATAAAATAAAGCATAGTGAACTAACTTGTGCATGCATAAAAAATGAACTAATTTGAAGGAAAGCGGCATACCAATTCTCCGAAGATGATTGTCAGTATATCGATCTGGTGGATTTGGGGTTTGGATGGGCCATTTGGATTGTTGAGGGGTTTTCTCTGGCTCTGTTTGTAGTTTCCGGAAAAATTCAACAGTCAAGTAAAGTGGACTCCATTTCCAACCAGTCTTGTGACTGTCCGACGACTTTCACTCTGAAATCTTTCAGAATTGCTTCATTTGCCGGCATTGCAATTTCGAATTAGAAAGAGATGGAAATCGTTTCAGCTCCTGCATGCTCTCAGTTTATGGATATTAATGAAGCAGAAACAATTGTCATCACAATTATGAACAAATGTATTGTGTCACTAATGCAAGTGCAATATCTTGTAACAGTGAGCTTCTTAAGAAGATTAAGCAGATATCTAGCTACAATTGAACAAGGAAAAACTAAAAGAGGAAGCATTTACAAGAAGAATGAATGTTCTTTCAAAACCGAAATAATGCTGAAAAGCATTGTAGAAATGAACTCTTGCTTGCAATAATTACTTACCTGGGTTTCTGCAATCGACTTCCTTACAAGTTCCTTCAGAACAAAGTGGACCTGTGCAAAGGATGGCCAATAATCGAAATTTAAAATCAAACTTGTTGCAGTCTGTATTCAAATAACACCGGGATCCGTTTGCTTTCTTCTATATTCACCGCATTTTACTTCATAGTTATCCTTCACAATGCTGGTTCACCAAGTGATGGACTATGTTTACTATTAGCAAGTAATTTCTCAGTACTAAAGGAACTATTCTAGCCTTTATGCTAATCAATCACAGTTTGATATAATCTGTCAATTGACATCTATAGATACCAAAATGGGTTTAAAAAATAATGAAATAAATGCAATGGTAGGAATAAAAGAATATTACAGCATCAGCAAGCTTCAACTAAGGCCTTGAAATATCCAAGAGATCCATCAATGAGTCTTCTGTGTATCTTGTTCAGGAGCTATCAGATGAGGCTGATAACCATCTACTTGAGATGACTTTTTTGACATTATGTAAAGAAAGATGACGATCAGGGAAGCTTTTCATTGCAGCTGGTTGATGATCAGACACTTATAAATCCTATCTCCACCTGGCCTCCTGTAGAAAGAAATAGGTTAACCTCTAACATGGTTTTCCAGAAATACAGTGTATAGGAAAATAGAATATAAGAAATAATCCAATCAATACATTGTACTTTTGAAGTGCCTTTTGAGTTGTGGATTGTAGATGAGTTCTAACATAACTGCAATGATAATTTTTAAAGCAAACTAAAGCTTAGATGGGAGAAACTTCAGTTAAAGCCCTCAGACACTAAAGCTGATGACAGACAGTTCAAAATACGCAATATAGACTGCCCATGTCATGTAAACATTACCACTATGTAAGGCTTTTGCGTTCAGGAAGAATATGCTTTAAACTGCCTTTTTAGTATACACTTTGATAAAACTTTTAATCCGAAGCCTTGTTAAAATATAGTTTGCTACTAGTTTTACTATCACATCAGTTCAATAACAACCAATGACAAATTACAATAGTTTAGATGTTTTAGAACAGATAAAGAATCTGCTCAATTTATAAGCATTGCCCTCTATCTGAAGTGTTCATTAAATATGCGATCAAATATGGCATAGTTCCAAAGTAGTGTATGGCTGTGCCTGTTAATGGGACCAAGAACACTCAATGGTTATAGCTGAATAAACTAAAGCATTTCAATCTACCATAGTTACAAAGCTTTGTGTAAATCCTTTCATTACCCCACCATCTACACCAATAAATATACCAATGCAGTCTAACTCAGCATTAAGTTCATCGATTGTCTTATTAATTAGAGCAATAATGCTGGTATTCTCTGACGAATGACAGTCTCTAAATGCTGATAGATAGGAAAAAGAAAATATATCAAAATTTCGATAACTTGGAAGAAGTTGCTAAGGAGGAATATAATGTATTGGTGTCAGAAAGCATGAAAACCTTAGAAAGAAGTTTTATGAATACTCTGATCCCATTTTGTGAGCCAGATGTGTCCATACTCGGGCTGGATTCAAAATATTCTTGCTCCTTTCGACGAGCATTTGTCATGTCCACATTCTTGTTTATATCAGCTTGTGAACGGTTTACAATCCCACACCCATGGATGTGCAGCCTGTATGCTCTGCCCTCAAGTATAACTTATTTCAAAAGAAATCAAAAGAGAACAAGTTAGAGAAACGAAGTATGAAACTTTGAAGAAGAATGCTGTTCTATCGAATAGCAAGGATGTATACCCAAGCAATTTAGCATATTGCAATTATTTTAACAAGACCATGATAATAGCAAACGAGAAAGGTATTCTTACATCAAGAGCATTGGTTCCTGATCCATCATATCAAGTTTTATGCCCCAAATGTTCTCTCCCGGAGACAAAACAAGGGGGCACACAAAATTAGTAAAATGATTTTGTATTCAGCCAGCAAATAAATTCAAATAAATTGGAAAATAATTGGTAAGAATACATCACACCACATTTTAATACCAGTAGGATCAACTTCTTTTGCAAGCTTTATGGCATCAGAAGTTGCAATATCTTGTTAGCTGGAGAAATGGCTAATATAATGCAGTTAGGCTGCCAAAACAGGTAAAGAAAGAAAAAATAAGTGAATGTAGTTCCAAGGCCATGTCTCATAATCAAGTTACAGATGGAAATATTTCTGCTCAAATTTATGAGAACTCAAAAGCTTAAGCCAAAAGTAGGAAATAAAGAGATATCCTCTTGTACTGAAAAAATATTAAAAATCTTCCTTACAGAGTAAAAACAAGTTAAAGAGGTTGTAAAAATTCGGTATGACAGGAAGTTAAAAGAAACTCCAGGTGCCATGGCACACTTATAGCGCTTGCCTCACTAACTGGACGCTTGCTCAATTTCACTAGACTTTCTACAGAAATCCTCATATTAGTTAAACAAGTGGTCACTATCTTCAAGTTTGACAGCCACAAGTGCAAAATAATGTTATATATAATGCAAAGAAATATTTCATAGCAAGCTGCGGAGATACTACAGTAGTGGCAATAAGAAATAAATATTCAACTCATTCAAGCTATATAAATAACGAATGACAGTGTAAATGATTCTCAATAAGGTTAAAAATGAAGTAAACATGTATATACCATTAAATAAAGCATGATTATTTTTCTTTGTTTCCCAGATACATGCAAAAAATCCAAAATATCATCTTAATCTTACCTTCTCAACGTAAGAGCGAACCATCATTTCAATGTCTTGGACAATACTCTCTTGCTGTCCCTCTGCAAGATTCAGAATCTGTCAATACTCATTTCTGCCAGTTTATATCAACTAGAATAACATGCAAGAAAGAAGCTGTACCTAAAAACTCTAGTATTTTGTGCTCACCTACAGCAACCTTGGTCAGCCCAGGAAGATCTATGAGTGTTAAATTAACAACTGCAAAACAAACATGCATCTTAGAATATGGATTTCAAACTAGCAAGGAAGGCAACACCAAAAAACTATTCTCGGAGAAAAATAGAGACACAGAATTCAGACACTTAGTGAAACAAGGAAAACAAAAAAAGAAACAAGACGAGGATGTGGAGCAGAAGAAGAAAGCTATCTTATTAGATGCACTACAGATGAATCATGAAATGTCAACTTGTGATAGCACTGAAGTCATTTTAAGGAGAAGTAGATCATTGATTGGCCAACTTATTGCATCCAAAATACAAGGACAAAACTATTTGTGGATGAAAATACAATTGAGTCACATACAGATTGCGGTCATCAGTTTCCTTAATGCAACCATGATTGAAAATTTTTAAATGATGATGAAAATGCAACATTTTCTCTGTTGATATAGTTAGCTTCACTGCCTACTGCCTAGTACAAGAACCAGAGCTATCCTTTCTCCAATTAGATGGTCACCTTACTGGTAGTATCTAATCCAGAATACTAAACTTTTCCAGATGAAGAGTCAAGTTTTTCTCATCAACTTTCTCACATCAGCTCTGATATTGACTAATCCCATTATCTAAACTGGAATGAATGCTTAATAAAACCATAATAATTATCGAATCCTAGAGCACAGCATCCTTCAAATTTTACACAAGCTTCACCATGTTGTTGGTCCTAAGGTGTGAATGATAAAAGGTCTTATTCATCATCAAGAAAGCCTGACTAAATTCAAATTTTGATTGCACTAACAAACTCAGGAACAACTATCTTTGCCACCATTGACCCTTTTGATGATGAAATAGCAGGTCCAGAAACTTTGAAAAGGAAATAGAAAAACTACAGAACTCCATTGCTTTATTTGTCTTCCAATGCAACATTCACCAAAACGAAAAGACAGAAATAACCAGGAAGTATAACTAAGGTCACATTAGCAATTTTCACAACGTATTTCATATATCTAAATCAAAGATCAATAAATTCCTTTACCTTGTTATAATGTCAAGGACTAAGAACTTGTGGGCCAATTTTTCTGTACATATCCTCATGAAATGTGGGTATAGTGGTGTATAGTACCACTTCATTATGAACAAAAGTCCTGACAGAATATGATGGTGTTCAATTCCAGTTGTTTCTTGTCATCCTTCCTTCTCTTCCATTGCTCAGCTCTTATTCTTTTTATATGCAAAACTAAGAGATGTTGTTTGCAATTTTACTCATAACATAAAATATGTGTTTCTCCATCTTATATGACACCACAGTGTCAGAACTTGATCAATTTCACGAAAGGATCCTCGTTTCATTCATTCCACTATACAACTGAACGGATTGTCCTTCCTAGTTATTAGAAGCACTGGTTTTGCAACTACAGGTCCTGAATATTTATACCATGCCAATTTTATATACATTAAATTTATTCGACTTATTTTATCCTCAGTACTACATCCAAATTTTTCCAATTGTTATGCTGAAATTCAAGGGCAAAATTCTACTGCAACAGAAGCTACACATTTTTCTGCCTTCCAAATGCAATGCCAGTAGATATTTATGTAACTCATATCATAGTTACACTGATAGATGCTAGGTAAAGAGATAAGTGTCTTTCCTTGTGAGCAAAACAACCAAACGAGAAAACCGAATAAGAGAAATCAAAGAAATCCAAGAGCAGAAGTACTTTATAATGAATTAATTAACAGTTTGTCCCATAAGTTGATAAAAGGTATAAAATAAGCACCTGCTAGGCACTCTGGCTACTGTGCATTTGAAAGAAGATTTAAGGAGATAACATAAAGGACTGAAGACAAACCATTGGGAGAATATATGCTTAGGTGGATTGGAACATTAGATATCTGTTTAGTCTTCCTGTTATACGGTCTGTCTCATCTGCAATCTCTTTCCGCACAGCAGCTGCAATAGACAAAATGCCAGTCCAACTTATGAGAATTTAAGCAACTGAAAAATTGAATTGCTTGACAATTTGCATTAATTTGTAAAGGAATTAAGATGACAGGCTCATTTTCAAGTATTAAACAAGTTCTTCAATATCATAAAAGAGAAGCATATACAAACAATATGATCATTACTGAGACCAGAGAAAAGAAAATGAAAATTCAAAGATAACAATGTTATGTTTCAACTTACCAAAGTCAGTCAATTTCTTCTTTGGTGCATGGAGAAACTCGGCATATTCCGAGCCTCCTTCTATCTTATGAAGTTGTAATACCAAAGGCCTTCTAGTAACAATACCTTACAGTTGAAAAGACAAATATTTAGAACAAGCAACTCCTATACTTCACATAAATAAACCACTCATTGGAATGAACAAAATTTTTTCATAAAACCAACGAATGATCAGTGGTCCATGCACAATTCCTCACCCAGAAACTAATCTGCCTGAACTGAAGTAACAATCAAATTTGCTCCACATTATGATGTGTAAAGATGGAACTTTAGAAATAGATAGCACAAACATTAACTACATTGGAGTGCATCAACTTGCCTTGATGTAAATATTCAACTAAAATATTCCCATTGAGTTACTATTGACTATCCTACTGTTTTACCGATTCAAATCCCCAGATATGCATAAACCAAGTCCTTCTCCACCATTTTTTTTTTCACTTGTTGAAATTTCATCCCTTAATTAAAAGAAGTAATCTATAATCAATCATCACATTTCAGACAAAAACAGAATATCAAAACAACATCAAAATACTAAATCAAAATCATAACAAATTTACCAGATCCACGAGGCAGAAAATCTCTCCCAACAACGCTTTCGAGCACCGAAGATTTCCCAGAACTCTGAACATTTCCAAAATACCCAAGAAGGAAAGAAAACCCATCAACATAATCAAATAGTTCAAGAAGCCAACATCAAAAACTTTGAGAAAAAGAGACGAACATTCATATAATAATAATGAGAGCGTTAATTTTGACCTGGCCACCAACAACAGCAACAGAAGGAAGAGCTTCCCAAAGGGACATCCCTTCACCACCATGATCGCCCAATACAATGCACGCTCTTTGGATTCTGTTAACAAGTCCAATCAAGCTCTCCATTGTTGCTATCTCTTAAGATTCCACTATTACGATTAATGCCAATAATATAACAATGTCACATAGTGATTGCAATATGGATTCTTGATTCTTGAGGCTATCTGGAATATGAAAATGTGGGTAACAATTGAAAAGACAAATGAGATCAGCTAGAAGATTGAAGATGGTGAAAATGTTGAAACACGTTGTGGTGCGAAAACAGAGAGACGGAGGAGGAAGGAAAAAGAAAAATCGTTGAGAGGTCGTGTTCGTTGTAAAATGCGTCACCAAAAACAAAAAAAAAAAAATTATACGAACTTTTGTATATATGTAAGTGCTCATCATGGGAATATTCAATGCCGCGTATGGTCATCCCAACGCACAAAAAAAAAAAAAATTACATGCATATGCTGTTTTTAAAAATTTTAATGTAGCAAACTAATTATATAATTTCTATTTTTACCTTTGTATTATGTACATGAGCTGTCCCTCTAATTTATTGACTGTTCCCACCTATTGTATATTGACTGCACAAGTTTACGTGATGCAATAAATGCATGGAATACTTTTTAAAAAAAATCACCACGAAAATTGCTTAGTTTCCAAGTTTCCTTTTTGGTATAGAGTGGTGGTGGGTTGGTAGATTAAAATGTTGTTTAAATATATAAAAGTTTAAGCGCTAGATATGTTTGAGTAGGAATGTTTATTTTGATCTGTGAATCGAATTGATCAGTTGATCTGATTTGATTCGTTGAATAAAAAATGGATCAGATCTGATTAAGATATTTTCATATGAGATTGGATTGGATGGACAGGTCGATACGGTTCGATCCATTTTGATCCAAATAAATTTTTTTCTTTAAAAAATAGTTAATATTAGTTATAAAATATAAATTAGTATTCTTTCATAACTCAAATAATTCTTTAATTAAAATTAGTCAATTTGTGATAAAATAAATTAAAATATTTATATGAAAACACAAATTAAAATATTTAGATAAAAATTTATTTATTATGTTTATATAAAAATAGATAATTTTTTAACATGAAACTATTAATTTCAAACTTAAGTTAAATCACCTAACATTATATATGAAAATGAAAGCAATAGCAAAAACAAAAAAAAAAGGGAAAAAAGCAAACGAACCAATTCGGATCAAAACCCCATCCGATCCGAAATCAGATCACAATTTGCTCAAATGCAAATAGGAACGGATCAGATCGGATCAGGTTTGGATTGGATCATTGATTTTGAACAACCCTAGGTTTGAGAGTTGTCAGTACACAACATAAATCTATGATTTGATGGTGGTTTATTTGATAATTTTTGAATTGGAATGTGTAAAAATTTGGTGAGAATTTTTTTTGTAAGAAAAAATATTTTAGAGGGAAAATAAAAAGTGTATTGAAAGGAAATTTTTAAAAAATTATGTAAGGAGAATTTGAGAAAGAAGTTTAAAATTTAAAATTTAAAATAAAAATATTTTTAAATATTTTATTTGTTTTATAAGAAAAAAATTATTTTTTCACCTATAGACATTACTCCAAACGTCAGACAAGCAAGTGGTCATATCAAGGAGTTCAGCTACCTAAGGCCATCCACAGCAGCCCCAAAAAAGGTCAGCCTAAGATCACGCCACATCAGCGCTACATCAGCACCACATCAGCTTTGAACGGTTTCTACTATTCATAACCATCATAAAAAAAAATGCTTACGCTTATGAACGGCCTTTACTATTCACACAACAAATTTCTCTCTCCTCTACCTTCTTTTACACCATTTATTTAATATATTTAATACTTCTTATTTAAATTAATAATTCTAAAATATTATTTATTTTTCATTTATAAAATTCAATATATATTAATAATACAACTTATAATTTTAATTCGTTAATACAATTAATACTTAAACAATTAATGGAAAATAATTTTCATTACATTGAAATTAAATTTTAATAATACATTTAAAATATGAAAATCAATACTCTCAATTAAATATGAAATACTTAAAACAATTAATAGAAAATAAATTTACATTACATTAAAATTGAAATTTAATAATATACTTGAAACATTAGAATAAATACGATAAATTAAACATAAAATTTTTACTAGCGTGCGCAATTTTTTTATGACAGCTGTATGAATAGTTAAGGCCAGGCCTTGAAATGGCCTGGCCTTCACTATTTTAAATTGTATTATTTAAAAATTATTTATTTTGCATTTATCAAATTCAATATATATTAATAATACAACTTATAAATTGTGGGTAACATATATTAAATAATTAAAAGCATGAAAATGAAAAATAATTTTACATCGTTAAAATTAAAATTTCTTAATACACTTAAAACATGAAAGTAAATACTGAATTAAACATTAAATACTTAAAAATTATACATTCAACACTAAAACATAATAAACTATAGAAATCTTCCGTGATTATTATCAATTCATTACAAAAAATTTTGCATAACCGATTATTTCTTTAATTTTGTAATTATTTATGTTGTTTTAACTATGAATACATATTATAATTTTTAATAATTCATTCAATAATTTTATACAATATTATAGTTAAATTAATTGTTTTCTAAATTCTTTTGTAATTATTAAATATGTATAAATAATTTTGCATAATATTAAAATAAAAATTTAATATTATTAGACTTAAACTTAAAATTAATAGAAATATTAATAATTTTATAATTAAAATTTGCGTAAATACAATAAGTATATTATAATTTAATATTATATTACATTTAAGAAAATCATATATTACCAAAATAAAGCTGATCCAGTACATTATACGTTTTGTAGAGAAAAATATTTTAATATTTGGTAATTTTTTTAAAAAAAGGGGGTGGGAGGGGAGTCAAATGTTCTGCAACCAGAGGAGGTTTGGCATACGCCTCTATGATTTGGCAACTGCCTCCAATGTCGATCAACGCATTTATCGTGACTATTTTTTTTGCAAAAATTCTCTGTGCACAAACGACGCGTGATTCTACGGGGGAAATTTGCCGCGCTGCACGCTAAATCATGGCCGTGTTTTACGGATGAGACGAAACGATCGGAAAGACCGTTAGTTCCCAAAGAAAGCCTCAGATTGGGGCACTCGGTAATTCTGAGGTTCTTTGATGACGACTCTCGACAGCCCCAAAGCGAAATTTGGGCGTGAAAAGCCAAGCACACTAGCCCCGCTTTTGGTGATGCGTTCTGCGACTGCGGCCTCGACGCGGCAAAATTGTTTATCTGAAGGCCTTTAAAATAAGTACCGCTTGACCATTTGTTCCAAAAAATCTGTGGACAAATCAGGTCGTTTTTTTTTGCCAGTTTTTTGCAGTTGGCTTACAAAAACGACGGCCTCGTTTGGCGTCTGTTTAGTAGCCGGCTTAACGACGCCGCTTGGTGACCTCTGGTTAAAAAAAAAAAAAAAAAGGAGAGTCGTGAACGGACAGCGTGTGGCCAGAAGCGTGGCGTGACGCCCAGTCGCCGTCAATTGGCGTTAAACCCGCCACTCTCCCGGGTTTGCAGCCACACGGACTTTGACCTCTCCCCCCCTTTTTTTAAAAATTATCCAACGATAAAAAATATTTTTCTACAAATGACATCTGCACTTTGGCTATTGTTTTGTGCACGATATAATATTATTTTCACTTAAAATGTAATAATAATATTAAATTATAATATGCCTTATTATTTTATAAATTTTAATATAAAATTGTATTAAATATTTCTATTAATTTTAAGTTTAAGTGTATAAATAATAAATTATACTTTAATATTATGTAAAATTATTTATACATATTTAAAAAATTGCAAAAATTTTAAAAACAATTAATTTAACTATAATATTGTATAAAATTATTAAATGTGATTTATTAAAAATTATATCTATTCATAGTTAAACAATATAAATAATTTTGTCCAAATCCAACCACTACAAAATTAAAGAAATAATCAGTGTTTGTCTAAATTTCATAGAATTTTTTGTAATTAATTGATAAGTACGCTAAATTTATAATTTTGAATATTTAATAATTAACATAATAAAAAATAAATTGTTTCTTTAATTCTTATATAAAATTCAAAATTATAAATTTAGCATTATTTATCAATTAATTACAAAAAATTCTTTTTCATTTAGACAAATCTGATTATTTCTTTAATTTTGTAATTATTTATGTTGTTTAACTATGAATACATATAATTTTTAATAATCACATTCAATAATTTTATACAATATTATAGTTAAATTAATTGTTTTAAATTTTTTGTAATTATTAAATATGTATAAATAATTTTACATAATATTAAAATTAAAATTTAATATTCTTAGACTTAAACTTAAAATTAATAGAAATATTAATAATTTTATATTAAAATTTATAATATATTAATAAGTATATTATAATTTAATTTTTTTAGTTATGTTAATTATAAAATCACGAAATAATTCATTGTTGTCTCTTCTAAAATGCTGAGATTCATGGCTAATTTAATTCAAAGCTTTTTGCATTGAACTTGAAAAAAATATATATTTACCAAATAATATAAGTTTGAAATTTGATATGGATCACTAAACAAAAAATTTAAAAATTTATTCGCCGCTTTTCAGCATTAATTCATCCTTGTGAACTGAGTAATTTCGACTTTTGGTTTTAAAGAAGAAGAAAAATACATGTTGCTTGTTTTAAATTATCAACGCATTTTTTTTCTCTACAACCCTGTACTATTTTTGAGAGCATCTAGATTATCTTTAATTTACATAAGAGGCGGTATCCGCCTCATTCACTCTATTCATGCTTTGTTGACCCCTGAACGAAAGTGGGATTGATTACATTTCTATTCATGGCTTAGTTTAAAGTGTTGATCAAATGCAGTGATCCAAATTGATAACTGCTTGCCAAGTATTATTAAAATTGTGCTTTATATATTTATTAAGTATGCAAAAGTTTACAATTAATTTGGCTATAATAAATAGTAAAATTATTAAATGCTCGATAGTAAAATCATACCGATTTTCTGGCAACTGCAATATAATTCAATAATTCATGTGATGTCACATCATCACTTCGAATTAATTATTATTAGTCTAAAATTCCAGATAGCCAATAATTTCAATGCTCAATTGATCAATCAATGCTCGTAAATTATAGCGGTTTTCAATTACCCAGACAGAATTATAAGCCAGAGCCAAAATCTATGCTCCATAATCAAAAATTCAGTCCAGTATAAATAATTCAAGACACAAATCATTCTCCATAATCGAAAAATTTGTATTAAATAATTCAAACGCTATTGTCAACCACGCCCATAATCAAAACAATTTGCATAAATAATTCATGTATTGCCAAATCATTCTCCATAATCGAAAAATCGGCATAAATAATTCATGCATAGTTAATACATCATGCTCCATAATCAAAAATCCTAGCAAATTATAATTCATGTATCATGTCAAATCATTCTCCATTATACTGAAAATTCCAAGCATACAAATAATTCATGTGTTGTCAAATCATGCTCCATAATCAAAAAAATCGGTACAAATAATTCATGTATTGTCAAATCATTCTCCATAATCGAAAAAATCGGTACAAATAATTCATGTGTTGTCAAATCATGCTCCATAATCAAAAAAATCGGTACAAATAATTCATGTATTGTCAAATCAACCTTTCCATTATCAAAAAATTAGTTACTTTTTACGACTACGGTGTCTATATAAACCATATAGTTTTCATACTGCTTTTGCATCATACATCCCAAAGTCTCTAAAAATCTCTCTCTTCCAACAAACGTGGATCCTTCAAGAAATATCAAACAATCAATCTCATTCCAAATAGCCTTCCAAATTCATATGAGTATCCACCATTTGGAACCCAAATTCCTCAAAAATTTATCTCAACCACCATATAATTTCGTCAACAATTTGCTCCTAGTCAAAAATTTTACCCACCCCGCACTTTCCGCAAAATCCAAATCAATTTTCACAAAATTTTCCTAACGATCCTACAATGTTTGCATCTCCCGGGTTCAACAATACATGATGTCCAATGTCATGCCTCAACAAAATCGTGGAAATGTTACAAATATTGATAATTTCCATTATCAAGGTGAAGATTACAATGAAGATGTATACGGAGACGGAAAGAAAGTTGCTTGGTCACTTATTGATGACATCGCTCTAATTTTGGCATATATTAACACCACTACCAATCCGCAAATAGGTACATCTCAAAAAGCTCTACGATGTGGAAAGATATACTTTCACATTATAGATCCGGGAAGACAATGCCAACATCAATTCCGTAAATTTGGATCGATTAGATCTCGGAGAATTGCTAGTGTCAAAATGGGTTGAAATTCGAGGCGAGAGACAAAAAGAAGCGGAATGAATGATGAAGATGTGATCCGAATCGCACTTACCATATGGGAGCATTCAAATAAGGGTCATAAGTTCAACTTTATGGAGCATTGGAAGATATTAAGGGTTTATCCTATGGGAATTTGTTGGGTGTGTGCCTACTTCGAATCTACCATGTCATGATTCAAATACCAAATGCCAAACACCGCAAGTAGTGGAAGAGATCACGCACAAATGATGATTTCACAACCTATCGTCCTTGGTGAAGATGTTCAAATGAATGTAGAAGACACCGCTACTAGTCTGTGAAAACGCCAAATGGGTGTGAAAAGGCTAAAAGTAAGGGAAAACAAAGGTCGGCCAACAATCATTTTCCTACATCTCATTGGAGCCTATGAGCATTAGCTATAAAGAGAAGATGGATATCGAAAGGAGAAGATTGCTTTGGAAAGGGAAAGACTTGAGGAGGATAGAATTGCTCAACAAAAAGGAATTGGAAAAGTTGCTCGCAAAGACAAGAAAGCGGGATCAAAAGTTTCAAGCAGCTCTACTTTTGCAAGCGAGTGGAAAAGAAAATTTATCGAATTGAAAAAAAATGTTTAATAAACAGCAAATTTTAGAATGTAGTAGTAGTATATCCCTACGTTTTATGTTTCCAAGTGTATTAATTTAAGTGATGTTTATTATGTTTTAGAGTTGAATGTTTAATGTTTAAGTATTTTATGTTTAATTCACGAGTATTTGCTTTACGTATTTTAAGTATATTATTAAATTTTATTTTTAACATCATGTAAAATTATTTTCCATTTTCATGTTCTCAATTATTTAATATATGATAAGAACAAATTATAAGTTGTATTATTAATATATATTGAATTTGATAAATGAAAAATAAATAATTTTTAAATAATACAATTAATTGTTTTTATGTTTAATTTATCGTATTTATCCGAATGTTTTAAGTATATTATTAATTTTCAAATTTAATGTAATATAAATTTATTTTCTATTAATTGTTTTAAGTATTTCATTATTACTTTAGAGTATTGATTTTCATATTTTAAATGTATTATTAAAATTTAATTTAAATGTAATGAAAATTATTTTTCATTAATTATTTAAGTATTAAATGTATAATAATTAAATTTATAAGTTGTATTAGTAATATATATTGAATTTGATAAATGAGCAATAGATAATATTTTAGAACTATTAATTTAAATAAGAAGTATTAAATATAGAAAAAAACATCTATTTGGACAATGATGTATTTGAGAAAAATTATATTAAAATGTGTAAAATTTTGGTGGGTATTTTTGATAGAAAAGTATTTTGGAGGGAAAATAAGAGGGAAATTTTTTAAAAATTATGTGAGAGAAATTTGAGTGAAAATTTTTGAATTTTAAAATTTGAAATAAAAATATGTTTGAATGTTTTTATTTTTATTTGAGAAAAATTAACTTTTTGTAAATAGAAACAGACTTCATATATATATTTTTTTATAAAATCACCTCTATATATTTTAATACTATATTTTTCTTATCTTTATATTATTTCTCTCTTCTTTACTCATCTTTCTTTCTCTCTTTCTCTCTATCTTTTACTTATTTTTCTCTCATCCCTTTCTTTCTCATTCCTCTTCTCTCATATTTTTATTTCCCTTTATTTCTCATCTTCTTACTCTTTCTCTCACATCTTTTTTTCTTTCTTATTCCATTTTCTCTTTCTATTTCTATCTCATCTCTATTCACTTTTTATCTTTCTTCTCTCTCTGTCTCTATACAATTTATCTCTTCTCTTCTGTTGGTCTATCATTATTATTTTTCTATCAATCATTATAGTATTTTATAAGTAAAAATATATTTAAATTATATATTTAATACTAAGGGTAAAAAGAACTTTTAATTCACTGGGATTTCAATATATTAATCACACTAAATATCAGTATTAATAGTGTATCCATCTAATATACCTATTACCTTTTCACTATACTGTCAGTTCCATTACCTTTTCATTTCTTGTAAATGAACCAAATGCCTTCTCACAGGCGCAACCTTAGAAGTTTAGGGGATTCGAATATCTCTTATATTGTTGCTCAAGTAGTAATTAGAAATCCAAAATATTTTTTCCATCATAAGAAATGTTCCCCATCATAGGTTTAACACACTAACATTGTTTGTATAGTTGGGCTAAAAATCAATTTGATAATATGAAATTATTCATTAAAATTAATGGATTAATAAATTTTAATTAAATTGTTTTGGACAATGAAATTTTAAATTTATCTTCTTTGCCACATCACGTAACAAACTAATTTATTTTTAGTGAATTATAATAACTTAATAGGTGTATCTCTTCTATACTTTCATTTTTCTCATACTACATATTTTCTAAAAGTACTTATTTGCATTTTTTTGTAAAATGTTAAAATAAATTTCAATGATTATTTTTTATTTTATTTTTAAGTTAAATATTAATTTTTGATAGATTGTAATCTTTTACACATTTTTATTAATAATATCTTATGCTTAATTTCAAAAATTAGTATTTCTACATATAGTTAAGAAAAAAATCAATAAAATGACAAAATGATACAATTTGAGTAATTCAACATTCAAATCAAATATCTATCAAATAGTATTAATTACAAACAATTTGAATAATTTAGCATTTTGATTTGAATATTTAGAATTAAATTTTAAGCACTATATTTTTTATAATTTAATTAATTTAACATTCATATTTTAGTATTTAACGTTCATATTTCAATATTTAGTTTTACCAACAGACCCTAAGGTTTTTGCAAGTTGGGGAATCAACTAATTCAATATATGTTAAGACATATCGCGTCATGATTCCCTCCCCTTCCCAACCCCCACCCCCCAGGTCTCCATTTTTTAATTCATATTCGGTAGCATCCTCCATTTCTTAATTGTAAAAATAATTTAATACAATAAAGTAGAATTTTGATTGTATTTTTGGCTTTGTAGTAAATATTAAATTCAAAAGTTATAGGCCATATGTTACATAGTCTGAATAATTTACAATACTATACTATTCCTCATCATTTTAGAATTTTTTTATTTGCCAAAGGATTCTTTCTCATCATTTTAAAGCAAAATATTGCCAACATTGTTTTATTATTTATTTATTTTTTTGGCGGTTCTCCCCAACGATTGTTCTCGTGCAAGCATATGCCAAATTCGGCAATCAAAAATTCCATAGACAAAACAATCCATAATATGAGTGTTGAAAATTGAGAGAAAAACAAAATGAATACTTGTATTTTTTCAATATGGTGTAATATATGTCGGTGTAAGCGTCGTATAAATATAGAAATGAAATATATATATAAAAGGAAACTAAATATTACCTAATTATGACTAAATATTGTTTAACATATTTATAAGAAATATTCTGAATATATTCTAATATAACATATTTATAAAGGAATATTTTGAATATATTCTAATATCGTCTCAAACTCAAAGTGAGGGAGCAAACTTGAGTTTGAAAAGAAGATCAAGAAAGCGAGGTCAGAAGTGGCGATCAGAATACACAAGATCAGTAAATAGCAAATCTGAACAATAGATCAACAAATAGCAAATTGTTAAACAATAGATCGATAGTACAATCAACTACAAATATTAAGATTTAGACAAATAACAGATTGGAGTATAATTATAACAAACAGATTGTAACACAATCAGTGACAAATACCAAAATTTGAGAAATAACAGATCGGAGCATAATTGGCAATAAACACTAAGATTTAGACAGGTTGAGACTAAAATAATATTAAACAAAATATATGGATCACAAATTTGAAAGCCAATTGGATACAATATATATATATAACTTCTAAGTGTGGCCGAAAAAGAGAGCAAAAATCGGCTGGCCCGCACAACAAACAACTAACAGAAGGGTTTCGAAGCACTATTGCAAATTTGAAACTTCCAAATTCGGCCAAAACAAGAAAAGAGAGCCAAAATCGGCTGGCCCGCACACAAACAAATAATGGATGGCTCTGCTAAAAAAAAAAAAAAATGATGTGCAAACAATCAAGAGAAAAATTGATTAGGCCGAAGATGCTTTGCCCAGAAAAAAGAAATTTGAAACGTCTTTGCCCAGAAAAAAAAAAATAATAATTGTGAGGGAAAAAAAAAATAATAATTGTGAGGCCACAAACTTCCAAGTACGGCCAACCTTCAAGTGCTAGGCCACAAACTTCCAAGTACGGCCAAAAAACAAGTATGGCCAATTTGGCCAGAATCAATTTTTGCCGGGAAAACCGTAGCTATGGCTTTGGAAACCGAAGTTTGTGGCCAAGGAAAAGTACGTGGCAGCCGATTTGGAATATTTTGTTTGGCAAGCTCTTTTCATTTATAAATAAATTTTTTTTAAAATAAAAATAAATTATTTAAACACATTTTTATTTTAAAATTTAAAATTCAAATTCTTCCACTCAAATTCCTCTCATATAATTTTAAAAAATTTTCCCTTTTATTTTTCCCTCCAAAATACTTTTTCTATCAACAAATACTCACCAAAATTTTTATATATTCCAATAAAACTTTTTCTATTTGCAAATAAAATTACCTTGTCTAAATGGACGCTAAGTTATCGAGCTTCGAAGTTCACTAGCCAAGGTGATGGTTGCGACGGGTTACAATTTGAAATTGGAGCAAGAAGGTTGTGGGGGATAAGGAGTGAGGCTGACGGACTAGCAATGGGTTAGGAAGTGGTTTTTTTTTTCTTTTTTTTTTGACAAAAGCTTTGATACCATGTTGAAAATTGAGAGAAAAACAAAATAAATAGTTATATTTTCTGAATATGTTATAATATAATTCAACAAGCGTTGGAGAAGATAAATGAAGAGTTGTATGTCGTGGTTCAAGAAGGATGAATCACTCTCAAAAGGAATATATTGATTCTCTCCAATTAGTTGATCTCAGAGGTGCGATGACGAACTCAATGAAGTCCGTTATAGTGATCCGCCATCGTGAAAAATATGCTAGACATGCTCAATTTTATAAATTTAAGAATGAAATATGTTTGTAAGGAAACTAAATATTGCCTAACATAAAGAATATTTTGAATATATTCTAACATGACATATTTATAAAAAAAATATTGTGAATATATTCTAACAATGAGATCATCACTAACTGCAAGAGGGATTGGTTAAAAGGCTTCAAGTGGAATTTTGGGAGGCGCTAGATGGTTCTCAGTTTGTCTGCTTTTTAGGGTGCCGCAACTTGAAATGGACGGTAACTTGTCGGCGCAAATCCGTCTAGGAAGGAGATCCATGTAAATGCGCAGATTAACTTAGTTTCTGCCTTTGAGAATCTTATTGGGAGAAAATAGATGGTGCGAATTCAAAATTTACAAACTACGATTCCAAAACTGTTAGTTTTTAATTTTTCTTTAGGTGGAAGTAAAATCAAACTTTGAAAATGTCGGTTTTGATCCAGTTTTAGAACTATCTGTTCACGGTTCAACTTTGATTTAATTCCAATTCTAGATATGCTTTTACTTTCAATTATAGAAAAAATAATTTAAATTTAAAAGTTATAAATAAAATATAACTTAAACTTAGAAAAGTATATATATAACTTACACTTGGAATTAAGGAAAAAAGACTATATTTATTTATATTTTGAAAGGTTATAATTTTTGTTGTAATAAAATATAAAATAGACTTAAAATCTATAAATAAAATATAACTTAGATTTAGAAAAAAAATATAACTTGCACTTACAATTAAAAATTAAAGTGAGAAAAATTATGTGTTATTTATATATTGAAGATTGTAATTTGTTTCTTAAAAAACATAACATAAACTTAGAAGTCATAAAACAAATGTAATTTAGATTCAGAAAAAAAAATAGTACTTGTATTTGAAATTAAAAAAGAAAGTGAAAAAGGTGTATAGTTTATTTGTATATATTTATTTCTTAAAAAAATAGGTACCGAATCGATCAACTCGCTTTAAGTTTCATTTGTTCCACATTTTGAGGAATTGAACCCAATCACCATACTGCCTCGATTATGGTTTTGAAATCACATGTATTATTTCGATTCGTGAACGAAACCAGCATTCGATTTGATTCAATCAAATCAAAGTCATCTCAAGTTCAACATATTTATAGACAAAAGAACTGTTGGTAGATTGATAATCAATAATAGTTTCTTTCTGACTAATAGATATTGTATTCATGATCAAGCTCTTATTAGTGCTAAAACTGTTTATGGAGAATTTAGCCAGTGTCCCTCTCTGCTGCGCATGTACGGAACGGAAGTTAATCTCTTTAGTTAGACATGTTGCCTCTTCCTTGTAATTAAAAAAGTAATAATTAACAAAGACATTCACATATGTTGATGGTGATGAGTTAGATAGGGAAAAATAAATAAATAACTAATCTATCTTAAAAAATAATTAATGAATGGGAGTGGAGAAGAAAAGAAAGAAGGGAAAAGAGTTCAGTGAGAAAAGAAGAATTTTTCATGTACAGTACATTCTTACACACGAATAAATTTTAACTACCTTTTTCTGGGTTTTACTTTAGGTTCAATTTTAATAATGTTTTTATTAACTAGCTAGCATTTGTATTATACCTAGACTAATTTATTCTTGGTACAATATTTTATTTAATTTATTCTTGGTGAGTATTTTATTTCTTTATTGTCTTCCTATGTTATTGTTTGTTATACTTTTTCCAAGTTAATGATAAATTATTTAGGATTCTTTGTCTTGATTAGTATTTCACAAACTTAGAAAAATTAAAATCTTAAATTTGATACCACAATTAATATGAGTATTTTGAGTAGACTAATTTTACAATTTGCATAAATTTCTCCATTGTAGAAAAATTCTGCTTACAGTTACCTGATTAATTAAGTTTTACGGATTTAATAAAAAATTAAAAGTTTTTCTATTTTTGGTTGGTAATACTATATAAAAGGTACCTTTAATTGCTAATGACAATAGGCAATAGTCCCCTAATCGCCAGTTTCTAACTCCGTTGTGTCACTAATGAAGAGTACGCCAAGAATTAATATTATTTGAGAGTGTTTTGTATTAATGAAACTATTTGGAGTGTACATTTGTTGTCATGAGCTTTTTTCTTCAACTTAATTCTTCTGTTTATGTATTGATGACCATATTTTGGTTATAAAAGGAATATTTTACTGGGAAAACTACCAAACAATCTTTTTCTACTTCACTAAACTTGGTAGCAATAGGATATTGGATACAGCATCATTATTCGGTAAGATTGTATAACATGAATAATTTTTTAGTAATAGTATAAATTTGATACCTAAAATATGCATAATTTAACGGATCAAAATTATTAATCCCTTCACCCAAAAAAAAAAGGGGTTAAATATAACTTTTTTTTAGTTATTTGATATAATTTATATTTAATGAATTATTAAATGTATAATTTTATATTTATATTTATATTTTTAATTATGGTTATACATAACTATTATTATTATTATGGATATTAGAGAAATTTTATTTAAAAATAAACATTTTTTTAAAACGAAAATAATTTTAAAAGTGCACTCTTTTTCATGACGAAAGAAATAGTTTCTTTATCAAGTAGTGCAATTATTGTATTCAATATTTAGTGGTTGAACAAGACTTACTTTGTCTCGTAACTAACTAGCACTTTTAGTATCTGCTGCTCATAAATATTCTTTTCAGTATAAGCATTATTCAATGCAAATTGTCATTTTACCAGCGGCATAGATGGACATATATAGCTATCTAACTAACGATTTCCTTTTTCTTTTTGTCCAAAAGTTTCCATGTACTTTGGGCGAATTTCGATGGTTTTAATGCTTAGGATAAATTTTGGATCTTTCCTGTTTGATTTTCGCGTTTACGCTTCGATGCCTTTGTTTGTTCCTTTGCCATGACAGATAAACAAGGAACAACAACAACAACAATAATAATACAATAATAGAGTAGTCCACCAAACATACAAGTGGCAAAGTGATTTTGGAAGGGCAAACTGATATTTTTATAGAAAAAATTATATGTTATAAACATTTTTGTGTATGCATATATATATATATATGTGTAATTAACATTTTTTAATCTATGAAAAACTCTTTTGATGACAACATGTAATATATGACACTAACTACTCCAAGAATGGTCTCATCGTTTTATTTGTTGATGTTTCAAGTTATCCAAGGAAATTGTTATTCTAAATGTACTGCTTTTTGTTCGTTAAAGTTTCACTTCTTTAAGTATATTTGTGAAACTCTAGAAAAGTTGAACTAGTCCTACCAAGTAATTAATCATCCATGCATGTTGCCTTTAGCATCTTAATTTTGTAGCAAATGATCAGAAGACTATCTTAATTTTGGAGTGTGATATATTATTAATACACTACAAGAGGGACAAATAATCTGATTCTCATGAATTAATCAAATTAGAGAATAAAATATTTATCTCCTGATTTTGTACATACTTAATTATCCTACATGATACAGCCAGCCATTGAAGCAATATTTACCCCATTGACCGAACACAAAGAGGAAGTCAATGCCAAAAATGCAACGATAATTTAGTATTAACAAGCAAAACTGCTATCAATTTTATAAAATCCAAAAGAATCCTTACTAATCTAAACACTACTATCAACAAGAGAAGATGTTTACATACTAGGCTTTAGAAGTACTATAATGAAGGTAATAGAGATTTATAGTTCATATGGTCTCCATATTTGGCAGACTATCAAGATTGGGAATCTCACCTTCAAGATTGTTTTTTTTTTTTTGACATAAAGAATGAAATAGAAATAAAATATAATGACCCATAAAATTCCAATTGCCAGAAAAAGCTGTACACTTGAATCTGATCTTTATAACCAATAAAGCATACAATTATCTATCATCTAAACATGGTGTGATATGCTAATAGTGTGCTCAGTCTGCTGTTAAAGAACTGACAGACCAACACAATCATCCATTCCCCATGCGGAGAAGAGCATACAAGATTTCCAGTAACTGCCCAACTTAGCACAAGCTCAAGTGAATAATTCTCCAGCATGAGCAATCCCGATATAGATTCCCACTTGGCCAGCCAAATCAAAGGGGGAAGAGCATCGTTGCAATCTTAAATAATCCATCTATTCCTTCTCTTGGGAAAAAATACTGGTTTAGAAGGCTGCAGGTTGATTTTTGTTGAATATCAGGCACACTGCTTAACGCTCAATCCATGATCTTTTAAAATTAAAATATGAAGATACACAAGTATGATACACAAGGTCAAGCAACAATAGACAACTTCAATGAATGAGCAACAATATGAAGATACAAATGGCATCTAAAATACGTGAATGCATAACCACGTGTAAAAGGACACAATGCACCGAAAATACGAAATGAAGACTATATAACTGCACAATTTTTAAATACGAAATGAAAAGGACTAAGCTTTTTCTTTCATAAAATTAATACTGCACTACAGAAGTATATATACATACAACCAAATAACAAAGAGAAAAATCCCAAAAATAATAATTTCCTGAACAAAATAGATAGAGCACAAAAGAACCTTTGATTGAAATCTTTCAGTCACTTTGGGGCCTCTTAAACTTCTTCACACACTTCTTCACAATTGTCTTGCTAAGCAAAGGAACAACCATGGTTGCTGCAACATTAAGCAGATGCCGCTAATAAGAATGCCTGGATTCATTCATGCTGGCTGAATCTCAATTAAAGCCAAACACTAAGAAATTTAACCTTGGGCCAGCTGAAACACATACCAAATGCGGAGATAGCAAAAAAAAGAAAGAAAATTCCAATAAAAATCCAACACCATCAAGTAAAGATTTACGAGGTAATGACAAAAGCAGTTTACTCACAAAATTCCTAAACGAACATCGTATCATAAAGAAGTTTACTGAGAATCTTAATCACTCAAATTAAATCCCACAAGACCGCTCTAACAGTAAAATCAGGAAGAAAAAAATTTGAACATTAAACGAAATGAATTGGAGAAACAAATACCGATAAACTTCAAACATTCAGAATCAAAAACTTAGAACAAAATCAACCTGAAGGATGCCTATGGACGGCGAACGGACGACCTTCATCGAGATCTAGCCAAGGAAGACCAAAAGGATGCCGTTCAGATGGCTAGGATGAGTTGAAGCTGTGGACGACCTTCCGGCGATGAGGTGAAGCAAGACTGAAGGCGTACGGCCTGAGTCAATGGCGGCAAGACTGACCACAGACCAAGACCTGCTTGAGGAGCTGTGGACCTTACTCAATGGCGGCAAGATAATTCCTTTGTGGCCTTATTTTTGGCTTCTTGAGGAACCAAAAAGACCAGAGCTTGTCAATGTTGACGATGGGGCAATGAAATTTCTTGCGAAGCTTCTGGAAGTACCTCATACCAACTTTCCTAAAGTACCCTGGATGGTACTTGTCGAAGAGGATCCTGTCGTGGTGCATACCTCTGGTGTTACCTCGGCCTAGTACAATTATTAGAAATTAAGCGTTATAATGTAGGTAGGCTAAGTTTGACATAAAGAAAAATATATTTAGTCTAATCATTATTCTTAACCAAAGAAATTTAATTATAATTAATTTATAGTGTATTTAAAAAGTCTCTTGAAGTAAAATAATATAGGCAAATTCACATATATTAGGTGCATTAATTAATGCAATTATTAGAAATTAAGAGCCATGAATTAAAAAAGTTAAATTTGGCCTAATGAATAAATTACATAACCCGATTATTATCCTTAGCTAATTCCAATCATTATATAAGTAGTGGTAATCAAAGAAGCCTTTTTTTGTTAGTGTAAATTATGTGGACAAATTCATAAATATTATGATGTCTTAGTATAGTTATTAAAAATTAAGAGCCACAATATAAATTAGCTAAGTTCGTATAGTGAATAAATTGTTTAACCTAATCATAATTATTGGTCAAAGAAGGCTATTAGTCAATAGTGTATTTTAACTCTAAATGATTATGTATTTTAAGTAAAATTATATAACAAATGTATAAATATTAGGTGTCAACATACAATTAATGAAAATTAAGTGTCATAATACAAATTAACTAAGTTCGACCCAACAAAAAAATTGTTTAACCAATCTTATTTCTTATAATATAAGCCCAATTAATATAAGGTTAGGCCCAATCAATTTGACCCAATTAATATTTATATAATGTAAGTTAAATCATATTTATTTGTTAGCCCAATCATAGGACCATTTGTAAACCCAATCATAACAATTATAGGTCATTTGATAGCCTAATCATAGGTAGGGTGCAAATCGAGTTTTCGAATTGTTCGAGTTGTTCGGTTCAGTTGTTCGAGTTGGCCATTTTCAAAGGCCAACTGAAACTCAATCGAATCGATGGAATTCGATTCCGAGCCGACCGAATTAATTCGGTTTCGGTTCAATTAATTGAAAACCAAATTTTGAATCTTTCCAATTGAATTCAATTCAATTTCAATTCTAATTTTTAAAATTACAAATCCATATTTATACCTAAATTAATTTTATTTTTAATATGGCCCAATTAAAATAGTTATTATTATAATAATACCCATAATTTATTTCTATTTTAATTTTAAAATAAAAATCTAATTTTATTCAATCACATCCTCAAAATATATTTATTCCTTTCAATTGCACCTCAATATTTCAATACAAAATTTATTTAATTAATATAATATTTCATATTAATATGATGAATTAATAAAATAGTAGTGATTAATTATAATTTCCATATGAGGACCAAATAATTGTTAATTTATCATGATCAACTTTTTCCATTAATTTTCTTCTACAAAATCTATACATGTTATTCTCCATATTTTTCTATTATTTATCATTTCTATAAATAATTTTACATTTTAAAATAAATTTCTTTTCCTATTATGATTTAATAGTTATCAATTCTTCAAACTATACTAAATTGTACATGTTTTAATAGCGATGTTAGTAATAATATATTTTGATTACGATTTTTGATCATATAATCTCACAAATGAGGCAAGGAGGAGCTATTTTTATTGTTACTATTCCAAATTGCTCAAATTAGATTCACTTGTTTATGATTTGATTTTGATACTAACCTATAAATTTACAACTATCAATGTTGAATCATACCTTATTAGAGAAGCAAATTCAAAATATATATATATATATATATATATATATATATATATATATAAATCAGCTTAGTTTTATAAGTAAATAGTTACATTATATACATGCAAAGATGCACCTTATTGGTACATGATCCATAAATAAACATGTGTTCTATACAATAAATTACAAATTAAAAGGTAAATAAAACTACATGTTGATAATTTGGTAATTTTGAAATTTCAAACTTTTGACTTTGAATTATTAATAATTAATGAATATACAAGTAAATAAGTAAAACTTTGAAATTATTAAATTAATAATAACTAATATCTAATTATTACTCACTAATCAACTTGTGCCTTTGTGGTTATTAACTTATTATTTTCAAATTACAAAATTATACACTCAAATAAGACATGAATAAGTTATTAAATAAGAGAATTGAGCTATCATATTTGTGTAAGTTAATAATAATAAATATCTAATTAATATTCATTAATTACTTTGTGGTGATTAATTATAAAGTTACACACTCAAATGAAATAGGGATGAGTTATTAAATAAAATAATTGCATGTTTGTATTGTCATAAGTCATAAGTCATATGTACAAAACTACACATGTTATTTTCTATTTTTTCCACATATTTATCTTATTTTTAAATAATTTTTACATTTTTAATAAATTTCTTTTTTCCTTGTATGATGTAATGTACTAATAGTCTAATATCATTATTACGATTTTAATATCTCAATGAGATAATAACTCAATTAGGACACTAATGCCATTATATTACAATTATCAAATCGACTTGTTAGTTATGAATTATTTACTTAGTTAATAATTCAATAAAACTAAAATCACAAGAATTATATATATCTTTTACCATATAGCAATTAGCATATGTATATATTGTAATGTAAATCAAGTAGTAATACAATAAGTAAATATTCACATTTTATACCATCTACGTTATATACACTTTATTTGTATCCATTTACAAATAAATACGTGTTCTATACAACAATTATAAATTCAAAAGTAAATAAAATCACACATTCAATTATTTGGCAATTTTTATATTTCAAACTTTAGAGTTTTGAATTATTAGTAATTAGCAAAGTTAGAAGTAAAAATTACTAAATAAATAAAACTTCGTGATTATTAAGTTAGGCGGCTACTGAGGGAAATGGGAATAATTACTAATAATAGTGGTTGGTTTATGTTGGGAAATGGAAATGATTATAAATTAATTGTAATAATTAGTATTAATTAATTAGTTATTATTAGTTAATTATTTATTATAATATTTATTTAATTAATTATTAATAAAAATATTATTAATTAAATTAATCTTAAGTAATTATTTACTAGTAATTGTAATAATTAATATTAGTAAATGAGATTAATTAATATTAATTATAATATTAAATTACAATATTAAGTAAATGAATGATTAATTAAATTAATCTTAATTAGTTAATTTATTATTACTTAATAATAATAAATTAATTTATATTAATTAATTAATTAGTATTAATTATAATAAATAATATGAATTAATTAATTAGTTTTAGTTAATTAATTAGTTAGAAATAATTAGTAATTAATTAATATTATCAATTAATTATTTATAAATTAATAATACCTTAATTATAATAATTACTATTTAATAAAAAGAGATTAATTAATTAATTTATTTATAATATTAAGTAAATGAATAATTAATTAAATTAATTTTGATTAAATAATTTATTATTACTTTTAATAATAATAAGTTAATAATAAATTAATTTATATTAATTATAATAATTAATTAATTATTAAATTAATTAAAAAATAATTAGTATTCCTTACCTTCCATACCCCCCAATATTGGGGGTATAAGAATTACCCCATATGGGGTAATCAAAAGTAAGAAAAAGTAGGTTATCCCATTCCATTCCCTTGAACCAAGCGTGGGAATGGAATCAAACCCATGCTCTAAGCACCCCTTAGTAATAACCAATGCCTAATTATTACTCACTAATCAATTTGCACTTTTGTGGTTATTATTATTAAATGACAAAGTTATATGTTCAAATGAGACATGGATAAGTTAGGTTGGATGAGAAATGAGATTTTCTCTATCATATTTGTATACTATATAGTATATACATAATTTTTCCTCACTTTTTCATTTACTTATCAATTTTTTCATAATTTTACACATTTTTAATAAATTTACATTTAATATTCTCCAACATTTAATCTTTTCCAATTTACTATACTAATGACAAGAAGTACAATTATTTGTATAATCATTTCCAATATACACATTATTTGTATATAATTTATAAATATGTGTTGTGTTGTATACAATAAAATGCAAATTAAAAGTTAAAATACAAGAATACACATCTTAACAATTTTACAAATTCTTTTAATTTTTAAAGTTTCACACACATATATAATAAATCAAATACAATCAAGCATATTTTTATAGTATATAATTATATGCATATATATATATATATATAAATATATGTATAAAATTTGGTTTCTCGAATTTCAATCCATATTCGATTTGGTTTTGAATCCAAATTCGGTTTTTGAGTCGGTTGGTTTGGTTTTCGTTTTAGGACCCCAAACTCGAAATCAATTCTAATTGAATTCGAGTTCAACTCAATTCAAAATCAAAATCGTCGATTCAATTTTTAATTCGAATTTTCAATTTGGTCGATATTCAAATTAATTTGAAAATTGCACACCCCTAATCATAGGTTCATTTGTAAGCCCAATTAATTTATAAGCCAAATCAACGCAAACCCAATGATAGGTTCATTTGTTAGCCCAATCATAACCTTTAGTGACTATAATATTATCACTAAAAGTCATAAATTTAGTGACGATTTTTTTGTTACGAAAACACATTTTGTAACTTTTTCGTGATAAGTGGAGTGCATGTGTACTTTCAATTGCATATGTTTATTAAATTTTATTATGAAAATTTTAATGTAATTTAAAATTTAAATTTTGTATACACAATTTTTTTTCATTCATGTACAAATAATTATGACTATAATTGAATTAATAGTGTAATTATTGTTAAAAATGTATAATGTTTTCAAAATTAGAAATGTAACTTATTGTAGTAATAACAATTGACAAAACTTGAAAAGTTTAAGAAACAAAGTTAAAAAAACACAAGCGGCAATCAAAATTTTTCCATGGGCGGAGAGGAGTCCATAAAACCAAGTCATTCTTTCACCGTAATTGAACCCAATTTCTTACTTATTATTTTGGCAAATTCCTTATTCATTACAACTACCAATTTGGTGATGACATTTTCTCGCCACTATACCGTTCTACAATTATAATTCCTAAAATATACATAGATTTATGAATTAGTGACCACAAAATGTCGCCACTAATTTCAGAACATTTGGTGATGATATTTTCTCATCACTAAACCGTTCTACAATTATAATTCATAAAATATACATAGTATTTGTAAATTAGTGACCACAAAATGTCGCTACTAATTTTTCATTAATAAATTTTATAACATTTGGTGACAACATTTTTTCATCACAAAATCGCTTTATAATTATAATTCATTAAATACACATAGTATTTATAAATTAGCGACCACATTTTTTCGTGAATAATTTCAGATCAATTTTGTGATGACAATTCTCGCCACCAAACTATTTGATGCTTATCTTTGGTGATTTAGATCAAATGTTGTCACTAATTGTAGTGCAAATTCCCGCTTTTTTTGGTGCCATCATATTTAATGACGACTTGGACACAACATTTTCCATTTGGTCACTAAATATGTTATGACGACTTTGATTTAGTGACGACTCACTTAGTGGTCACCAAATGCTATTTAGTGATCAAATTGATTGTTGTCACCAACATTTTGGTCACTAAAGGTTATTTTCTTGTAATGGCTCTTGCCTGATTTATCTTCAAGTGGTAATTAATTGTGTGTTAGAGTATAGATTGTTTCATTAGTTTGTTTTGGAAATAAAATTTCTCATTTATTTATTTTAAATGGAAAGTAATTTATTCAATGTAACTCCAGCAATCACTCGAGTAACAATCTGGAAACTATAGGCATTGACATTGAAATCATCTCCAAGGAAAAAATAAAACCAGCATCACCAACTCGATCCAGATCACTTGAAAGTCCATAGACTTTCCATCTTGGATCAACTTAGTCCTCACATGTATGCAAATCCATTAATCTTTTCTGTCGAAACAACAACCTGAGCAGCAGCAACAGGCACAATAACAATGTCATTTCTGAAAGAAGGCAACACTTGAGACGATCACTCCCGGAAGCTTTGGTTCTGTTCTATCCACTCGCTGGAAAAATCAAAGATAATCTACATGTTCTATATGTTCTCTGTAATGATGATGGAGTTTACTATGTTGAAGCTCGAGTAAAACTGTTCCTCTCTGAATTCCTTCAACAGCCAGAAAACGAGTCTATAAACCAGGTGTTTCCTCATAACCCCAGTTCTTCAGAATTTTTGTCAGAAACTCATCTGATTTTGATTCAAGTGAACTTTTTCTTATGGTGGATTTCAATTGGTGTGTACATATCACACAAGGTTGGTGATGCCCTCTCCCAGTGACATTTGTGAAATCATGGGCAGCTAAAGCATGCGAATCTTCATCCGAACAAACAATAGATCCTAGTTTCATTTCACCATTTGTTTTTCCTTCTGATTCCAGTTTATACAAAGATTCATTTATGGTCATACTGAATCTAATAAAGGAACACAACTCCGTCACAAGGAGATTTGTGTTCGACCGTTGGGGCTTAACAGCGCTTCAATCCAAACTAGCAGTGAATCTGAGTTCACTGACTGCTGTTATGGGGCTTCTATGCAAATCATTCATAGCAACTTCGTATGCACGATGTCCGATTCCCAAGCAGTTCAATTTGACACCGCAGGTGAACTTAAGGCAAAGAAGTTCGCCACCTTTACCACTTCTTTCATTTGGCAATATATTTTGATGTCATTTGCTAAGTGTAGCGTTAACCATTCAAATGTAGAACTACAGTCATTGGTGAATGAGATAAGGAGTACAATTGGAACTATTGACAATGGTTTTGTTGAAGATGTAAAGGGTGAAAATAGGGTTCTCAAGTTGATGGGGCCATTGAAAGATTTGGGAGCATTTTGCGCCATTAACAATGTTGGATCTTTTGCAATTACTAGTCTTTGTAAAATTGGTGTTTATGGAGCTGATTTTGGGTGGAGAAAGCCCGTATGGTCATGTACAGGCAGTCGAAGAACAAATTTATATGGACTGAGGAATCTGGTGATCCTAATGGATACCAGATCAGGGGAGGGAATTGAAGCATGGGTGACACTAAAAGAAGAAGAAATGGTTGTCTTTGAGAAAATTCAGAGCTTCTAGCTTTTGCTTGTTTAAATCCTAGTCCTCTTTAAAGTTGAATTTTTCTATACATCGTCAAATTGATATTCAACTTTTAGTGTATGTATTCAAATCTTTCAATTCTAGGACTTGTTCCCAAACATATTAAGGTTGAACTAATTTTCATTTTGCTTCCCAAAACTTTTTGCAATTAATAAAAATGGTGTGAAACTTTTAAAATTCCTTTTAAGTGTATAGATTTGTATATTTTGTACACAAAACAATACATTCTACATAAAATGTATGATCCTTACATTCTTCACAAACTATAATGTAAATCGCCAAATACGTCTCTTATATATTTCCAAATGACTATTTAGTCTCTTATATATTAAATGAAAAAGAACACTACTCACATTTACAAAAATGTAAACTTTTGTTGTCTCATATATCAAACGAAGAAAAAGTCTCTCGCATTTATTATGGGGTAAATTACATCTATTTGTTTTAAAGTTTGGCTTTATTACTAATTAACCTAGAAAGCTTGGAAATATTACCATCTTCCTTTTAACCATTCAAAAGTTAGACTTTATTCACAAAATTTATGAAATGGCTAAAATTTAGGCAAAAATATGAGCAAAAAGTGTTTTCAAAGTAAATAAGAAATGAATTAAAAGTATTTATTTGAAAGCAATATGCATTAAACATAAGTAAAAATAGTAGTATAATACTTAATTCAACATCAAAAAGGCAAATTAAACTCTATTTTTATTTTGCGTCATTTCATGAATTATGCAACAAAAGACTTAATTTTAGACAAATCAAAGGAAGAAAATATAATATTTTCAAATCTTAGAAGACAACTAGTAATAGAACCAAACCTCACGAAATGTAGATGTAAGTTACCCTTTGCTATATGTATCTTTTGGTCCCTAACTCCCGTTTGAACAAAAATCAGACAGCCAAACCTGGCCAAGTAACACATGTTGCCCAGATGGACCCTTTATTAAGATTGATAAGGAAGCATAATTTCGTAGCAAAGAGTGAAAGCTTCCAAAAATTAACACAAACCCTAAAGATTAAACTTCTACACAGCAAGTATGCTTATGCTCAAACACAAACAGATATTATAACCCATTACTGTACAACCAAAGATGATATATTTGAAAAATTAAGGAGCAAATTAATAAATAAACATAACGCAGGCAGGGCACTGTAAGTTTGGGAATGAAGGATTGACATTAATACATATGTGCACATTGCACCGGGTGGTGCTAGGCATTCAGGAAAAAAAAAAACTATAGAGTTGTTAAAAATAAAGGGGGAATAGCATTGGTGCCATGGTTTGATTGGTGTCCAAATAAGGCTTAATATTAACATTGCCGCAATTAAATTCTATAAATGTTAAAAATCCTTCTTTTTTTTTTTTCATTTAACTAGTAAAAGGTTCATGTGCGAGATGCAAGAGTGCTTTGTCTATTGTGAAATATGGTAACTATTACTCTTACAAAAGATTTTGAATATCAATTGGTCATTATGTTATTGTGTGCTGATTTTGTTGCATTTTAAAATTATATATGTATGTTTGTTGTATATAATTAGTGAAATTTTGTATTTTTCTTTATGTTTTCATGTTATCAATCTATATTATACTTAATTCTTCTAGTTGCTTTTTCGCCAACTGAATGTTATTCCCTAGTACAGAAAAATAAATTTGATTGCGTATTTGTTTTTTTATTCCTTTTATAGAATTTCAATATTTTGGATGTTAGGAAATGAAGGTATTATAAGACTAAATAAGTTCTATATTTTAGTCTAGTTACGGTGTTTACTTTTGATTTGATACTCATTAAAATAAACAAAATCTTATTAAATTAAAAATCTTACTGCCTAAAAATAAGGAAATTAAGGTGTTTAAGGGGAAAAAACAAAAATGAAAAGAAAAAGGAGCCCTTCTAAAAATGAAAAGGAGTTAAAACTGTTAAGAAAATAATTCATTATTGAAAATGCCTAACTTCTTTTCTTTTTTTTTCTTATCGCACCATTCTTATATGTATGCACTATTAATCTAATTATTTTTTGATAAAAATGAAGACTTTGAATTATTGTGTTTGAAAAGAAAAAAAGGAAAAAAGGAAGATTATAATACAGTTTATGAGGAGACTACAATTCCAATATACAAATTATTTCTTTTAAACAATTATGTAATTATGTAAATTTTTAAATATGTAATATATGTAAATTTAAGAAAAACTGAAATCCAATAAAACTAAATAATTACTTTAGAAAAGCGAATATTTAATACGGGCGGATTTAATTTCTGGGATATGTAAGAAAATAGCATCACAAGAAAAATAAATTAAATTTGTAATATTAAATTAGGGTGAATTTTAATAAAGTAATGAATAAATACTAATGATTTGTCTTAGATAACTCCAAATTTTATCCTCACTGGGCTGATTTGTCTTTCATTATGCACTATTGGGCTTTTCTTTTCTTTTTTTTTTTTTTTGGTAGTACTGGCCGTATGACGTAAGGTGATTTTTTTCCTATTTGAAATGAACTAGTGCAGGATTTCCATACCAAATCTAGGATGTCTAATACTTTTGTTAATAATTTGTTAAATATATATTGTTAAAAGTGTAGGGGGAAACAGAAATTAAAAATTGTTAAAGAGAAATTTTGAAACAATTAAATTTATTAAAAGTATGAAATAATATTTGTTGAATAAAAGTATATGAATTCATAGAATGTGGTAGAAAAAGTATTTTAAAATAAAACTAATAAATAATTATTATAATTTTTTAAAAAATAGCATAAAATATAAACGTCTAAATCATAAACTCTTTGCATATAAATTATAAAACTAATTGTAAGTTTGACTTTTATTATAATTCTATATTATATATTTACTACAATCTTTTAAAATTCTATATATAGATAAAATGAATGGTTAATTCCTATAAATAAAAATATCAAGTGATTGAAAATCATAAAACAAAAGTCTAAACTCTTATAAATAAATGTAAAATGATCCTAAAGTACAAGTTTTGGTGCCCCAAAACTCAAAACACAAAAGACATATCAAATTAGGGGAAAAGTAGATAAGGTCATAAAAAAACAAAGAAGAAAGAGAAAAAGAAAAAGTAGATAATAATGTTTTAATTAAGTACTAAAGATCTTCTATAATTACTACGAAAATAGTAAAACAATTAATCAATTATGAAAAACATACCAATGAAAATTAGATTATTAAAAGGAATAAGAATTTTAATTATTTTCAAATTATTAAAACTTAATAGATAGTAAATAAATAATCTTTTAAGAGTTTGTAAGATTTAGAAGTTTAATTATCTTCTAATTACTAAATTTTAATATTAATGTTACAGATAATAAAAAGACAATTCAATTCTTAATATTTATAATAATTACATTGAAATAAATTGACAGACTTTTTATTTTTATATAATAGTGATAACTAGTAAATGGACCTAATGTGTTGAACATGCATTGTAGAATTATCGATGTATACACAATAGGAAAATTAATGAGACATGTTCGGTAATAAAAATAGAAGAATTTGATGCCATGTCAACATGTAGAATCCAACTACCATTTAGATGTTGTACCTGAGCTAACAAAGGAGATAGGAGAGATACTACAAGTAGAGAGAGATGGTGTCTCATGACTAAGACCAGAATTGATTTAGAATAGTTTGAATATCTTTCAAGAAAATTTTGGTGAATTAGACACAATGATTCATTAGTTGTGGTAGTTGCAAAAGAATGGGCAAACAGAGGAATATGCAAGACATTGAGATAGTCTTTTTTTTTCCCGAGAAACGATAGTGTATTAAAAAGGGCACAATGGCTAATGTACATAGCCTCAAGGGCTAATAAAGTTTCGTGGGTGTCAATCGAGTACGCCATATAACCCACGAAGACAAAGGCCCACACAGGAGCAAGTACACCCGACAAAGCGGGAAAAGTCCCATAAGGGGCAAAAGCACCCTACAAAGCGGGACAAGGCTGACGAGCAACCGAAAATACAAAAGCCCGGTTATATCGGGACACTAGTACTATACAAAGGGGATGCTACTCATCTCAAGTGGCCCACACTAATGGCCGTTGGTGACAGAAATTAGAACTAAATCTCTAACTATCACCTAATGCCATGGCGTGGAAGCCAACGCACACGATACCTACTCCCGTATGTTGAACCAAAGAAGACCTAAAAAAAAATTACTGCTCATGAATAAAGAACTCAATTCGCACCACAATCGCATGTAAATTCGCTCATAGATAAAGTGTTTGTGTGGGAGCAATAAATTCTTCGGCTTCTTCTTCAAGACACATTGAGATTGTCTAAACTAAAGAGTATGACATTTTGAAATAAATGACCCACACTTTTGCAATAATAGCGGGTTGAGATTTTGACCTTGCGAGAGCCAACACGAGAGCAAGAACTACCACCATCGGAAGATCCCTTTGAAGAGACCGGAGAAGAAAAGATTGTCGATGTGGAAATAGTAGTAGAAGTGACTAATGTAGGAGTAGGAATAGTTGGTGTAGCAAGGACTAATCGTGGAGTAGAATGAATACGCTCTTCTTGAAGGATTTTCAATCGAGTTTCTTTTGTAAGCAATTCCATAATAACTACATTGAGAGTAGGTAGAGAGTTTTGGTGTAAGAGAGCACTACGAATAGACTCAAACTCATCTTAAAGAATCATAAGGAGATGCTAAACACATTGACTGCTACGAAGATCAACTTAAATAGTGGCGCTTTTGGTCATGCCGATCACACATAGATAACTAATCCCAAAGAATATGTAACTCAAAAACATAAGAATGAATAGATTGGCCAAGCCGCTGGTACAGATGATGGAGTCGATATAATCAAACTGTGAATATCATTTGTAAAACAATACCGTGATGCTCAAAAATCCTACGCTTTAGTCGTGTCAAGCATGTAAAAATCGATTTAATACTAGTGGTATAGGTATTAATAAACCATTTTAAGATTTGATGATTTTTAACATTCCATTTTTCGAACCTATCAATAAATTTAATTTCAGCCTCATCATTTTGCCAAACATATTTTGAAATTTCACCCTATACAATTCATTATATAAGTGTGCCTTTAAGAAAACTACACATCTTTGGAACCACATATTATAATTGGACCCATAAAAATTATTGTAATAATTTTGGAAATTGGTTTAGCAGTTTCATAATAAAGAATAAGAAATTGACTAAAGTGAAAATTGGTAGTTCTTAATTTAATGTCATACCTTTAGGTTAAAGTGAAAATAAAACAATTAAAAGGAAATTGAGATGTGTGCGTCTTGATTTTGGGGTGCTTAAAATATTGCTTAGTAAAATAAAAAATGTGAGTAAATGACACTCTTCGTCTCTTAATTATTACATTAGTTCAATTTTATCTTTTATGTTCAAAATGCATTTGTAATTATTTAAAGCGCCCTAATTTTGGATTTTTCTATTTAGGTATTAAGGGATAATTTTATCTATTCATAATATTTTTGATGACAACTAATAAAAATTAGTATACATTGTAAAAATTATAAAGTTGAAAGTGATAAAATGTGAAATTAAATTTTTAGAGAGTTTTTTGTGAATGAGTAAAAATTTAGAGTGGTTGTTCACAATTTACTCTCTTTATTTTAATTTCTTCCACTTTAATTTACCCTAGACATATGAAAGTCACTTGATTAAATGCATTAAATTTCATTTAACTTGATTCGTTTAAAATGACCAATAAGAATTGAAGTTACAAGTTAAATGATCAAATTGAAACTTTTTTAATTTAAGTTACAAAATTGAAATAAAGTTTCAAGTTAAAATGAATGTTGCTATTTACCGAAAATGTAAAACTTTTAAAAATATATAGCAACGCAACAATTGATGCATTTAAGAGTTAAACTCTAAAAGCCTATTACTATGGATTGGTCCGTAAAAAGTTATATCTTGTAATTTGAAATTAGATGAAAATTGAAAATTAGGAGTTGGGCAGTTTAGCTGTTAGATTTACTAAAAAGATAGAATAGAATCTCAATAATAGAGAGTGGACTGAGAATAGATTTACTATACTAAAAATATTTTATAGTTGTTGGACTTGTTTAGCTGAAGTATTTTATTGCGACAAATACAAAACTAGAATGGATACTTAGACAAATATAGAAGTAGAATGGAAAGAGTTGTGTTTATTCTTGATACTTCAAAAACCTTACAAACAAGCTAAAAATTATTTCATTATAATCGATAAAGACAAGGAAACCAATCAAAATGGAATTGTCTACAACCAAAATTATTCGACATGGACAATTTTCTGAAGGAAGCCTCACATGCTGTCCACGAAATGATAAAAAGGCAATAAACAAGAGTTTCAACGGAGAGCTTGACAGCTACCACAAGTAATAGATTCTATCTGGTTGATTTGGGATGTTCGATTGGAACAAATACTTTCTTTAACATGCAAACAATTTTGGAAGCCATACAAAATAAGCACATTGTTATGCTGAGAGTTATTGGTGCCAATCGCCAACAAGCTTGAATTTCAAGTGTTCTTCAATGATCATGTCTCCAATGATTTTATTGTTGTATCTCCTTTTCCAATCCTTTAAACACTTTTGTCATACTATGTTTATAGGAAAGAATATATCTTGTAAAATAGGATAAATTACATTTACATCTCTTCAAGTTTGAAGAAACTACTAAATGATTCTCAAATTTGAAAAAATTACTAATACATTTTTAAATTTGATAAATTCATAATATTTAAACTCTTATCATTAGTTAACTAATGTTGACTATCGACTTTTGATCAAATCAACAATAATTTTTTAAAATTCTTAAACTATCCTTTAAACTATAACATTTCAATTACATTTATCCTTTTGAGGTTTATTTTAATTGTAAAAGGAGTCTTGAGATTTAACAAAATAGTTCCTCCATAATTTTTCTGATTTATTTAGTGTAAAAACATTCAAATAACAATTATTGGTATTCAAAATTTAAATACAATTCTAACAATTTTCTACACAATTTGACAACCTAAAAACTTACCAAAATGCATATAGACTTTAGATGTTTCAATATTTATTTTGCTTATTTTTTTCTCATTTGTATCCAAACAATTTAAATTCAGTATAACAAATATAATCCTTAATTTTATAACTGTACATCAAATCCTAATAATTAAAATGAAATTACAAAAGATTTAAATAAATAATTATTTCGTAAAAGTTAAAACTTTATCTCTATAAAAATAATAAAAAAATCATTTAATTCTTTAATCACTTAAAGTTTTAGTAATGGTATATTAATATTGAATGTACACTAAGACAATAAGAAAAAATATATATTTTTTCACATTGGAAGTTGATGAAGTAGCAATATAGTTAAATTTTTTTATTTTTTACATTAGTTAGTTTCTAAAAATTTTAAGGTATGTATTGGTATTATATTCTTATTACTTTTTTAGTTGTTTGATTATCATATAAAATAAAATTATGAAAAGATTCCTCATGGAAAGAAAAGAAAAAAAATATAAAGTAGAAGAAATAGAAGTTATTACATTTTATTTAATGAAATTTTAAATAGGTGTTCATTTGGATTCACGATTTGATCCGATCAAATAAAAATGGATCTTAACAAATCAATTTATTTTTAGATCTAATTGATCCACTAACTGATCCGCTTTTATCCGAATGAAAACATTTATAACTTTTTTCCTCAAAAATAACTAACATTAGTTATAAAACATAAATTAGTATTTTTTTATAATTCAAATAATTTTAATTAAAATTAGTCAAGTTGTGACAAAATAAATTAAAATATTTACATGAAAATATACAAATTAAAATATTTACATGAAATTTATTTATTGTTTTGTATAAAAATAGATAATTTTTAATATGTAACTATTAATTTCAAACCTAAGTTAGGTTGCCTAACATTATATATGAAAACTTAATCCGATCCGATCTGCTTTGATCCAAATGAAAAATTATAACTTTTTCTCCAAAATAGCTAATATTAGTTATAAAATACAAATTAGTATTGTTTTTGATAAATTAACTAATGTTTTAATTAAAATTAGTCGATTTAAGACAAAATAAATTAAAATATTTAAATAAAAATACACAAATTAGTTTACATGAGAAATACACAAATTAAAATATTTACAAGCAATTTATTTATTATCTTTACATAAAAATAATTTTTTTAATATGAAACTATTAATTTCAAACTTAAGTAGGTTACCTAATATTATATATAAAAAGGAAAGTGAGCGCAGAAAAAGAGAAAATAAACGAAAAAGAAATGGATCAAAATAGAACCGATCCGATCCAAATATTCAGATCGAATTGGATCACGATCTATTCAAATGCGGATCGAATTAGATCGAATCAGTTCGGATCGGATCATTGATTTTGAACACCCTAATTTTAAAATTAAGGTCATTTTGTAATTAAAACAAACCTTAAGAGTATATGTTATATTTCTATATTAGTTTTTTCGCTTTCACTTATTCTATTAATTAATTTTAACTGTTGTTAGATCAAGGAGATATTAGTAATTTTTAAAAATTTGGGATTTGTTTCATAGATTTGGTAAATTTTAATGAAAGTAAATATAGTTTATGGTATAAACAATGCATTAAAGTCCAAAGAGCACATTGATAGAGATTGATCTGGCTTTCTCATCTAAGCCAAAGGCTTTGTGAAGAGAACTTAGAGGGTCAACATTTCTACACAATATTTCATACCCTTACAAAAGAATTTTTGCTTTTTAGATTATTTCCTAAAATTGGAACACTTGTAGACATTGGCGCAGATAAAAACAAGAAACAAAACACTGGGACTAGGAAACAGAGTATTTGGCTTGATTGATCTGCAAGTAGAAGGAACACCATTGATTCCAACAATTTTTATTCTATATCGTAATATGAAATTAGGTGGTCTTAACTGAATTTTTGTTGACAAAGAACCCATACCGCTACCTGGGTGTGCAATCGGATAAACCTCGCTCATGTGGAATAGCCGCAAACCCTCATAAGAGAAGTAAATTGCACTAGGCAAGCTCTGTGCGACGAGCTCAACCAAGAAGGTGTCAGCAGGAGATTTGAACTCGTGACTTTACTACATGCACTCACCACACAAAGAATTTGGCTACCCCAAGGCAGCCTTAATCGAATCTTGTTGTCACTATTTAGTATTCCTATCAATTAGGGAACCAAATACAAATGTCCTTGACTTGGAAATTGGGCTTAAAACGGCACACATATAAATATAGCAAATTAGATAGGAAATCAATTTCCAACTTTCATTGGGCTACTACATATGAAGATTTGTCCTATGCAAGTCACTTATATTTTCTAATACTACTTTCCTTTTTTAAAAAAATTTTGGCCATAAAAGTATCTCCGGTAAAGAGATTAAAATCACTACAAGAAAAACCCTCCTTTAGTGACGGAAACCATCGTGATGGAAAAAAAATTCTGTCACCAAATGACACATTTAGTGACAAGAATTCAAGTCGTTACCGAATTTTGTGCATCTCACCATCTTTAGTGACAAGTGACTAATACTCATCACCATTTCACACTAAAGACTTTGTGGAAGTTTCGCCAATATGGCACATTTAGTGAAAAATTGGTGATGAAAACACTCGTCACTAAAAGCTTTAAAGTTCCATTGGTGACGCAAATTATGGTCGCACCAATTGGATGGCTTTTAGTGACGGAATTCTGTCATCACTAAAATGGATGCCTTTATTATTGCCCTTAATTTTTAATAATTATTCTATGACACCCTAATAGTAATAAACTTTTAACTCATATCTCTATATAAAAGTTTTAATGTATAATATTATTAAATATTGATGTATAAAAGATTTGTTTTGGTATGTAATGAAATTAAATATCATAGGATGTAATAACAATATATGTATTTGGGTATTCAATTAGAGATATATTGAATAAAATATTTTAGCCTAAATTGATTGACCACAACTTATATAATTATTTAACTTGTTGGGTTAAGGATCATGATTGGACTATGTTATTTATCCATTAGACCAAAGTGCACATTTTAAAGTTATGACTCCTAATTTTACTAATTGCACTAAGACACTTCGATGTATATGAATTTGCCTACATCATTTTTAAAATACACCATCAATTAATTATGATTGGATTTCCTTGGTTAAAAATAACGATTAGACAAAGCATATTATTCCTTATACCAAACATAGCTTACTTACATTATCACTTAATTCCTAATGATTGTACTATTTCTAAGAGTTTGACATAGGGACTCAATATTGATTAGTAGTAATTGGTTTCTTTGGTGAAGAATAGCAATTGAACTAAGTATTCTCTATTGGCTAAGCCAAAGGTTGATTGGCTTATTCATGCTCATGTTTCTTAATTTAAAATAATTATCTTAGGACACCTTGAGATTTATGAATTTGCACATAAATTTAATGAATTCACATAAATTTCATCAATTGAAGCACATAATTTCATTACCATTAAAATACACTATTGTGTAATGGTAATCCAAATATTTGACATTTATTACGAAGTATATTTGTAAAGAAGAAAATAAGGAATACCAAATATATAGTTAAAAACTACATAATAAGAATTTAATATTATAACATAAGTAGTGACTAATATATGTGTATATATAGTTAGATGTACAATGTATAACAAAAGTAATATGAACATGTATACTCCTCTTATTCCAAAAAAATATATTACGTTTGAACAAGTGGAGGTACAACTCATTTTATGCCACTAATTTTTACATTAGGGGTATTATTTATTAATACACCGTTTTATAACATTATTTCATTAAGGGTATTTTAAAATTTTTTGTAGAAAAATCAGTTTTGACTTTTAAAATGGAACTAGTTTTTGGACTAGAAGAAATATATACATGTATATATAGTTAGAAGTAAAGCCCATAGAATAAGTGGTATGTTGCTATATGTAACTATTACATAACATATGTAATATAGTGTATATATACATAGTTTTATACGTACACACAATAATACACACATGTTAATTATTTATATATTTATTTATCTTTTATATAAACAACATGTAATCTTAAATACATATAATGATTTTAAATGATTTTTTGAGCCATTTAATTCCAAATCAGCAAAATGTTGCTGCCTTTAGAAAAGAAAAATGTTGAAATTTTTGGCCCGCCCTTTAGAGGTGAAAGAGTTAAAGGGTTTCTGTTTTTAGACCATCCGCCTCCACTGACAAGCAGCTCAATATTCTCGCTCAGCAAAACCCATTTTCCTCAATCTTGCGCTGTTCTTCACCCATTTTTATTCCAATCGTTTGCTGTGGGTTTCTAAAATCAAGGCCTTCGGAAGTCCTGAACTGAAGGTTCTGAAATGTTTCTGAAATCTGAAGTTCTAAGATTGAAGTCCTAATTTATGCAAAACCGATGCTGCAAACTATTGGTTTCTGAAAATCCAAAGCTTGTAGTTTCGAAAATCTGAAGCTTTTAGTTTCGAAAATCTGAAGCTTATTTCCTGAAAATCTGAAGCTTCCATTTTGATTGTGTTGCTGACTGATTGCTGTGGGCTTCTAGAAATCAAAAGTCTTCAAAAGTTCTCCTCAATCCGAATGTTTTGAAGAAAACCGAAGTCTGAACTCTCTTGTTCGGCAGGTCACCTTCGGATTTGGGTTTACCGTTGCCAGCTTCCTTTTTCATCGAGAACGCATCTAATAAACAAGCAGGGGGAACATCAACCTCCTTTGAGCTGCTCTTCAGACCGTCGGCCGTCATTACAGCCTGTCAGCCGTGAGCTTCATTGCACTCATACTCCTTGGGTCAGCAGCTCGTCGCTCCTGCAACTTTGTTCAGTCCTCATTGCGGTATTTTCATATTTAGTTGAAAATTTCTTCCCTTATATTGATTATGATGATTCTGTGACTGGGTATGTGATTTTGACAGTTTTAATTTTTGGTTTTGGTTCGAGATTTCTTGATATACACACCAAGTGATTGACAAAAGGCCCCTTAATTGGTCGCTCGTGTTTCAGGTTTTTCTCGACATTTTGAATTCCAAATTGGCTTGCCATTTTCTTCGTCTGAGAACAAAGCATTTCAGACCTGAAGCCAGAGGAGAGCCATTGATCTTGGGTTGGTGTGGCTCATGGTCATCATCGGATTTCATTGATTCTTCCCATCTGATGTTGTTGGTCAATTTCAGGATAATTGCTCCAACTGCATACATATTCTTTGCATTAGCTCTTCCAGTCATTGCGTTCGAGGAGCAATTGAGTAGGGAAACTGGTAAAATTGCTGTTTCATCTTTATGATAATATTGTTGATTATTTGAAACATTGAAAATTGAGTGATTTGGCTTGCCAATGTGGAAATAAACTTACTCTGTTTGTTTTGTAATAAATGGAAGCTTAAGCACTATCCTTTAAGCTATAACATTTCAATTACATTTAACCTCTTGAGGTTTGTTTCAATTGTAAAATGGACTCCTAAGATTTAACAAAATAGATTCCTTCATACTTTTTTCTTATTTACTTAGTGTCAGCAAAATTCAAATTACAATTATTGATATTCAAAATTTAAATACAATTCTAATAATTCTCTACACAATTTAACAACCCAATAACTTACCAAAATGCATATAGACTTTAGATATTGCAATATTTTATTTTGCTTGTATTTTTTCTGTTGTTTTCATCCAAACAATTTAAATTCAGTATAACAAATATAATTTTAATTTTATGATTGTTACATCAAATCCTAATAATTAGAATGAAATTACAAGAGATTCAAGTAAATAATTATTTCTTAAAACCTTATTCTATAGAAAATAATAAAACAATCATTTAATTATTTAATCGCTTAAAGTGTTAGTAATGGTATATTAATATTGAATGTACACTAGGAAAATAAGAAAATAATTTATTTTTTTCACATTTGAAGTTGATGAAGTAGCAATATAGTTATTATTATTATTATTTTTTACATTAGTTTTGATGGGTGTCGAAACCACCAAAAATAATCCTTCTCCGCTAAGCTTTGTAGATAGCAGTGAGAGGGTCGAATCTACAGAGATTGGTTAGATTTAGTCTGTGAACAAAATAAAATAAAAGAGGGGGGGGGGTTTTGTATTATGAAACTAAGCAAGAATCAATTAAGACAACTAAACAAATTAAATTACTAACTAAAAATATGAGGAAAATTAATAAGAAGAAGCTTCCAATCAAGAATTAATTTCGTATTGATTCCTTGAATTGATCATTGATTCAAAAGATAGGTTCTTTTATCTTGAATAAATTGGTTATAGTTGTTGAAGATCCGCCTCTAACAACCAATCTTTTCTTACTTTTTCATAACCTTCTGATCCGCCCTATGAGTTATTTCTCTAATTAACAAACACAACCTTCGGATCCGTCCTATGAGTTATGTCTATTAATTGCATTAAGATTCAAAAAGACCCAATTACTAACCAAGAAACCCTAAACGCCGTGTTTATTTAAGCTAGATTATATATTTTCATAACATACAATCTAAGGCGTTGATTACCTTTCGATGTTGTTATTTGTCACTTGAATTAGAACAATCAACCAAAGATTAATTATTCTAATGACTATATATTGAATTCAACTATCAAACAATAGGCCTCTTGTCTAACAATTCAATTCAATAATATAATGAAGCATAGAAAATACATAAATACTCAAGAATAAAAGAAATAATAAAATTACCAAATCTCACAATTGTTGGAATCAAACCTTAATTAAACTTGATTGGAAAATAAAATTTAGCTAAACATAATTAAAAGAAAATACAAAGAAAATCAAATGATCGCCTTTTGTCGATCCCGCGCTCTCGCCTTCTTCGGCCGTAGCTCACTCCATGAAAGGATGAATTGTGACTTGAGAATTCCAAACCTTGTTTTCCTCTCTATTGAACTAGGAAAGCCTAAAAATGGGATGCCTTGATTGTCTCCAAGCCTTGGCTATTTATAGGCAAGGATTCAAGACATTTGGTGTGCTTTTCCTTAATTCAAGGCTTTTCTTTCCCTTAATTCAAGGCTTTGCTTTTCCTTAATTCAAGGCTTTGCTTTTCCTTAATTCAAGGCTTTGCTTTTCTTTAATGGCCAACATTTTGTTGTGGAATTTGGTGGCCTCAATTGTGTCTTTCTTGTGCCACTTGTCTTGTGAGGCTACATTCTTATGGAAAAATGCTTCATCTAACCATTAATCACAAAAAGAATTAATATCCTTATAAACAAGCCTTTTAATCAATTAAAACACAAGAGAATTGATCCAATAAATATGCAATTATACACTCTATCAAATTCCCCCACACTTAAATCAAAGCTTGTCCTCAAGCTTGCATTAGATCAACATCTTCCTCTCTATTCCATACCCTTTTCAACCCATCCACAAATAACTCAAAGTCATTACACATTAAAGATCTAAATTGGAATAACAAATCAAAGAATAATTATTCATAGCCTGATTTTTCAAAACAAAACATATGCATCTCATCAACCCTAACAATTTCATCAAATCAAATGCAACAAAATTTGATAACCTCTCATAGGTTGCACTCTAATCACTCAAAGTGTTTAGGTTCATTCAACACTCAAATCAAATATAGCATGTCATTACCATAAGCTTGCTTATATATCACATCTCCACCACTAATAATATAAATCCATGCAGAAATCAAAGGGTCTTGAAAATGGTTTGTAATGTGGCTTAGGTAAAGGTATGTAAAAGAAAGAAAAATATAGGCTACATATATCAAGATATATAGGAATTTCCTTGCATGACTCAAAAGTAACAAATAGCATAGTAGAACCACTTTCTTTATTCCACATAACATGCATTCCTTTTTTTTTTTTTTTACAACTTCACCATACGATTGGACCAATTTGTACACAATGAATTTACTTTGTCCAATACTTGTAGGGAATACTTTTCACTTCTTCTCTTTTTTTCTTTTTTTCTCGGTTCTTTCCTTCGGAATCAACAGAAATTTTATCATGCAATTCATTCCCACATACTCTTGATCAATGGTTCAACGATGGTAAACAAAGATAAGGATTTAAGGCTAAACAATGTGGTGTTATAACAAAGAAAGGCTAAGGCTCAAAATTGGGTGACTAGGGGTATATGTAATATAAGGTTAAGTTTAAAATTGGTAATCCTAAATGCCCTTATCATTTTTCAACATGAATTCACAATGTGATCTCAACATGCATAACAAAGCAAGTTCTAGAATGATTATACCATATTTGTCAATCTCAACAAAGAAATATGTGAGCATGAAAAAGAAAATGCTCTTAGGCTCAAATACTCACAATGGTTTCAATGTATCAAATATTGCACATTCTCATTCAATTCAATCATTAAAATTAACAAGATGCTTTAAAAATTTCCAAACAAAGCTAATCATACTCATCTCATTCATACATTCCAATCCAAATCACCAATGCATATAACTCAAAATTATTCTAAATGAGCATCAAAAGAGTATTAAATTTTAAAGAAGATATCAAAATGTCGAACCTACTTGAAAGGACTTTCTTCATTTTTTTTTATTTATATATATATATATATATATATATATTCACATGAAAAATTTAGAAATAATTAATGAAGCACAAGACACCCCCCCACACCTAAATCATACGTTGTCCTCAATGTATGGAAAATATGCACACGCGGACAAGAAAATAAATAAAATAAAGACAAGGGAACAAGACACTTCCCTGAACCGTGGTAGACAACTGGAGCTGTGGTGAAGGTGAGGGACATCCTATATGAGTGAAGAAAGCATGAAGGATCAGACGATGTTATGGCCATGGCTGAGCATTGGTTGATAGAAGAAACTGTAAAATGAAAATGAAAAGGAAAAACCAAAATAGAATTTCAAATTTCTTTTTTTTTTCTTTTTTTCTTTTTTTTTTTTTATTATTTTAATAAAACAAAGCAGTAAACATAATAAGATAACTAATCAAACTTAAATAACAAGAAAAAAATAAATTAAAAATTTTGGGTTGCCTCCCAAAAGCGCCTTCATTTAACGTCTTTGGCTAGACGTCTCCACTTCTCTTTAAGTTATTAAATTTTCACTAATTGTTTGGACCACACTTGCATTTTCTCACAAGCTACCATTGCCTTCTTATTCACTTCTAATTGTGCATTCAATTCAACTTGACTAAAAGGTAAAAATGTTGTATCAGAAACAGGCAATACAGAAACAGGAACATCATACTTCGTCGATTTAAGTCTCTCTAGTTCAAAAACAAATTCCTGCAATTCATTATCAATCTCAAGTTCTGGATGGGCAACTTGGACTTCTCTATCGGTCAAGCTATGAGCAATTGCAGCTTTAAGCTTATCCTCATGAGAAAAATCAAAAGTATTCTGAGCTAGAGTGTCAATAACATCAAATGCATAAACAGCACATACATCATTAGGATATTTCATGGCAGCATAAATGTTAAACTTAATAATCTCACCATCAAATTCCATAGTTAATGTTCCTTCATGCACATCAATTTTTGCTCTAAATGTTTTCAAGAAAGGTCTCCCAAATAAAATTAACTTTGAGTTAGGAGAGTGATCTTCCTCCATATCAAGTACATAAAAATCTGCAGGAAACACTAATCCATTTACTTGCACCAAAACATCTTCTAATACTCCCTCAGGATAAACATTAGATCTATCAGCAAGTTGAATTATCACGCCCGTTTCTTTCAAAGGTCCTAAATTCAAAGAGTTATAAATAGATAACGACATGACATTTATGGAAGCACCCAAATCACACATGGCTTTTTCAACTTTCATATTGCCTATTTTACAAGGGATGATAAACATACCTGGATCTTTGCATTTTGAAGGCAACTTCTTTTGTAGCACAGCCGAGACATTCTCCCCCACACTTAAAATTTCATTGCCTTTCAATTTTCTTTTGTTGGTGCATAATTCTTTCAGAAATTTAGCATATCGAGGTATTTGTTTAATTGCATCAATTAAAGGAATATTTACCTCTACCTTGCGAAAAGTCTCAAGAATCTCTTTTCTTCCTCGTCTTTTTCGAATTGGCCAATCTTGTAGGAAAGGAGGGGTTGTCTCGATTACCTTAGGTCACAGTGGGGTTGTTACCTCTTTTCCACCTTTTCATGATCACGTGTTTTGGCCTCTTCCAACACCTTTCCACTTCTCAAGGTCATTGCACTAACATTCTGCCTTGGGTTAACAACCGTTTGAGAAGGTAACTTACCTTGAGATTCCAATTTGCTCACAGAAGATGCTAATTGGCTCACTTGATTTTCCAAGTTTTGAATGCTGGTTCGAGTTTCCTATTGAAAACGTTGGGAACTATTAGCAAGTGATTCAACTAACTCTTCAAGGGACTTACCTGGTTTGGAAGGCGGTGGATGTGGTGGGTTTTGTCGCTAAGCTTGAAATCCACTAGGTCGTGGCCCATAACTGAAGTTGGGATGATCCCTCCATCCTGAATTGTAGGTATTTGAGTAAGGGTCATACTTCCTTTGTGGTGGCCCTGGGAATCCACCAACGGCATTAGCATGTTCAAATTGACCTTCTTGCAACGTCGGGCACATGTCAGTTGGATGATTTGAATTGGAGCAAATACCACAAGCCTTTACCTGTTGAATATTGCCTACAACCAACTTTTCCACTAAAGTAGTCAAATTGTCTAAACGTTGATCAATAGAGAAAGTACTTACCTCACTTACCTTCCTAGATGTATCCTCACGTCTGATGCCAAATTGTTGTGTATTGGCAGCCATGTTGGAGATTAAAGTCCTTGCCTCCGTTGGAGTTTTGTGCACTAATGCACCTCCACTAGCAGCATCAATCATATTCCTATCCATCACCAATAGTCCTCATAAAAATGTTGGATAAGAAGTTGATCAGGAATTTGATGTTGAGGACGACTAGCACATAATTGCTTAAACCTTTGCCAATATTCATGCATAGTTGCTCCATGTTGCCGCCAGATACCACATATATCTTTTCTAATTGTGTGGCGACTGTGAGGCAGAAAGAATTTTTCCAAAAATTGCCTCTTCATCTCGATCCATGTGTTTATTGAACCAGAGGGCAAGTAGTATAGCCAATCTTTAGCAACTCCATCTAAAGAAAAGGAAAAGCTCGCAACTTAATTTGATCCTCACTCCTTGTGGTTTCATCGTGGAACACACCATATGGAATCCCTTTAAGTGCTTATGAGGATCTTCACCGCAAGGCCATGAAAAGTGGGAGTAAGTGAATCAATCCTGATTTTAATTCAAAAACACTTCTAAAGTAGGATAATCAATGCACAACGGTTGTTGGTTCAAATCGTGCATAGCTAATTCTTTTAAAGTTCGCTCATTATTTCAGCCATGTTTTCTTCTTCACTATTAAATAATTCAAACAAATTATATTCAAAAGATGAAGAAGATGATACTCCTCGAGATCGTTGTTTGGTTTCTTTTCTAAGCCTACATCCGCCTTCTCTATCTCTGGATCGTATGTGAGTTGACCTGTACGAGAAGAACGTGGCATAAAAAAACCAAACAATTATAAAGGCAAAAATAAAAAAAAAATAAAAATAAAAATAAAAATGTAAATAAATAAATAAAAGGAATAAATTCTAAAAACTAATCCTCAAGCGCTAAAATTTGATGGGTGTCGAAACCACAAAAATAATCCTTCTCGCTAAGCTTTGTAGATAGCAAAGGAGAGGGTCGAATCCACAGAGATTGGTTAGATTTATTCCTTGAACAAAATAAAATAAAGAGGGGGGTTTTGTATTATGAAACTAAGTAAGAATTAATTAAGCCAACTAAACAAATTAAATAACTAACTAAAAATATGAGGAAAAATTAATAAGAAGAAGCTTCCAATCAAGAATTAATTTCGGTATTGATTCCTTGAATTGATCATTGATTCAAAAGATAGGTTCTTTTATCTTGAATAAATTGGTTATAGTTGTTGAAGATCCGTCCTCTAACAACCAATCTTTTCTTACTTTTTCGATAACCTTCGGATCTGTCCTATGAGTTATTTCTCTAATTAACAAACACAACCTTCGGATCCGTCCTATGAGTTATGTCTATTAATTGCATTAAGATTCAAAAAGACCCAATTACTAACCAGTAAACCCGGAAACGCCGTGTTTATTTAAGCTAGATTATATATTTTCATAACATACAATCTAAGGCGTTGATTACCTTTCGATGTTGTTATTTGTCACTTGAATTAGAACAATCAACCAAAGATTAATTATTCTAATGACTATATATTGAATTCAACTACCAAACAATAGGCCTCTTGTCTAACAATTCAATTCAATAATATAATGAAGCATAGAAAATACATAAATACTCAAGAATAAAAGAAATAATAAAATTACCAAAATCTCACAATTGTTGGAATCAAACCTTAATTAAACTTGATTGGAAAATAAAAATTTAACTAAACATAATTAAAAGAAAATACAAAGAAAATCAAATGACTGCCCTTTTGTCGATCCTGCGGCTCTCGCCTTCTTCTTGCCGTAGCTCACTCCATGAAAGGATGAATTGTGACTTGAGAATTCCAAACCTTGTTTTCCTCTCTATTGAACTAGGAAAGCCTAAAAATGGATGCCTTGATTGTCTCCAAGCCTTGGCTATTTATAGGCAAGGATTCAAGACATTTGGTTGTGCTTTTCCTTAATTCAAGGCTTTTCTTTTCCTTAATTCAAGGCTTTGCTTTTCCTTAATTCAAGGCTTTGCTTTTCCTTAATTCAAGGCTTTGCTTTTCCTTAATTCAAGGCTTTTCTTTTCCTTAATTCAAAGCTTTGCTTTTCTTTAATGGCCAACATTTTGTTGTGGAATTTGGTGGCCTCAATTGTGTCTTTCTTGTGCCACTTGTCTTGTGAGGCTACATTCTTATGGAAAAATGCTTCATCTAACCATTAATCACAAAAAGAATTAATATCCTTATAAACAAGTCTTTTAATCAATTAAAACACAAGAGAATTGATCCAATAAATATGCAATTATACACTCTATCAAGTTTCTAAAAATTCTAAAGGTATGTATTGGTCTTATATTCTTATTACTTTTTAGTTGTTTGATTTATCATATAAAATAAAATTATGAAATGATTCCTCATGCAAAAAAAGAAAAAAATAGAAAGTAGAAGAAATAGAAGTTATTAAATTTTATTTAATGAAATTTTAAATAGGGTATTATTTTGATCTCATTGATTCAATTCAATCGGATAAAAATGGATTAGATCAAATCAATTTATTTTTGAATAAGATTGGATCGGATCGGATTGGATTGATCAACTGATTTGATCCGCTTTGATTCGAATGAAAATTTTTATAACTTTTTGCTCAAAAATAACTAACATTAGTTATAAAACATAAATTATTATTTTTTATAATTCAAATAATTTTTAATTAAAATTAGTCAAGTTGTGACAAAATAAATTAAAATATTTACATGAAAATACACAAATTAAAATATTTACATGAAGTTTATTTATTATCTTTATATAAAAATAGATAATTTTTAATATGTAACTATTAATTTCAAACCTAACTTAAGTTACCTAACATTATATATGAAAAACTTAATTTGGTCCTATCCGCTTTGATTCAAATGAAAAAAGTATAACTTTTTCATCCAAAATAGCTAACATTAGTTATAAAATTAAATTAGTATTGTCTTTCATAATTTAAATAATTTTTAATTAAAATTAGTCAATTTATGAAAAATAAATTAAAATATTTACATAAAAATACACAAATTAATTTACACAAAAATACACAAATTACAATATTTACTTGAAATTTATTTATTATCTATACATTAAAAAAAATTTAAGATGAAACTATTAATTTCAAACTTAAGTTAGGTTACCTAACATTATATATAAAAAGGAAAGAAAGAGCAAAAAAAAAAATAAAAAATAAAAGAAACGGATCAAATCAGATCAAAACAAAACCGATCCAATTCAAAATATTCGATCGAATTGGATCATGATCCATTAAAATGCGGATTGGATAATTGATTTTGAACACCCCTAATTTTAAAAATAAGTTCATTTCGTAATTAAAATAAACCTGAAGAGTATATGTTATATTTCTATACTAGGTTTTTTGTTTTCACTTATTCTATTAATTAATTTTAACTGTTGTTAGATCAAGGAGATATTAGTAATTTTTTAAAATTTTGGGATTTGTTTGATAGATTTGGTAAATTTTAATGAAAGTAAATATAGTTTATGGTATAATCTATGTATTAAAGTCTAAAGAACACTTTGATAAAGATTGAGCCTAGCTTTATCATCTACGCCAGAGGCTTTGTGAAGAGAACTTAGAGGGTCAACATTTCTACACAATATATGTTCGAAAATGGGCATATAAAACTGTTGGTTTATGGCAACCTTCTAAGAGCATAATGATAACATTAGTGTTCAAAATTGCAAGGTCAGTTTCAAACATAAATTTGAAATTTGAGTAATCTCTTGTACAACCAAATTCAAGTTTGCATACCAAAAGAAGATTAAAAATTAGCAGATTACATACCCTTACAAAGAATTTTTTTGCTTTTTAGATTATTTCCTAAAATTGGAACACTTGTAGACATTGACGATAAAAACAAGAAACAAAACATCGGGACAAGGAAACGGAACATTTGGCTTCATTGATCTCGCAAGTAGCACGAACACCATTGATTCCAACAAGTTTTATTCTATATCGTAATCGTAAATTAGGTGGGCTTAATCGATTCTTATTCTAGTCATCCGCTTAGTATTCCTATCAAAAATTTTTTTTTTTTCTGAAATTATAGTGATATTTCCTAGACAAATCGGCCAAAGTACACAAACAAAGGACTGAATGAGTTTCATGGTGTTGGATGAAACCGATCTCATGAAGACAGATCTCCGTGAAGGAAGAGTACTGACTATATCGGAAAAACAAACAATACTAATTATAACTACTAAAAACACCTCTAAAGGAGGACGAAAGAAAACACCTCCAAAAGAGGACAAAAGAAAACACCTACCCAAGGGAGGGCAACCCTAACTAGTAGGGACAAAGCGCTAATACATAGGGACTAAATCTAACACTAACACTAAGATTAAAACTAATACAGCTACAAATTAAGGCTTATTGGCTTGACTTGGCCACTGCAAAAAGCATCGGAAGAAAGAAACCGAACTTGAAGTATCTTACTCACCCCACCCCGCTTGTCGTGAACTTGCAAAATTGCATCCGTTAAATAATGCGGAAATCGACTACCACGCAAGCGTTGAATAGGTTAACCTCCGACCATCGCCATATGCTTGAAGAATCTGCATCAAATTGCAGCTACAACATGAACCTTAAAAAAAAGAAAAAAGAAACTGCATTGTAGCTATAGTAAGTACTGTAGCTATAGTACACAAATCGCACGAAGAATCGCACACGGCTCTGAAAAATTGGGAGAGAAAGCCTTCCGGCGATTGATAGTATTCCTATCAATTAGGGAACCAAATTCAGATGCCCTTGACTTGGAAATTGGGCTTCAGATGGCACATATGTAAATATAGCAAATCAGATTGGAAATCAATTTCCAACTTTCATTGGGGCTACTCACATCTGAAGATTTGTCCTATATGCAAGTCACTTATATTTTCTATCAATCACTTCTTTAAAAAAAAAAATTTTAATTTAAAATTTTGGGGCACAAAAGTACCTCCTAGTAAAGAGATTAAAATGTTTAGCTTGTGCGTAGGTGGTTTTATTCTAGAAAGCCTTGCAAGTATATTATGCATGACAAATGCTCATAGGAGAACTCGGACAAAGAGGGTATCCAAGTGACACAAATTTTGACTGGAAAATGCTTGCCATCTTTTTGTTTCCATTAAATTATGTTCACAATAATAGTTTATGCTTATTTTATTTAGGAGACAAAGTACGTTAACTGTGGTGAACATTTTAAGAACATAAAAAGGTAAGTTCAGTAATATATTAATTGAGACTATCGTAGAAAAGTGTCCTTGAATTTCATTTTTGAACTATTTGAGGAAAAACTTCATATGTATAGATTATTTTTAAAACACGTATTTGTACTCTTTAAAATAGAGATGGTAAAATAATAAATATATTAAAAAGCATAAGAATATTTTAAAAAAATAAAAAAACATGTTTTAAAAGAACTAACCACACAAACTTCCTTTAATTTGTATATGTAAAATTTGACAGTACAATTTATTCGCGTCCATACAACATAGTCCCTTTGCAGGCATTAGAAAGACACATGAGAGATTAAAATAAATGCTATATCTATATTAACGCATGATGAACTTCAATTTAGCCTAGTAAAACCGAAGTCAAGTGCAAATCCTACACTAGAAGCACTTAACGAGCCTCTCAACAATCAGAGACAATGCCGCCTGACATGACTTCTTGAAAAGAATGCAACAACAAACAACCACGAATCCAAACCCAAAGCCAGGGGCTATTCCAGCATAAAACCATAAATACTCAAACTTCTTTCCACCATCAATGTCTAGCATATGTTCATCTCCATTAGATGATCGTTCATCGGGACAGATTTTTGGAAGTGGTGCTCCACAAAGTCCACTATTTCCTTCATATACTGATGGATCATTGAATGTCCGAAGTTGATCTCCTGTTGGTATTCTCCCTGATAATTTATTAAATGACAAATTCAGGTAGCTCAGACGAGGTATAGTGGACAAGCCTGTAGGAATCTCACCAGAAAGTTCATTCCTTGACAAATCAAGAGAATCAAGCTGTTGCAAGTTGCCAATTTTCCCTGGGATCCTTCCCTGTAGATGATTGCCTGAAAGGTTTAGATTTATCAGTCCTTTGAGATCCATTATCTCTTCAGGTATCTCCCCAGAAAGATGGTTGTCTGAAAGCTCTATTGATACAAGATGAGGCAAGGGTGAAGAATACTTGAACTCCATACCTTTCGTGGATTGTAGTATTGTCCCCTCATGATAATATAAAACTCTCATGCTAATGGCCTCTTCTGGAGGATTTGAAATCATGGAACTCAGATTATTAACACAATGAGGATGCTCCCGGACAAACTATTGTTTGCCAAGTTCAATAGTTTTAGAAATCTGAGTTGGCACAGGTGCAATGGAATACCGCCATAAAGGTTATTTGAGTGAAATCTTAGAAATACAAGATATCGTACATCTTCTCCTATCCATTGAGGGATTACGTCCTGAAATCCATTCTCAGCAAGATCAAGAAAACGCAAGCTATTCAAGTTTCTAAAAGATGAGGGAATTTTTCCATCAAGCTTGTTCTGCTGTAAGTGCAAACCACTGAGAGCTGAAAGAAAACCCAAAGAACTTGGAATTTGACCATTGAGATTATTATTAGATAGATCAAGCACCACCAAGTCCTTGAGGTTGGCGAAGCATGAAGGGATTGTTCCTGATAAGTTGTTCCTGATAAATCAAGGAGTATCAGGCTCTGTATGTCACATAAACGCCGAGGGATGTCACCAGTCAAGAGATTATCTGAGAGTCTGAGTTGATACAGTGACATATTCAAATAACTCTCAACCAGGGATAAAGGTCCTTCCAACAAATTTTCTGAAAGATCCAACAAATAAAGTTGCGGTGGAACTGAAGTTATTGGCCCCTCAAATTTGTTGGAGTTTAGCTTTATCACTCTCAAGGTGGCATGAGATTCCACAATGCTGGTAATTTTCCACTTATGTTGTTGTTTGACAAATCTAAGTCATCGATTTGAGAATACACATTCTCAAACCAAGCGAGCATGGAGTCTGAGATGCTTGCATTAGACATAATTAACCGTTTCACTCGCCTTTGAGTTTGCAGCCACGGAGGAAACTGGGGACCTACATTTATTGATGCTAGCTCAATAATTCGCAGCTGGAAAGGAGGAATCCATACAGGGCTGCTCTGACAAGGAATGAATTCAAAGAAATAGATAAATCTGTCAAATCTGTGAGTTTCTCAAAGTGAAATTCCGATAGGACACCAGCCAATGCATTGTTGGAGATGTCAAACTTTACCAGCTGTGAAAGTTTGCCAAAACTTAACGGAAGGCTTCCATTGAATTTATTGTTGCTAAGATCCAGCACTCTCAGATTTGATAGTCTTCCAAGTTCAGATAGTATTGGACCAGAAAACGAGTTAAAAGAAAGATCGAGGACCTCTAGATTCTTGTACTTCTCCAGCTGACTAGGTAAGTAACCGTAAAAACCATTGGCTATAAAATAAAGTTCTTTTAAACTATTACAGAGACACCCAGATGGGGCTGTAGGTAGCACTGAACTGAATTGGTTGAGTGACAAATCAAGCACTTGCAAACTGCAGAGATTCCGCATGGAATCTGGGATTGGACCCTCGATAGAATTTGCTTCCATATTAAGGATGGCAAGGGATGTCAGGTTATCTAGGCAGTAAGGGAGTACACCTTGAAAATTGTTGGAACTGAGATCCAAACGAACAAGATTTTTCATCGTACAGAAAGAATGTGGCAGTGAGATTGTAAAAAAGTTAGATGACAAATCAATAACAGATAGAGAAGGCAATCTCTCAAAATTTTCCGGCACCAAGCTATCGAAGCTGTTATGGCCAAGATAGACTTGCTCAAGGATGGTAATATTGAAAATCCATAGGGGGACGGTGGAGTTGAAATTGTTCCACTCAAGATCGACAGAAGAAAGAGATGTGAAATTAATAAAGGAAATGGGTGGAAATGCGTAGAGACCGCAACCAGCTAAGTTCAATGACACCAAAGATGCAAGCATGTTAATTGACTGTAACCAATCACGAACCTCCCAAAGCTCCACCCCAGCTACATCTAATGTTCTCAAAGAAGAAAGTCCTGCTACCCATTTAAAACTATCTACCTTCAGTCCAAAGTCCCCAACAGTGACATGAAACGAATAGGATACCCTTGGTGCTTATCCAATATGAAGATATTGCAAGCTGGACAGATTTCCAAGATGTTCAGGTACCTTGCCGCCAAAACCAGCACTAGAGAGGTTCAGATATTCTAGATTATCAAGGGAACTGAAAAATGCTGGAATTTGCATACCTAAAAAGTTGTTCATGCTCAAATCTAAATACTGCAAGTGGTTAAGATTAAGCATAGAGGGTGTAATCTCACCTTCCAAGCAATTGCGTCTAAAATGAGCAATATAATCTTTGTCATCAAAGTATCTATCCGGGTCAAACGAGACAGGGTTCCTCAAATTGAGCTTTATGACATGGCCAGTTTTGTTATTGCAGCCAACTCCTTCCCAGGCACAACAATCATCACCGTACCATGAAGACAGGCGTTTTGCTTTGTCACTTAGTCCTTTCCTGAGATTCAGAAGAGCTTCCCTCTCACTTGCAATGCAGCTGACTTTAAGTAATTATCTCCTCTGCAGCAGCCAAATTGTGGTTGGATAGTCAACAGGAGAGCCGAAAACAGAAGCGCGACCACTTTAGAACATCCCATGTTGACACAATGAAAACGTTTTTACATTTTTAGATTATTTTCAGCAAAAACTGGAACAACCTGCAAACAATATTTTCTAAGTTCAGACAAAAACAAAATTCATCACCCTCTGGTACTATTTATTAGGAACCTGTATGCTCCCATTATTTCCCAAGGAAATACCAGGAAGGAGAGAGAAAAGTTGTCCACAGGATTCTTCTTGAAGACGTGACGGGTGAATGACCTAATTGTTTTGAAAAATCACTAATCCAAAATCAACCGCCGCTCTGCTCATTGGCTTCTTGTTGATTTTATTGGTTTTGACTGATTCATGTTGTCACTCTTTGTCTTGCCAGTCAAATGGGCAACTAGACATGGACTGATGGACACATATGGTTACTTTTTTAAAATGTGATTTTTATTTTTTAATATATATATTTTTAATTTTAAATAATTTTAATTTTATAATTATTATTTTAAAATATATAAAAATATATTTTGAAATGGTGTCCATAAACATTTGTGTCTCTAGAGCTTTTCCCATAAAATTAAAAAGATTGCGTGGAGGATCCTCCTCATATTTTCACGTAATTATTTTGGAAAGCAACTTAGGTGCAAACCTTTTCTTGTGGAGAATGGAATTTGACCTTGTGGTTAGGAACTCTTTGCGTGTCTTGTTGAGTAATTACGACAGGGAACCTCGATAAATTCCTCACTAAAGACAAGGCAGGATCACCATAAATAGATTCATTAATCGAGATTTAAAATTGTAATTTTAATTTTTTTTTGGTTTGAAATTTGAACTTCTACATAGAAATACTTCTCTCAACCCAAAATTAAAATGACCACTGTAATACCAAAACTCAGGGTAAATATTGAATATGTTATACTGTAAGGACTATTTATGAAAATAATAATAATAAAGAATAGAAAAATAATATAATTAATAATTTAGCTGGGCAAAAATATTGTGTGATGCCTTTCTAACATTCTTGATTGTTATTGAAAAGAAATGGGATAGCCAAATCAAAAGGACAACGAAGAAGGAAGATCTTCATCACAGGAACGCCTGTATATATTGTTAGTTTAATTGAAAATGTAGGGTTTGAAAAATTTTAGGGTTTTAGTTCATGAGTATTGAATTAATTTGATTTTTCTTGAGTTAAGTAAAATTATTGAGTGAAATTTGGTAAAACAATGAATTGATCTAAGGATTGAACTGTTTGAGACAGAATTTGCTGGGAGGTTGTGAGGAGTGGATGGCTGCAAGTGGAAAGCTGTGAAGGAGGTCTGGCTCCAAAGAGAGAAGAAGAAGAAAATCGAAAAAAAAACAGAAGTTTGTCACTAAAAGAGATGAAAATGGTTGATGTTGGGTTGATGACTTTTAACGACAAACCGAAATTAGTTGTTAAAATTCATAATTCTTACCATAAGATGTCTAGCATTGAATTACGAAATTAGTTTTACGTTTGCAACTTCTTATGAAAATTAAAATTATCTTTAAGTTCTTTTAGGTTTGGATAAGGATTAAATTAGTTAAAACATTTAGAAATATGTGTTTAAAGTCAAAACTAACTGTGTGGAATTATTTTAGACACAAAAGGAGAAAAGCAATCTAAGTATCCATGTTAGACTGAAATCTTTTGAAAGGTATCGAGATAAGTAACTCTAGTGCTATTTATAAATTTTTGGTAAATGGTTCAAACAAGATTTAATGAAAGTAAATTTATTTTATTATATAGATGGGATGAGCATAGTGTATTATATAGATATAGATATATCTTAGTATTATTTGATATATCAATCTTAGGTGGCGCTTGGTATGGTTTAGGAATGGAATAGATTTGATAAAAGGAAAGGTTTGGAATTGAATTGAATAGAATGATAATAATTATGTTGTTTGGTATTATTTTTTGAAATAGAATCAAAATTTATTAAATATATTTTATATTAAAATTTAATATTAATATTATAATAGGTATATTATTATTTGGGTAAAAACATTAGCGCCACTCAACTTTGAAATCGTATACTTATGACCACTCAACTCACAAATTGCGCAAACAACCATCCAACTCCTAAAAATGGCTACCCGTCGCCCTTCTTACTTTCCATCGCAAAGGCCAAACGGCAGCCTTTCCACGTGTTTTTTAGGGGCAAAGGTCGCAGTGAATGAGTTAGTGTTCCACGTGTTTTTTAGGAGCCAAAGGTCAATGTGAATGACTTAGTTTGCACGGTCTTTCTCGAGGCAATTTATCAAGCAATCGGCGTGCATTTTACGATTTGAGTAGGGAACTAGTTTCCTTTGTTTGTGTGTGAGTCAGATAGCCAAAATCATGCCTTTCCACACCAACATCATCGTAGGATATTGCCAAAAAATTTATAATAAACTACAAAAAAATTTGAAAAAAATCATACTATTCACAAAATTGTCTTGGAGATTCTATGTGTTTGTAAGAAAAGAAGAAAAGAAGATGAATAAGAACAACACTCACACCCTATATAGAGCTTTGCAAAGTCAAGTTAGCAAGAAGTAGCTAATGGTGGTAAAGAAAGAAATGTAGAAAAAGGTCTTCTGAGACCCTACAAACCCGTTTGGTGACCCATCTTAGATTCTTCATCTATGGTCTTCAGTGTAGGAAATTGAGAGCTTGCAGGTTGTTTTTCTTCTTACCCATGAGTTTTTGGAGCCATATCAAAAAACCATGGGAAGGGTGTAAAGATGAAAGGTTGAAGAACCCGCTAGTTCGCTCAATGAAGCTTCAGGTGAGCTGCGGAAATCAACAAAAAATCAGGATAGGTTGAAGACGAAAAGCTTGAAAGGTCGAAGACTAATAGTTCAACTGTAGTGGCCACATCTTCCAAGGCCATGGCTTCATTGTGCCAAAATGTTGACTATAAGGAAACGTGCCAACAGAGCCTTTCTGGAGCCAATAGCAATGACCCCAAAGAACTCATCAAGCATGCATTCAACGTGACAATTGCTAACATTTGAGATGTTATCTCCAAGTCTGCTCTTATCCAAGATGCTGCTAAAGATCCCAGGACTTCTGAGGCTTTGGACATTTGCAAATAAGTGTTGAACAATGCTATCTTTGATTTCGAGGGTCAATCGATAAAATTAGCAACTTTGACATCAAGAATATTGATGAGAATGTAGCTGATCTCAAAACATGGCTTAGCGCAACCAATACAAATCCAGGACTTGTTTGGATGCCTTTGAAAACACCACCGTGATGCAGGTGAGAAAATGAAGCGACTCTTGAAGACTTCTCGTGAGCTTCCCAAAGAACGGACTTGCCATGGTTATCGTTATAAGATCTTCTCAACCTTGAAGATCCCAAGCATTAGTCAAGACTGCCTAACCTTTTGCCCCTAAAAACACGTGGAAAGGCTGCTGTTTGGCCTTTAACGATGGAAAGTAAAAGGCGACGGGTAGCCATTTTTAGGAGTTGAATGGTCATTGCGCAATTTTGTGAGTTGAGTGGTTATAAGTATACGATTTCAGAAGTTGAGTGGCCGCCAATGTTTTTTACCCTTATTATTTTACATTATATTATATTTAATGAAGTCAAATTTTGTGCCAAAAATAGACAAAGTGCATGTCAATCAGAGAAAAATATTTCCTATTAATTAGTGAAATTTATTTTTAAAAAGGAAAAAATAGGTGAAATACCCATTTGCAAATCAATGTAAGATTTGTAATGCATGCACACGTCAAGGCCAAAGATCAATTGCGAAATTTTTTTTTACTCGCTAGCTCAAAATGACGCTGCTTTGAGTCCTTTTAACAGAAAAAATTTCTTTTGGCCAAACTACTAAACGACGTCATTTGGCCAAAACCTCCTCCTCCCCGGGTTTTAAGAAAAGTTATCCTTGTGGGTTTTATTTCAGTAGCAACCATTCCAAACCTATATATCAAACATTGATTTTTCTTACCATTGCAATCCATTCAATTCCAAACCCATGTACCAAACGCCCCTTAGAATATGATATGCACTGTGAAGGATTAATTCTTTGTGTTTGTAGAGAAGGTAAAAAAATTCTTCTTTTGAACGAGAGTTAAGAGAGTATCCGCTAACTCATATTAATGAACGGAAAAAGATAAAATTCAGATGTATATGATATATAATTATATTACATTATTATGTATTGTTGTAGTTTAAATTTGACCGTGTATGAACATTTACAATTGGACGTTATTCTAGACCTAAAGTGAATTACAACCTTTTACAAACATTATGTTTTGTCGTGAATTAAATGTGTTTTGAAATAAAAATGTGTTTGGATATTTTATTTTTGTTTGATAAAAGTTAACTTTTTGTAAATGAAAAGTCTGTCAAACGAAGTCTAAGATACTCAATTGAGAATAGAAATTCAATTGTGTGAAAATTTATGTCTAATTATGTTTTGTCGTGAATTAAATGTAATTGTGCATGAAAATTTATAGTTGAACATTATTTTAGACCTCAAACCAAGAATAAAGATTAAGATGTTCCACTGAAAATAGAAGAATTACCTTACATACTTTGAAAAGTGAGCAGTGGTTAAAATTGGAGGATTGTTGGTAAGTAGTGGCTCTTTCTTTCATACTTATCAAACCAAAAGCAGATATTTTTTTATAAGATGAAGAAAGTAGTTGAAATGTTAAATAAGCCTTTCATTAAGACAGTTTCCTATCTCTTTTTTTGTTTTTTTACCAAACGATAGTATATTAATAAGTGGCACAATGGTCAAAGTACATAACCACAAGGGTTAAAAGAGTTTCGTCTTCATTGCAGAATCAAGCAGATTATAATCCACGAAGACAAAGCGCCACAAAGGGACAAAAGGCCCACGAGGGCAAAAGCATCCGACGACGTGAAGAAGGCCACTAAGTGGCAAGGGTTGAAAAATCTAGACAACTTAGGATCAACTAAAGTACAAAAGCCCGATTTTATCGGCCACTAATACTATACAAAAGTGATACTACTCATCTCAATTGGCCCACTATAAATGGCGCATGAAAGAAACTAAAACTAAATCTTAACTATCACCTCATGCCGTTGCATGAAAGCCAAGTTGCATACGTTGAATAGCGCCGCCGCCTAACCATCGCCGCAAGCTGAATAGTCGATAATTCATACTACCAGATAAAGAGATGGCAATACCTAAAAAAAATTTAAATTTGTGACCGTTGTACTGTAGCTACAGTGAGCTACAAGTAACGATCGCACTTTTTCACACCTTAATCGCCTAGTAATAGTGAAAATGAAAGAAAATTGGGCAGTCACCCTCGGGAATTTTGAGAATCATAGGACAGTTTTCTATCATATGAGTCATATTTGATCATTTCTAATTTGTAATGGGGCTCTTCATGGAGGAAATGTCACTTCACAAATTCAAATTACTACAAAGGTTTGAAAGCAACTAATGAGTAGTCACCAATGAGAGCAAAATACTTTCTAGATATACCCAAAAATGATTGATCTATGTTTGAATTGTGGTTTATTTGAAAATTTTTGTATTGAAATGTGTAAAATTTTTGATAATTTTTTTATAAGAAATAGTATTTTGAAGGAAAAATAAAAAGTGTATTGGGAGGAAAACTTTTAAAATTATGTGAGGAGAATTTGTGATAGAGATTTGAATTTTGAATTTTAAATTTTAAAATAAAAATATAATAAAAAAATATATTTGTTTAGTGAAAAAAAATTAACTTTTTGTAAATGAGTAATACTCAAACATTTATATGTACATATTACTTGACTTGGACATTATATGATCATATCACATCGAGAATACGTTTGGATCAGTTATTAATCCTTCTATTTTTAATTTTAGAGTCACAATTTAAAAAATTATTAAAAATACTCCTCCATTCCAACCACAAAAAAAGTTTACTTTGAATTTGGTATAATTTTCTTTTAAGTTACAAGGTACAACACACTTAATGCACAATTAAATATATAATTTTATATTTTTACTCTTAATTTTTAATTTGGGTTTTATTATTAACATTAATAAGGATAATACAAAATTTCACCCAAAAGTAGATTTTTCTTTTAGGATAAAAATTTTTTTTCAAACCGAACTCTTTTTAGGACAAAAAAGTATAATGATTATATCTAAATGAGGTTGATATCTATATTTACAATATAGTATTCAAATTTAAATTTTAAAATATATTGATATTCTTAAAAAGTTACTTTTTCAATTTGTAGTATTTAAAACACAAAGAGTATTTTTCAAATATTTTTTCTTTATCAATAGAGCACTTCATTTTCATTTTTATTTTACCCTACTTTTACCCTACTTTATCCTTATTAATTATTTTTTAATTTTGGTTTTTTTATTTCCCATTTTTAATCATTTTCTTTCGTTAATATCATAAATTGGCTTAGTAATAATTTGACTCGCAATTAGTTGACTTTTTATTCCCAGTTTCTTTTCCATTAATTTGTTTCCATCTAATTAATATATTTACAATATTTTTCTTTTATTATTATTATTATTTTTTTCTTTCTTTTCATATCCTAAAATATTGACAGAAATTTTTAATATTCTCCAGCGTGTGCATATGATTTGTTTTTTTCCATTAAGAATCTAATTGATTGGAACTATTTTTATTCCAATAAATTTAGAAAATCTCAGAAGAGATTTTTTATAAAAATACTAATACCGGTCAATTTATGACTAGTTGAGCGTGAGAATCTATTCAATAATTCCCTAAATAATTAAGGAAACAATCTATTGATCATTTCGTTCAAATTTTTGGCCGCACAGTTCTTATATACTTTCAAATTTGACCAAAAAATAAAAATCACATTATAGGAAACCAAATATCTAAATTGTTTCAAATTCAAATTCAAAAAGAAAAACATTTCTAAAGCGTGCCACCAATTGAAATTGATAAACAAGATTTCTGAGGTAAATATAAGCCCGATACCTGCCCAAACATGTATTGATAACGATATTGCCTTCAAATTCTCTATCCCATTTATTGAATAACAATCGCATCTTATTAATCATTTTGGGTCTAATGAAATTCATAAGAATAGAAAAAGGCATATAAAGTAGAAATTTTCATTCATTAATAAATATTAATTTCTAATATAAAATGTATAAATTTTATTTGGCCTAATTTTAATAAAACGGCGCTTGTTTAATGAGATAAGATAAATATTAATTCCTAATTTTTGGGTCCAATGGAATTCATAGGCATAGAAAAAGCTGTATCAAATAGAAATTTTCATTTCATTAATAAATATTGATCCCTCATATGAAATGCATAAATCATGGGTCTAATTTTAATAAAATGACATTTGTTTCATTAATGAGATAACATAAATACTAATCCCTACCCCTATTGAACCTATATATTTCATTAATAAATATTAATCTCTAATATGAATATGAAATGAATAAATATTAATCCTTAATATGAAATGTAATAAATATTTCATTAATAAATATTAATCTCTAATATGAAATGTATAACCTCTATTATCCTTAATTTTAATCAACAAAGAATCTCAAGTAATAAGATGTTGAAGATAGCAAGTTCCATGAATAAAAATGAATAATGTAGTCTATTCTCCCTCCTCTAATCCTCAATATGGTGTACGCAAAAAGGGGAAAAAATAAGATGAAAATCTAACGTCTCTCTCCTCGCAAGGCGAGTGCATTCTTTCTCCTTCAAGAGAATTTAGGTCTCCTTAGTGAGCTCAGTTCAACCCAATTTTTCCCACTAAAAATTGTCGTTGACTCGCTTGTCTTTATTTTGCACCATTCCTTTCACGTGACCTTACTGCACCTCTTCTGCTTCTAAATTTCCGTATCTCTTTCTCCTCTTTCTAGTTTTGTACACTATTTGTGAATCTAGTAAAATTAATACCAACAACACTCTCGCTGCATTTGCTTTTCTCGATCTTAGTTAGTAGCATCGTGGTCTGCTTAACTTAAATTTCAGCCGAGTTTTCCAAATATAGTTTCTTCGTATGAAGGTTAAGTGTTTGTGAATTAAGCGCAAAGAGTATTATGACGAAGGATTTAGTGGAACAATTGCGGCATTGTCAACTATCCAAACATGAGCAAATGGAGTTGAAATTCAAGAACAAGATGTACAGATTAGCGGGCGATAAAGTAGTTAACTTTACAGCTTGAAACTCACCTTGGCGAAAAATATGGCGACCGAGTTTGTTTTGTTATAGAGCATGGTCCGAACTTTTTCAATTTGTGTTCAACAAGAAGACAGGACCAAGGTGTTAAAAGGTAAGCTCTGGTCTTTGACCAACAATATCTGGTTTTAAAAGAATGGTCCATGGGGGTGAATATATACACGGAGGCATTCAATCAAATTGACATGTAGGTTCGGATATGGAATATCCCCACTCACTGCTATCGAGAGAAACAAATATGAAAATTGGGAAAAAGCTTCAAAGTTTAGGATGTGGAAATTCAAGCACGTAGCAAATTTGGAAGATGTTTAAAGATGTATGTCACCATAGACTTGGATCACCATGTTATGAGGTACACAAGTTAAGCTCCAAGAGCAATAGTGTTGGGTTATCTTCAAATATGAATAGTTACTCAATTTTTGTTCTTATTGTGGAAGAATTGGACATGTAGAAAGTAATTGTGGGATCCGAAAGATGATTGTAAGAATAACCAACTGAAAGAGAGTCAATTTGGTGACTAGCTAAATCGATTCACCAAGAGAGGGTACAAATCTCGAGATCAAGTAGTCTCGGGCTTGGAAGTCAAGCCGAAAAACTACTATGGTGGAAAAAATGGTGGTTGCTACCCTATTCTCGTGAAAGCTTCTCCCATGATCCACAGGTTGATCAAAGTAAAAAGTCCATGAGGATGTCCAAGAGTCCTTCTATACAAACGGTCTCGGGTTATGATAAAGATGCACCAATGGCCTTAGTCGGTTCACCAAGGGAAAAACAAGACCGATACCATCTAAATTGGAGCTTAATTCAGCAACAAATCGATCTCAGAGGAACACACTAGAGAAAGGGTTACAATGGAATTGGATAGGGTAATATAGGAAACGGTAAGTGATCTTGAAAACGAGCAAATAGAGAAGACGAGTAACAAGCTCATTGAAGTTGATTTTTCTACTTTAGAGCAAAATCTAGTCAATGTTCCTATGATGATGGTGGTTGCCTCAACTCTGAACAAGAAGCTCCTCAAATATCGGATCGAATGTAGCGTAAATGTTGGCCAAAGTTTCGAATTCGAGCGAGAAAATGGCATCGAACGCTTGTTTCAAATCAAGAACCTCTTGGAACTCAAACCTTGGTGCAGCCACATCATAGTGCAGGGAAAATGAAAATGAATCATTCTCAAAGGTAAGGAAGAAACCGAGGGTGAGAGGGGCGGGAAGAAAGACAGAAAAGACGAAATCAAGGTCTTATCATTCACGATTTACAGTGGAGGAAGCCATCCCAAATGGCCCTAAGCTTATCAATGAAAATTTGTTCCTGGAATTGTAGAGGTCTAGAAGGGCCTCTACTATTTCTCACCTTAAGGAAACTATTAGGTTCCACCTCCTGATATAGTATTTATAAGTGAGACTAAACAAAAGGCGTCATTTACTAAAACCTTTTGCAGTAACTTCGTCTTCAAGACCGATGGAAAGTTGTTGATCCATTGGGAACAAGGGTGGCCTTTTGCTTTTTGGAGTGATAATATGGTAATACATCAAGTGATATCAACATTTTTGCTTTGAAGTACAAGCTCATCGGAGGAGATCAAGAGAAATTTTGGGCTATTTTTGTATATGCAGACAGATCCCAAAGTCCAAGTCAAGAAGTGGGAATATCTTCAACAGCCAAAAGCAAATGTGGGAGCAATGGTTTATAGGTGGGGCCTTCAATGATCTAGTGGATAACACAGAGAAAAGAGGACTTTATCCAAGTCATGGGTATGGTGGATCTAGGATTTATTGGGAGACCTTTCACATGGGCCAATAATAGGGAGCAAGAGGGATTTGTTGAAGAAAGACTTAATCGCTTCTTTGGATCACCGATGGATACTTAAAAATCTTATGGCGATGATCGACATTTGGAGAAACAAAGCTTCCAATCATTCTCTTTTTTATTAGATCTTTGTAGGCAAATCTTAGACAGAAAAGGAGATTCGCTTTTGACAAAAGATGGATAAACAAGAAGAGCGCAAAGACCATAGTAGAGCAAGCATGGAATAGGATCCAACGCGACACTCCAATGTACCAAGTCACCGCGTAATCAAACGGTGTAGAGTTGATTTGCTGAAATCGCCAATGCCGCGAATACTAATGCCGCAAGAAGGATAAGGGAGATTAAAGTGCAAATGGAATTGCTAAGCCAAGTAGGGGGTACAAGAGAGCAAACTTGGAAGAAGCCGAGAGGAGATTTGCACAAAGTGTATAATGAAGAGAAACAATACTAGCACCAAAAAGCCCGCATTCAATGGCTTAAAGAGGTGACAAGAACTCAAAGTTTTTTCACGCTTCTACAAAGGCAACAAAGAAGATTGAATGCAATTGATGAGCTAGTGAAGGAAAATGGACGGATTTACACCAATCCCAAGGAAATCAAAAAGGAAGTATCGTGTTTTACTTTACACTTTTTACCACCTCTTCTTCTACGATCGACCCAACATTTTTGCTAGGTATCCCAACCACAATTACAAGTGCCATGAACCGGCTAACCGGACTAGTCGAGGATCCGAGATTCGTAAAGCTTTGTTTGGTATGCACCCTAATAAGGCTCCAGGACCTGATGGTATGACTCCTCTTTTTCAAAACTATTGGCATGTAGTTCAAAAGGATATTATTTTTCCGTTAAAAGTTTTTGTCCATTCAAGAATGTGAAAAGTGTTAACCATACACTTATTACTCTTATTCCCAAACTAAAGAATCCAACCCAAATAGCCCAAGATAGGCCTATTAGCTTATGCAATGTTGTCTATAAAATAATCTCTAAGATTCTCGATAAAAGAATGAAACCTTGCCTCAATGTTTGCATAAATGAAAGTCAATTCGCTTTTGTCCCCGAAGACAAATCACGGACAACGTTGTTATTGCGCATGAATGCATACATCATATCAAGAGCCTTAAAAATCAGCAAAGGTTTTATAGCTTTGAAATTAAATATGACAAAGGCTTTTGATCGAGTTGAGTGGGTTTTTATCTCAAGTACTAATTAAGATGGGCTTCTACAAAGTTCATAGATCGGATTATAATATGCATTAGTACCTCATCCTTTTCTTTTAACATTAATAGTAAGGTTAGTGGTTACATGCAACCCACAAGAGGTATTAGATAAGGAGATCCACTATCTCCTTATTTATTCATAATCATTTCGTAAGTTTTTTCATTTTTAATTAGAAACGCTGTAAGTGAGGGTACCTACCGAGGAATGAGACTATGTCGTAAAGGTCCGCTTCTTACTCATCTTTTTCCGCAGATGACTCCTACTTTTTGGTGAAGCAAAGGAGCAAGCTCAAAGACATTAAAAGGATCATAGAAGATTACTTGTGAAGCATTGGGATAGAAAGTCAATCTGAACAAGTCTTCGTTCTTTTAAAGAAGCACTTAGCGGATAGTGATAAAAATGCCATTATTCAAGTGTTAAATGGGATCAAGGAGCAAAGAAGTGCTAGATACCTAGGATTGCCCTTGGGCATCGGCAAATCTAAGAAAGAAGTTTTTGCATGTGTCATTGATGCGGTCGACAAAGAATAGGTAACTAGAAAACTCAATTTTTGAGTTAAAGGTAAAGAAATTCTCATAAAATTAGTCCTTAATTCCTTACCTATTTATGTAATGTCATGTTTTAAACTCCCAATTGGCATATGCAAAGTCTTGAGTAGTGAAATGACGAATTTTTAGTGGCGCTCTAATGCAAATAAGGGTCATAAAATTCATTGGAGAGCCTGCCCAAATTAACACTTCCAAAGGTTTGGGAGGGCTTGGTTTTCGTGATATACAAGTTTTCAATGACTCCTTGTTAGCCAAACAATTATGGAGGATAATTCATTCCTAATTTGCTTATGAGCCGTAATGAAAGCTAGATATTATCCCAAAAGAACATTTATGCAAGCAAAAGTTCAACAAAATGCATTTTGGCTTGGGAAATGTTGGACGGAACAAAGTATATCTTAGAAATGGGGATGAGATATCAAGTGGGGATGAGATATCAAGTGGGAGACGACAAAACCATAAAAATTTGGGAGTCTCCATAGCGGCACATAGAGCAAATTTCAAACCATTTCCAAAAAGCATAATGAAGAGTCAAATGTTTGGTGCCATCAACTAATGGTGGAGGAGGGGGCGCAATGGGATCACACCCTAATTAATCGCTTTTTCACCCTGTGGATGCCGTGGAAATTTCTAAAATTCCATTAAGAACGGAGGCTGGTCCGGATAAGCTCATTTGGCAGCATGATAGAGCAGGGAATTTCACAGTTCATTCTACATATCAGTTTGCTATGGCGTAGCACCGAGCTCATTTCAGTATCAACACAGCTAAAAACAAATAACTGTGAGTTGAAGTCGTACTTCCTCAGGCGATTCCTGGCGACCTCTCTGGGTGATTCGGGTCGTGAAGTATGATTTCAAGCTAGCTTTGACTCTTAATTTTATTGCTCTATAGAGACTCTCAACTTTGATAAATACGGATACAACCTACTGAAGAACATTATTGAAGCGGCGGTAACCGATTTCGGCCAGTTGATTGCAAGATCCAGTCGGGTCCTGAACCGGGTCAAGGTCGACCCGAACCTTTAACCCGGAGATTTCCTGAGGATTTTGGCCAATTGAAACGGGTATTAGTAGCATGGAAGCTCCCTCAACCTACTGAGAGAGGTATTTATAGATTTAAAACGCTGTCTGTGTGTGTTCTAGCGGAAATTGAAGTGAATATCCGAACTTTGAAAGTACAGCTGTCTTTGATTTTCCAGATTCCTTGGCTGATTTTGTGCTGTTTTGAGCTGCTGAATTCACTGAAAGAACTGATATTAAGCTCTGTTAATAGTGGGTTGTTGATTTAAGTGTTGAAACGGGTTTAGAGCTTTTCAGAAATTTGAAATTCTGTATTCCCGCGTAGCTTATTTCCTTCGATTTGTGCGGTTTTAATCCTGTTTTCCCATCTACTCCTCCATCCTTAACATCTGATTGTTGTGGGATTTTGATAGGTTGAAAGGATTTTTACAATTTCAGCACTTATATGCTCTCTTTGTTTTTGTCCGAAACTACTCTGAAACCCGATTTTGGTGCCTTCTGGGAATTTTGATTGGGTTTTGAATCTCCCATTTGTTCCTGGAGCTTGCTATCAACTATCAGATTACGTGGTTTTGTTGGTGATTTTTTCTGGAATTTATTGGAATTTTCTGGGATCTTTTGGTTCAATATCGAGTTGAAGGTTCTGAATTGATTCTGGGGTGCTAAATTTCGCCGATTAGCTGCTTTTGTTCTCAGCTCTTAGCACTTTCTTGCATTTGCGAACATGGTGAAGATGCAATTGCTTCAGCACAAGGCTTAACCTTCAAGGAAGAAGAAGCCGCTGTCTCGGTCTAGGCAGAGACCAAAACCTGTGGAGTGTACAAAATGCGGCAATTTTTCAGATTCCAATTAAGGGGTGGTTAATGAAAGAATGGGTGAGGTGAGTTCTGATTTTGGTTTGGCTACTAGTAAAGCTGGAACCAAAGGGCATATGGAAGAAGAAAGAACAAAACAGAGTGTGGAAAATGTCACAAATTCTGGTACGATGGAAAGGACTGTTCCTGAGTGCATCCCTTCTTTGAATCATGTGGAAGAAGGAAGAACAAAACAGAGTGCGGGAAATGATACAAATTCTGGTACGATGAACAATGCTTAATGAAAACACAATCGCCTCAGCTAAATCCATCCCAACGGCATCTACCCGGGCAAATCTTTTCAAAGGCAACCGTGATCTTTCTAAGGGCCTAAAACTTGAGAAATATGATGTGGTAAGTAGTGGAGTTGGAAGAAGAAGACCTAGATGATGTTGAAGAAGCTTGGGGATTTTGCCTAATTGGCTATGTATTGGGTAAATTCCCAGGTACCAAGCAATCTCGACGTCTACAAATCTTGGAAAGTGCTTTACAAGTATCTCAAGCATGCGTGGGTAGATCATTTTAAATTTGAAATGGCGGAGCATAGGGATATAGTCCTTGCTAATGGACCATACTACTCCTATGGTAGGTCTTGGTTCCTTAAGAAAATGCGGTGTTGTTTGGCTTTGATGACTAGTGCTTCAACAACATTCTTACTTTGATCCAAATTGCACGATCTACCACTACGATCTTTGGAATGCTAAGGCTTGGGCAAGATGGTCTCTATGGTGGGTGAGCCGATTACCTCGGATCAACTCACTACCGAACGAACAGACCCACGGTTTGCAAGGGTTCTGGTTGAGGTGAATGTCACCAAGACCTTAGTTAGGTCCATTCCGATCAAGCTAGCCAATGGGACTATTCGTTCTCAAAAGGTAATCTATGAGCAAGAACCCAAGCCTTGTTCTTTCTGCCGTAAGATAGGCCAGGGGAGGGAGGAGTGTATCCATGCCAAGAGGACTAGCCTAAAGAGGGGGAGAACACAATCAAGACCAGTGATTAGGCAGTAGGCAGGTGATCAACCAAAAAGAGATGGGGATAAGGATAAGAAGAATGGAGAAGGGTCTAAAAGGTCGCCACTAACTGGAGGTGGCGAAACCGGATAGAAGGGGAAAGAGGTGATGACCTCTTTGGAGGTGGAGTCCTAACCAATACCATATACCGCTAGGCCAAAAATAGGAGATTGGCCACTTGGCGGGAAAAGATCCTCCGTATGAAGAAGACAAGTGTGAGAGCCTCAAAGACAGACAAAGCTCAAATACGGGCGGTTGGGAAGCTTTCTTTTTGCGGCCTTAGCTTTTGAGGAGGAGGAAAAGGAGGAGCAGTGTTGCGGAAAAAGAGAAAAGAAGAACAAGAAAGGGCTAATGACAAAGGGATCGAGGTCGCCTCAAGCATGAGAGTTGCCGTATGGAACATAAGGGGATTACAGGCCACAAACAAAAGGGTGTAAGGAGCTTGCTTAGCTACTAGCAAGTTGATGTTTGTGGGCTTCGAGACAAAACTAAATGTAGAGAAGCTGGGAATAATGGGGTCCAAGTTTCTCGACTAGCGAGAATGTAACAATTTTCACTTGCATAGCGCAGAAGAATCTTAGCCCCGTGGAACGCCGCTACGGTTGAGGTTGTTGTATCGAGATCCATCTTCAAGTTGTTCATTTGTCTCTTACTTGCAAGGTAACTTCATTATCCTTCATTGTAAGCCGTTTATGGTTTCAATACTATTATATCTAGGAGAGAACTTTGGGAAAATTTAGTAGCATTCTCCTCGACCCATGAGTCCCCATGGATGGTGTTAGAAGACTTTAATGGCATTATGTATGATGGGAGCGAACCAATGGATCCCTAGTTACTCCTTATGAGACCGGAGATCTACCGGATCGCTGAGGTTGGGCCTATCTCGACGTGAACTCCATTGGTCGCCACATCACTTGGACAAATGGTGAAGTGTGGTCCAAGTTGGACCCAGTGATGGTCAATGAGCGGTGGATGATGAATAAGCGAGACTTCTACAAACTTCTTGTCGGGATGTTTGTCGACCATTCACCTAGTATAACCACGTGGGAAACCGGGGCAATCATGCAAGCGGAGATTTATGTTCTTCAATATGTGGTGACCACATGGACTTGAAGATATTATGCAACAAGAGGGCACATATGTATATGGCACAGCATTATAAGTTATGCCATTGGTTGAAACAATCGAAAAGGCCGCTCAAGGATCTTAACAAGAACCACTTCACCATATCTTAAATCGGACGGAGGGCAAGGGAAGATTTAGAGCAAAGGCAACTAGAGGCCCAACACCAACCCCTTGATATAGCCGCCAGAGGTGTATCCAGAATTGCGAGGATTGGCCCGAAGCTAAGTGGAGTGGAGAGGAACTTTCTTGCACAAAAGCAAAATGCCGTACTTAGTCAACAAGGATTGAATACCAAGTCATTTCACTGTGGTTAAGAGGAATGCCAGGAAGAATTTCATTGCCTCGTGGTCAAGGAGAATGGAGAGGTCACAACAGTGGAAGGAGGAGGTGGTAGCAGAATTCTTAAGATTCTATCAAATCCTCATCGGGAGGAGGTGCAAATGATTGAGGTAGATAACTTGGTCTTTGATATTGGTACTAAGGTCTCGGCCAAGCTTCCTTTGACCTAGTATGTCCCATCACGGCACAAGAAGTCAAGGAGGCTTTGTTTGGCATTGGACAAGACAGAGCTCGAGGCCGATGGGTACACATTTGGTTTCTAAAAAGCCAGCATATTGTAGGTGACGCCTATGTGAGGGGTACAAGAATTCTTCCGTCGGGTAGCCTCTCAAGCAACTTAATCATACCACCATCACTTTGGTACCAAAGTCGACACATTCCAAAGACGGTGGGTGAGTATAGACCAATAACGTCGCAACATGATCTATAAGGTGGTGACTAAAATATTAGCGGCCGTGATGTCTAAGGCGCCAGAGATTATAGATGAGGCCAGCCGCCTTTGTGAAAGGAAGGAGCATGATAGAAAACATTCATATGGCCCAACTACTTCTCCATCAATACGGCCGGAAAAGAGTTTCACCCAGTAGTGTGATCAAAGTGGATCTAAGGAAAGCCTATGATTACATTAGCTAGAAATTCTTGCACAAAGTTCTCACGGCCTTGGATTTCCGTTGCAATTTATTGGATGAATTATGGAGTGTGTGTCTACTTCCTACTCTATTGAGATAAATGGAGATATTTATGGCATGTTCAAGGGCCATGAGAGGACTACGAGGGGATTCATTATCCCCACCGCTTGTCACTGTATGGAATACATCTTAGCTACTCAGAGTGCTACTAGGGTGGTCGATTTTAAATACCACCCACGGTGTCAGCTTTAAAGATCACACACTTAATGTATGCGGATGACTTGATGATATTCTCATGTGGGGATAAGCCTTCATCCGGATTATATGGGAGTGACTAAATGTCTTTGGGGCCATGTCCGCCTAAGGACAAATACCACTAAGTCAAGTATCTTTATGGTGGGTGTGCAAGAGAGTGAAATGGAGGAGATTCTAGAGTGGCTCATATCCCTAAAGGAACGCTCCTAGTCCGATACTTAGAATCCCACTCGTTGCAATGAGGCTGAGTCGCCCATTATGCCCTCTCATGGAAAAGATTGCTTGACAAAGTTGGGTTTGGAACGTTGCATCTCTTTTTATACTGTGTTTGGTTTGGTAACTACAGATCTGAATATTTATACCATGCCCATTTTATATACATTCAATTTATTCGACTTATTTTATCCTCGATTACTACACCAAAATTTTCCAATTGTTATCTTGAAATTCAAGGGTAAAATTCTACCGCAATGAAGCTACACATTTTTCTGCCTTCCAAATGCAATGCCATGAGATATTTCTGTAACTCATATCATAGTTACACTGATAGATGCTAGGTAAAGAGATAAGCCTCTTTCCTTGTGAGCAAAACAACCAAACAAGAAAACCGAATAAGAGAAATCAAAGAAATCCAAGAGCGAAGTACTTTATAATGAATTAATTAACAGTTTGTCCCATAAGTTGATAAAAGGTATAAAATAAGCACTGCTAGGCACTCCCATCGTGCATTTGAAAGAAGATTTAAGGAGATAACATAAAGGATCAAGACAAACCATTGGGAGAATATATGCTTAGGTGGATTGGAACATTAGATATCTGTTTAGTCTTCCTGTTATACGGTCTGTCTCATCTGCAATCTCTTTCCGCACAGAAATTGCAATAGACAAAATGCCAGTCAACTTATGAGAATGTAAGCAATGAAAAATTGAATCGCTTGACAATTTGCATTAATTTGTAAAGGAATTAAGATGACAGTGATTTTCAAGTATTAAACAAGTTCTTCAATATCATAAAAGAGAAGCATATACAAGCAATATGATCATTCGAGACCAGAGAAAAGAAAATGAAAATTCAAAGATAACAATGTTATGTTTCAACTTACCAAAGTCACTCAATTTCTTCTTTGGTGCATGGAGAAACTCGGCATATTCCGAGCCTCCTTCTATCTTATGAAGTTGTAATACCAAAGGCCTTCTAGTAACAATACCTTACAGTTGAAAAGACAAATATTTAGAACAAGCAACTCCTATACTTCACATAAATAAACCACTCATTGGAATGAACAAAATTTTTCATAAAACCAACGAATGATCAGTGGTCCATGCACAATTCCTCACCCGGAAACTAATCTGCTGAATCAAGTAACAATCAAATTTGCTCCACATTATGATGTGTAAAGATGGAACTTTAGAAATAGATAGCACAAACATTAACTACATTGGAGTGCATCAACTTGCCTTGATGTAAATATTCAACTAAAATAATCCCATTGAGTTACTATTGACTATCCTACTGTTTTACCGATTCAAATCCCCGGATATGCATAAACCAAGTCCTTCTCCATCATTTTTTCACTTGTTGAAACTTCATCCCTTAATTAAAAGAAGGAATCTATAATCAATCATCACATTTCTGACAAAAACAGAATATCAAAACAACATCAAATACTAAATCAAAATCATAACAAATTTACCGGATCCACAAGGCGTAAAATCTCTCCCAACAACACTTTCGAGCACCAAGATTTCCCGGAACTCGATCATTTCCAAAATACCCAAGAAGGAAAGAAAACCCATCAACATAATCAAATAGTTCAAGAAGCCAACATAAAAATTTTGAGAAAAAGAGACGAACTTTCATATAATAATAATGAGAGCGTTAATTTTGACACAGCCACCAACAACAAATAGAAGGAAGAGCTTCCCAAAGGGACATCCCTTCACCACCATGATCGCCTAATACAGTGCAGGCTCTTTGGATTACATTAACAAGTCCAATCTCTCCATTGTCGCCATCTCTTAAGATTCTACTATTACGTTAATGCGATAATATAACAATGTCACGTAGTGATTGCGGTATGGATTGTTGATTCTTGAGGCTTCCGGATATGAAAATGTGGTAACAATTGAAAAGACAAATGGGATCACCGGAAGATTGAAGATGGTGAGAATGTTGAAACACGTTGTGGTGCGAAACAGAGATTGAGGAGGAAGGAAAAGAAAAATCGTTAAGAGGTCGTGGTTCGTTGTAAAATGCGTCACCAAAACCAAAAAAAAAAATTTTATACGAACTTTTGTATATAAGTAAGTGCTCTCATTATGGGAATATTCAATGCCCGTATGGTCATCCTAACGCACCAATATATATATATACATATGCTATTTTTTTATTTTTAATGTAGCAAACTAATTATATAATTTCTATTTTTATCCTTTTATTATATAAATGAGCTGTCCTCTAATTTATTGACTGTTCCCACCTATTGTATTTGATCGCACAAGCTTATGTGATGCAATGGATGCATGGAATACTTTTTAAAAAAATCACCATGAAAATTGCTCGGTTCCAAGTTTCCTTTTGGTATAGAGTGGGGTGGGTTGGTAGATTAAAATGTTGTTTAAATAAATAAAAGTTTAAGCAATAGATATGTTTAAGTAGGGATGTTCATTTTGATCCGCGAATCAAATCAATCCGTTGATTTGATTCTATTCGTCGAATAAAAAGAATCGGATCGGATCGGATTGGATGGACGGTCGATACGGTGCGATTCGCTTTGATTCAAATAATTTTTTTCTTTAAAATAGTTAATATTAGTTATAAAATATAAATTAGTATTTTTATAATTCAAATAATTCTTCAATTAAAATTAGTCAATTTGTGATAAAATAAATTAAAATATTTCTATGAAAAACACAAATTAAAATATTTAGATAAAATTTATTTATTATCTTTATATAAAAATAAATAATTTTTAGCATAAAACTATTAATTTCAAACTTAAGTTAAATCACCTAACATTATATATAAAAATGAAAGCAATAGCAAAAACAAAAAAAAGCAAAAAGAAAAAAGCAAACAAACAAATTAGAATCAAAATCCGATCGATAATAAATCGAATTACGATTTGCTCAAATACAAATAGTAACGGATCGGATCATGTTCGGATCTGCTCAAATACAAATAGTAACGGATCGGATCATGTTCGGATCGGATCATTGATTTTGAACACCTCTATATTTGAGAGTTGTCCGTACACAACATAAATCTATGATTGGAAGGTGGTTTATTTGATAATTTTTAATTGGAATATGTAAAAATTTGGTGAGAATTTTTTTGTAAGAAAAAGTATTTTAGAGGAAAATAAAAAGTGTATTGAAAGGAATTTTTTTAAAATTGTGAGGAGAATTTGAGAAAGAAGTTTAAAATTTAAAATAAAAATATATTTAAATATTTTATTTGTTTTATAAGAAAAATTTATTTTTTACGTATAGACATTACTCCAAACTTGAGACAAGCGAGTGGTCATATCAAGGAGTTCACTACCTAAGAAGCAAAAGATGTCCGTTGATGTAAGAAGGGCTTCTATTTCACCATCAATTGCTTATGCCTCGTGAGATGTTGCTTTGAGGGTACTCTCTGAATCTGAGAATTAGGTCATGTATGGACACTCTTTGAAAATATATATTTACACTTTTAATAGACTTTTTCAATTTTAAATGCATCTCCTATCTCATAACTATTATATCAAAAATACAAAAACACGTTTGAAATCTTTGGTCATACATACCCTAATCTCTTTCCTTTATTTATAATGATCAATATGCCATTCTGTTGAGGGTTTTAAATTCCTTTATAAATTTTATCCTATGATAATAGTCTAACTAATGTATTTCTTTTCTCAAATTTAACTATGTTTCATGGTGTTTTATGTGTTTTAGTAGGTTAAAAATGGTAAGTTCATATTTCTCATGCTTTGGGTGATTTTGTGGTATTAGAAGTCAAACCTCATATTTCCTTAAAATTCATAAACCAACTAAACCACTCCACTTTTGCAAATTTATTTTGAGTTAGATAGTTGGTTTCTAAAAATGTTGTCAATTAATAGAAATTTTTTTGGTGCATAAAAGCAAGAGTAGGAATAAGTCATTTTTTTAATTTTTACTTATTATTAAAATAAATAAATGAAATATCTAAATAATATAGATTACTACCCCTTTGTCCCAAAAAAATATTTTAAATTAAAATTTGTTCCTAAAAAACTCACTCTTCAAAGAAATTACTAGAGGATCTTTCTTAATAATCATTATATATTACTTAAAATTAAAAAGAAAAGATAAAAAGAGAAAATTCCTATAGTATCATTATAATAATGATTATGTATCATTAAAAATTAAAAATAACAATAAAAATATAAAAATTATACATTTAACATGATATTTAAATAGTATATTTTCGTAACTGAAAATAGTTGTACCCATTCAAAGATGGATTTTCTTTTCGACGAATGAGTATTGAATTTTATACATTTAAAAACTTAGCAAAGTTTAAATATTATGATGAGAACAAACAATAGTTGAGTAAAAATTCAACTAGCATTCGTTTAGAAGGTATTGAAATAAAGAAAGAATATTATACTTGTACACGGGTTTGGTTTAAGGATATGGGACAGCAATTTCAAAATATGTATCCAAAAACTTGGACATCTACTAAATCCAACCTCTATCTTGGGTTTTATAGGAAAACATTTGTTTGGACAATGATGTATTTGAGAAAAATTATATTGGAATGTGTAAAAATTTTGGTGGATATTTTTTGATAGAAAAAAATATTTTGGAAGGAAAAATTACAGGGAAATTTTTAAAAAATTATATGAGAGGAATTTGAGTGGAAAATTTTGAATTTTAAAATTAGAAATAAAAATATGTTTAAATATTTTATTTTTGTTTAAAAAAATTAACTTTTGCAAATAGAAACAGACTCCAAATGGAGCTTCATATATTTTTTTACAAAATCACCCTCTATATATTTTAATACTATATTTTTCTTATCTCTATATTATTTCTCTCTTCTCTTTTACTCATCTTTCTTTCTATCTTTCTCTCAATCTTTTTACTCATTTTTTCTCTCATCCCTTTCTTTCTCATTCATCTTTCTCTCATATTTTTCTTTCCCTTCATTTCTCGTCTTCTTACTCTTTCTCTCACATCATTTTTCTTTCTTATTCCATTTTCTCTTTTCTATTTCTATCTCATCTCTATTCACTTTTTATCTTTCTTACATCTCTTTGTCTCTCTATACAATTTCTCTCTCTCTCTCTTCTGTTTGTCTATCATTATTTTTTTCTATCAATCATTATAGTATTTTATAAGTGAAAATATATTTAAATTATATATTTAATACTAAGAGTAAAAAGAACTTTTTATTATTGGGATTTCAATATTAATCACACTAACTATCGTATTAATAGTGTATCCATCTAATACACCTATTACCTTTTCACTATCTTTATCGGGTTCTATTACCTTTTCATTTCTTGTAGATGAACCAAATGCCTTCTCAGAGGTGCAACCTTAGAAGTTTAGGGATTTGAATATCTCTTATATTATTGCTCAAGTAGTAATTAGAAATCCATAATATTTATTCCATCATAGGAAATGTTCCCACGTCATAGGTTTAACACGAGAAATTTGCATATATAGCACCTTTGACTTCACTTTTTCAAATATAACAAAGGCCCATTTTGTTTACAAATATAGCGGATGAAGGCTTTTGCCGCGTGAAAAGACTAAAATACCCATATGCACTTTGAAAATTGCACGAACGATTTCCTCTCAACTTCGATTGGTTTCTCATCGTACCTTGCCATTCTCTTGTTTCATCGCAAACCGAATTTCCCAACTCATTCCCTGCATTCTTCCTCGATTACACACTCGATTAACAAAACATTTATCTTCTTCAAACTCTAAAAGCGTTAATGGCGAGAACGCGAGGTGACCGCCATCATCTGACAAGAAGAAGATGGAAGAGCATACATCTCACAAGCGTACGGGCAAGAATAGGAAGGTTAGTTGAAATGAAGCTTCGTATTTGATATGTAGGCAGCATAAAAGTCTCGATTTTGCTGAATAATCCCGCTTAGATGTTAGAAGGAATTAGAAAAGTTAGGGTTTTTGCGCTTGTCCGGTCCTTTGCCATTCATTCGTTCAACACTACCTTAAATAGCATATGTATGCATAGCGATCATCATTGTATTTGAATGGTTCTAGTTAGCATATGTCTAAAAATAGGATGAAATGTTGAAAAATAGGACTAAATGTCGGAAAATATGTCGTCATATCCCTTGAACACTACCCAAAAATGTCGAACAATACCCATAAATGTCGAACACTACCCAGAAATGTCGAACAATACCCATATATGTGGAACACTACCAAAAATGTCGAACAATACCTATAAATGTGGAACGCTACCCATAAATGTGGAACGCTACCCATAAATGTGGAACACTACCCACAAATATCGAAAAACCCTATAAATGTCGAACACTACCCATAAATGTGGAACACTACCCACAAATATCGAAAAACCCTATAAATGTCGAACACTACCCATAAATGTTGAAAAACACCCATAAATGTGGAATATTGGCTAGAAATATCGGACAATAGCCATAATGTCGAACACTACCCATAAAAGTGGAAGACTAACCAGAAATGTCGAAAATGGCGAAAAGGTGTCGAAAAACATGACATTGTTATTGATTTGCTTTATATCATGTAGAAACTTTAAGGATGAAATGGTCGTTTAGGGTGACTTTTTCTGCGTGTTTCGCACTACTGCTACTACGAAGCCAATATGAGGAGAATCCGGTCAAAATTGACTAATACACAAAAAAATTATCCTTCGAAGGGAGAGCAATCTTGCAGAAATGACTCTTGACCATGAACATACATTTTGGTGCAAACAAATTATCCATTCCGTTTTGTTAAGGCAACTTAGGCCATCTGAGGAATCAAATGTCGACTGTAGCTTACACTTCAATTTCGCAGGAAAGAAGGTAACATTTGGTTGAAGAGAGTTTGCCTTCATCACAGGCCTCAAAATAGGACTTTCACCTTGCATATGCCAAGTACCAAGCACCAAATGGTCTTTCTACAATCACCAAGTATGTAAAGCATCTGGGCCAAATAGATGAGACCTCATATGATGAAGTGTTCAAGGCTTACAATCAGATCAACTCATTGTATACAGACGATGATGTCGTGTCCATGACACTATTGCTTTTATACACATCCATCAATGGCTTGTCGAAGAGAACTAGGATTGAAGATAAAATACTACATTTGGCACGTGATTGGAAGAAGTTCGATGAAATGCCGTGGGGTTACCTATCTTTCAGATGATCGTGAATAGTGGTAGAAAGGCAATGATCAATGCCATGAAACAGATGAACACCCAAAACATCGGACTTTCACTATTGGGGATTTCCAATTGCACTTGGAGTAAGGGTCTTGAACAATTCTATACGCTTGCTTTTTTTGTATGGGTAATTTCCGCAATAACTTGAATAATTTTAATTCATTTATTCATTTATTTTTGTTTTAGAAAGAATAAAATTTATTCTAACAAAGTTATTAAACAAAAATTATCTTGAATACTCCATAATCTAGAAGATTTGTTCAATTTTTTTAACAAAGAACAACATATTTTATTGATCGTATTGATACTTTAAAACATGGTTACCTCCTCGTAAATACTTATGGTGATTTTTCAATGTCCTAGGTGTTCGATATGAGACAATGCCACATCTCCACTGCTCAAAATGGTTGAGCAGTCGAAACTAGTGGATGCAAGCCCAATGTTCGGATGGAAAGGGTTGAATGCACAAAGAAAAGATCAAGAAAAGAAGAAAGTGTGGTCAAGAAAAACAATTCCGGGAGGTATGTTATGTTTATTAACCAAATATAGAATACTCAAGCATGTGAGTTACGTGAATATTAATTCTTAACATGTTGCGAGAAAGTTGAGGTGACGAATGAAGCCCACACTAGAAGAGCAAATGTAAATTCTTGTGTTGGGAAAAAGAGGTGGTTGGCGAACATGAGGAGTTCGGCAAAGATGAAGATGACTCAACATAAGGCGAAGAGTTTCTCGTGTCCTATAGAAATAGATCCATAGAAACCGAGGTCACAGAACATCAAAATAATGCATGACAAAGCGAAGGCGCAAAACAAATGGCCTTAGTTGAGGAACCGAGATCACGAGTTGCAAAGTGTGAGGCACAATCGAAAGAGTCAAAAGAAAAAGCGGGGATCGAGAGAGCTCATTCTATTTTGGAGGGCAAAGTAAATGCTCACTACTATGGTCAGTGTCTAACCACTAACCTTGCTAATATGTGGAATATGTACATACTTTGATACTCATCCAACCATCGGCACATTCCTCCTTTTCGCCGATTCTCAAGATTCATTCGGCCATGGTTAGTAAGAGGGCCTAAGGATGACCAAGACAAAGGAGTAAGAGGGCGAAGATGACCAAGATGGTGAGCAAGAGGGACTTAAGGATGCCAAGATCGAGGCCTAAGGATGAAGATAATGTTTGACGGTTGAGGCGGATGGACAACACTCCGTGTGGATGAAGAGGGCTTCAATGGTGTGGATAATGTGATTATCTTAACCGACTCACAAGTTACCCCCAGGCTAACAATTGATAGCGTCCCGAGAGTTCTCCACTCGTACCAATGAAGGAAAAGGAGCCAAAATATCTAGCTTGATAAGACAAGGGACAAATTTTGAGCCGACTCTTTGCCTGGAATGGTGGCTTGACATTTGTGCATTACAATATCGACCATCTCCCAAAAACATTACAAAGAATGAAAAGGTGGATGAGAGCAAAACTACCCTTTACTTGGATACGCTGCTTTATCATTGGATTCCAACCTCTTGATGACAATGTGAAGAAGCGTTTGGCTCAACGATCATGTAAGGTATTGCTTTTCATTTATCCTACCATGATTAGTTTATCACTATTGAATTTTACCTAACGACATTATATTTTATGTTTCGATCCAGAATTAATTTGTATACGTCCATGCTAAGAAAGAGGATAATTTCTATGGGCGTCTTGATATCTCCATCATGGAATGTTATTTTGATGTAAGTGTGGAGCGATTGAATGGTGTCTAATTTACTTAGCTCCAAGTTTTAATTGAAATACTTAATAATTTATGGATTATCTGCTCATGTTCTTGGTGGTAGGAACATGAAGGAGCTTTAATGCCAGAAAGTGCCACAAGTTGATGACTTGGTGATGAAGTAGTTTGTTGGTGATTGTAGTTTTGAACGATTGATTTATTAACATCGTCTTATTCCTCATCACATTGATGGCAATCATTGGATGCTTGTGAAAATGAATTTGTATGCAAGAAATTATATGTGTACAACTCATCACCTCAAGGAACCATCGTTGTGCCAAAGTTTGAATACCTCATTGCGACAATCCCCAAGCTATTGGAGATTTAGTTTTACAAATACTTCAGCCAACCCATCACGCACTTTTATCGAAATAGTCGGGATGAAGATAGTAGATTCAAGTACTTATTCTTTGCATTTGGTACTTGATTAAGTGACTTTCGTAGCCACATGCGACGCCGATTATTCTTTGTGACGCTTGTTTTCATAAAGGAAGATATCCTCGGTCATTAATTGTTACAACATGCATGGATAGTAACAACCAAGTATATCCGTCGACTAGGGAATTGTTGATTCGAAATGAAGCATCGTGGAGAGTGGTTTTTACAAAGGCTAAAGGCTAATTGGTAATGTATCGATGGATGGGTGTTTGTTTTTAATAGACATAAGAGCATTAAAGGCATATCAAATGTGTTCTCATTTCTATCACGGAGCATCTAAGCAACAACCTAAGAGCAAAGTTCGAAAACAATGCCGTGATCCTATTATACTTTAAAGTCGTGAAGGCTTACACCGTTGCTGAATTTAATTAGCACTTTTGCGGATTTTAATGCAGAATTCAAGGGTATTTATTTCGGAAGTCGATTGAACATTGGTCGAGGGCACATTCAGTGGGAGAGGCGTTATACAATAATGACGACCAATATTGCGAATGTTTGAATGCATTATTGAAAGATGCATGGGAGTTACTATTCATATTTTGGTCGATTACATCCGTAACACTTCAAGATGGTTTCAAACAAAGATAATTGCCTAGTGAAATGAAAACATTTACAACCCCATACATTGAAGAGTTAATTGCATCTAGAATGAGAGAAGCACAATCCTATGTGGTCGAACCGGTTTATATACACATATAGTTTGTATGCGGGACTTTGCAAACCCATTTGCTATGGTCGATTTGCTTCAAAAATGCACGACGGAGTGTTTGATATGGATCAAATCCTTATGTTCATGCACTAGTGCATCTCTGCGGTATAAATTGACCATTACACCTTATGCTTGCGACATCATCACTAAAGCACTTGTAGGTGCTTATGCAGATTCTATTATGCCGTGAGTGACGCTAAGGATTGGAATGTGGTGATGATGTTTTAGCAATTTAATTATTACCCCTAACGTATGGCTAAGAGTGGAAGGCGGAAGAAAAAGAATTCCTCCTCTGGAGAGGAGAAATTTAAAAAAATGTGGTTGTTGCGGAGGAGTAGACATAACCTAAACTTGCTCAAATGCATTCGTTTCTAGAGACAATGTGTAGAGCAAGTTAACTTTATTCAGTATAGGATTTTACTCAGTTCCATAAGGACAATTTGTATATGCACATTTTGTGATCTTCTTTATTCAATATTATTATTGGCTCAGTTCCGTAAGGACAATTTGTTTAAGTACATTTGGTTTGTATATAAGATTACCAAATTACGCAACCATGCACATCATTTATTAGTACAATACAACACATTTGTTTATTTTGACGGAAATTATTTTTTTCGTGGATGTCATTGACATCTGCAATCCCACATATGAAAGCCAGACATATGAAATGACATTTAATATAATTACGCTTATAGTTCGATATTTTTTCGACATACATTTCGACATTTCATTCGAGATATAGTTCGAGATTTCATTCGATATATAGTTCGAGATTTCATTCGATATATAGTTCTACATTTTATATCATATTCTTGAAATATAGTTTGATATATGGTTCGACATTTTATATCATATTCTTGACATATAGATCGACATATCTTCATCATTATCGTATATATTTCGACATATCTTCATCGACATTTTATATCATATAGTTCGACATATATTTCACATATATTCATCATTCTCGACATATGGACTACTCTTTCGCTCAAAACCTACAAAAAAAAAAATTAACACACAACTCGACATCGTAGCATAAAACAAACACACATTTTTAATAGCAAATTTGAATCTAAAAGTAGACTCAAATTTTCACCAAACCGCTACTGATTGGCTTTTTGTGTTCTTCCAGTGCATGCCGTGGTTGAGCTACAGACGATAATGAGTTCGGTGAGCTGGGTTGTTGATTCAGTGGAGGATGAATGCTAATTGGCAATTAATTCCGTTACAGACAGATGAAGAAGATACGCAGAAATGTTGGTCTAACGTTTTTTTCCAAATAGAGGGGCTTTTTTGTCATTTCAGTTGGTCAAACACCCTTGACCTACTATATTTGTGAAGATTTTTGGCAAGCACTATATTTGAAAAAGTGAAGTCCAAAGGTGCTATATATGCAAATTTCCCGTTTAACACACTAACATTGTTTGTATAGTTGGGCTAAAAATCTATTTGATAATATGAATTATTCATTAAAATTAATGGATTAATAAATTTTAAATTTTAAATTTTTTTGACAATGAAATTTTAAATTTATCTTCTTTTGCCACATCACGTAACAAACTAATTTATTTTTAGTGAATTATAAAGAACCCTATTTATATGTATCTCTTCTCTATATTTTTCATTTTTTCATACCACATATTTTCAAAAGTACTTTTGCATTTTTTCTTTGTAAAATGTTAAATAAATTTCAATTAGATTATTTTTATTTTATTTTTAAGTTAAATATTAGTTTTGATAGATTGTATCTTTTACACATTTTCATTAATAATATTTGATGCTTAATTTCAAAATTAGTATTTCTACATATAGTTAAGAAAAAAATCAATAAAATGACAAATGATACAATTTGAGTAATTCAACATTCAAATCAAATATCTATCAAATAGTATTAATTGCTAAATTTGAATAATTTGGCATTTTGATTTAAATATTTAGAATTAAATTTCAAGCACTTAGATTTTTAGTAATTTAATTAATTTAACATTCATATTTTAGTATTTAACGTTCATATTTCAATATTTAGTTTTACCAACAGACCCTAAGGCTTTGCAAGTTGGGGAATGAACTAATTCAATATATGTTAAGACATATCGCGTCATGATTCCCCTCACCCCTTCACCCCCACCCCCACCCCCACCTCCGCATTTTTAATTCATATTCAGTTGCATCCTCCATTTCTTAACTGTAAAAATAAATTAATACAATAAAGTAGAATTTTGATTGTATTTTTGGCTTTGGAGTAAATATTAAATTCAAAAGTGATAGGCCATATGTTACATAGTCTGAATAATTTACAACACTATACTATTCCTCATCATTTTAGAATTTTTTATTTGCCAAAGGATTCTTTCTCATCATTTTAAAACAAAATATTTCCAACATTGTTTTATTATTTGTTTATTTTTGGCGGTTCTCCTGACGATTGTGCTCGTGCAAGCATATGCCAAATTCGGCAATCAAAAATTCCATAAGCAAAACAATCTATAATATGAGTGTTGAAAATTGAGAGAAAAACAAAATGAATAGTTGTATTTTTTGAATATGGTGTAATATAATTCATACAAGCGTCTTATAAATATAGAATGAAATATGTTTATAAGGAAACTAAATATTGTCTAATTATGATTAAATATTACCTAACATATTTATAAGAAATATTCTGAATATATTCTAACATGACATATATATAAAGGAATATTCTGAATATATTCTAACATCCCCTCAAACTCAAAGTGAGGGAGCAAACTTGAGTTTGGAAAGAAGATCAAGAAAGTGACCAGAGAGAAGTGGCGAATTGGATATACAAGATCAAAGAATAGCAAATTTAAACAATAAATCGTAAAATAGTAAATCGCTAAACAATAGATCGGAGTACAATCGCCATAAAAATTAAGATTTAGGTAAACAATGTATCGAGCATAATCGGCAACAAACACAGACGGAGCACAATCAATGACAAATACCAAGATTTGGGAAATAACAAATCGTGAGCAAAATCACATAAAACAGGTGGATCTATTAGGTCCAGGCAAGTGCCCCTCCTCTTCTTCATTTTGTACAAATGGAGTTGCAAAGTTGAAGTCACTTGCGCCACGCCACCGTGGGCGCAAGTGACAAATTTCAGACTTTCCCAAGACAAAACTCTCTCCTTTACCTCGAGTGGAAGCAATTATTGTTCTATGTCGCAATTATGTGCCGACCTAAAGTCACTTGATAATAGTAAGAAAGTTCATTCCACTATTAATGCTAATGGTATTCAAATTGGTGGTGTTCGTGGTTCCAAACTTATGTTTGTGTATGTAATTTGTGGAGATTTGGTTGAAAGGAGAAGGGTTTTTGACAAAATTGCAAGTGAAAATGTCTTTATTTGGAATTTCTTGGTGAATGCGTATGCAAAATTGGTTGTTTTGATGATAGTGTATGTCTATATTATAGAATGTTAGAGTTGAAAGTTCAGTAATTCATATACATTTTCTTGTGTTGTGAAGTATTTTGCAGCTTTAAGGGATGTAATTGAGGTGAGAAGGCCCATGCTTACCTGTTGAAATTGGGTTTTGGTTCTTATACTATTGTTGTGAATTGGCTTTTACTTCAAGTGCAAGAATTGGAAGCGAAGCTATTTGATGAAATGTGTGAAAGAGATATTATATCATGGAATTCTATGATAAGTGGATATGTGGTAATGTGCCATGGATTTAAATAAAAAGATTTAAATACAAGACACAATTCTGTCCTTTCTTCCCATTTCTAGTCAATTAAACCTCATCTACTTAATTTTTTTAGAATTTAGTGTAGAAATTTTATAGACTAAAATTATAAACATATATTTTTTATTTGTTTAATATCTATGTGTTTGTTTTTATGTGATGTAATAGTTAATATTATTCTTATTAATAATATTAAACATATTAAATTTTATTTATTTTTATAAATTAAATTTATATTTATTAGTTTATTATTTATTAGTGTGACCTTCACATATAAAGTTTCTGGATCTGCCCCTGAAATGGATAGTAACTTGTTGGTGCAAATCCGTCTAGGAAGGAGATCCATATAAATGCGCAGATTAACTTAGTTTCTGCCTTTGAGAATCTTATTGGGAGAAAATAGATGGTGCGAATTCAAAATATACCAAACTACGATTCCAAAACTGTTAGTTTTTAAGTTTTTAATTTTTCTTTAGATGGAAGTAAAATCAAACTTTGAAAATGTCGGTTTTGGTCCAGTTTTAGAGCTATCTGCTTACGGTTTAACTTCTATTTAATTATGATTCTAGACATGCTTCTACTTTCAATTATAGAAAAATAATTTAAATTTACAAGTTATAAATAAAATATAACTTAAACTTAGACAAGTATATTTATAACTTACACTTAGAATTAAAAATGAAAATGAAAAAGACTATATTTATTTATATTTTGAAAGGTTATAATTTTTGTTGTAACAAAAATATAAATTAGACTTAAAATCTATAAAAAAATATAACTTAGATTTAGAAAAAATATATAACTTGCACTTACGATTAAAAATTAAAGTGAGAAAATTATATGTTATTTATATATTGAAGATTGTAATTTGTTTCTTAAAAAATATAACATAAACTTAGAAGTCATAAAAGAAATGTAATTTAGATTTAGAAAAAATAGTACTTGTATTTGAAATTAAAAATGAAAGTGAAAAAGGAGTATATTTTATTTATATTTATATTTTATTTGTACATATTTATTTCTTAAAAATAGGTGCGAATCGATCAACATGTTTGATTTCATTCTTGTTCCACATTTTGAGGAATTGGAACTGAATTACTATACTCGTTCTAATTATGGTTTTGAAATCATGTATTATTTCGATTCGTGAACCGAAATTGGCACCGTTTGATTCGAATCAAATCAAAGTCATCTCTAGTCCAACATATTTATAGACAAAAGAACTGTTGGTAGATTGATAATCAATAATAGTTTCTTTCTGACTAATAAATATTGTATTCATGAACAAGCTCTTATTGGTGCTAAAACTGTTTATGGAAAATTTAGCCAGTGTCTGTGCTGCGCATATACGGAAGTTAATCTCTTTAGTTAGACATGTTGCCTCTTCTTTGTAATTGAAAAAGTAATAATTAACAAAGACATTCACATATGTTGAGGGTGATGATTTAGATAGGAAAAAAATAATCTATCTTAAAAAATAATTAATGAATGGGAGTGGAGAAGAAAAAGAAAGAAGGAAAAGAGTTCAGTGAGAAAAGAAGAATTTTTCATGTACAGTACATTCTTACACACGAATAAATTTTTAACTACCTTTTTCTGGGTTTTACTTTAGGTTCAATTTTAATAATGTTTTTTATTAACTAGCTAGCATTTGTATTATACCTAGACTAATTTATTCTTGGTACAATATTTTATTTTAATTTATTCTTGGTGAGTATTTTATTTCTTTATTGTCTTCCTATGTTATTGTTTGTTATACTTTTCCAAGTTAATGATAAATTATTTAGGATTCTATGTCTTGATTAGTATTTCACAAACTTAGAAAAATTAAAATCTTAAATTTGATACCACAATTAATATGAGTATTTTGAGTGGACTAATTTACAATTTGCATAAATTTCTCCATTGTAGAAAAATTCTGCTTACAGTTACCTGATTAATTAAGTTTTACGGATTTAATAAAAATTAAATTTTTTCTATTTTTGGTTGGTAATACTATATAAAAGGTACTTTAAATTGCTAATGACAGTAGGCAATAGTCCCCTAATCGCCAGTTTCTAACTCCGTTGTGTCACTAATGAAGAGTACGCCAAGAATTAATATTATTTGAGAGTGTTTTGTATTAATGAAACTATTTGGAGTGTTCATTTGTTGTCATGAGCTTTTTTCTTCAACTTAATTCTTCTGTTTATGTATTGATGACCATATTTTGGTTATAAAAGGAATATTTTACCGGGAAAACTACCAAACAATCTTTTTTCTACTTCACTAAACTTGGTAGCAATAGGATATTGGATACAGCATCATTATTCGGTAAGATTGTATAACATGAATAATTTTATAGTAATAGTATAAATTTGATACCTAAAATATGCATAATTTAACGGATCAAAATTATTAATCCCTTCACCCAAAAAAAAAAGGGGTTAAATATAACTTTTTTTTAGTTATTTGATATAATTTATATTTAATGAATTATTAAATATATAATTTTATATTTATATTTATATTTTTAATTATGGTTATACATAACTATTATTATTATTATGGATATTAGAGAAATTTTATTTAAAAATAAACATTTTTTTAAAACGAAAAATAATTTTAAAAGTGCACTCTTTTTCATGACTAAAGAAATAGTTTCTTTATCAAGTAGTGCAATTATTGTATTCAATATTTAGTGGTTGAACAAGACTTACTTTGTCTCGTAACTAACTAGCACTTTTAGTATCTGCCGCTCATAAATATTCTTTTCAGTATAAGCATTATTCAATGCAAATTGTCATTTTACCAGCGGCATAGATGGACATATATAGCTATCTAACTAACGATTTCTTTTCTTTTTGTCCAAAAGTTTCCATGTACTTTGGGCGAATTTCGATGGTTTTAATGCTTAGGATAAATTTTGGATCTTTCCTGTTTGATTTTCGCGTTTACGCTTCGATGCCTTTGTTTGTTCCTTTGCCATGACAGATAAACAAGGAACAACAACAACAACAATAATAATACAACAGAGTAGTCCACCAAACATACAAGTGGCAAAGTGATTTTGGAAGGGCAAACTGATATTTTTATAGAAAAATTATATGTTATAAACATTTTTGTGTATGCATATATATATATATATATATATATATATATATATATATATATGTAATTAACATTTTTAATCTATGAAAAACTCTTTTTGATGACAACATGTAATATATGACACTAACTACTCAAGAATGGTCTCATCGTTTTATTTGTTGATGTTTCAAGTTATCCAAGGAAATTGTTATTCTAAATGTACTGCTTTTTGTTCGTTAAAGTTTCACTTCTTTAAGTATATTTGGTGAAACTCTAGAAAAGTTGAACTAGTCCTACCAAGTAATTAATCATCCATGCATGTTGCCTTTAGCATCTTAATTTTGTAGCAAATGATCAGAAGACTATCTTAATTTTGGAGTGTGATATATTATTAATACACTACAAGAGGGACAAATAATCTGATTCCTCATGAATTAATCAAATTAGAGAATAAAATATTTATCTCTCGATTTTGTACATACTTAATTATCCTACATGATACAGCCAGCCATTGGAAGCAATATTTACCCCATTGACCGAACACAAAAGAGGGAAGTCAATGCCAAAAATGCAACGATAATTTAGTATTAACAAGCAAAACTGCTATCAATTTTATAAAATCCAAAAGAATCCTTACTAATCTAAACACTACTATCAACAAGAGATGTTTACATACTAGGCTTTAGAAGTACTATAATGAAGGTAATAGAGATTTATAGTTCACATGGTCTCCATATTTGGCAGACTATCAAGATTGGGAATCTCACCTTCAAGATTGTTAAAACTTAGATCCCTAGTAAAAAAAGTATGATACACAAGGTCAAGCAACAATAGACAACTTCAATGAATGAGCAACAATATGAAGATACAAATGGCATCTAAAATACGTGATTGCATAACCACGTGTAAAAGGACACAATGCACCGAAAATACGAAATGAAGACTATATAACTGCACAATTTTTAAATACGAAATGAAAAGGACTAAGCTTTTTCTTTCATAAAATTAATACTACACTACAGAAGTACATATACATACAACCAAATAGCAAAGGTAAAAAAATCCCAAAAAATAATAATTTCCTGAACAAAATAGATAAAGCACAAAAGAACCTTGACTGAAATCTTTCGGTCACTTTGGGGCCTCTTAAACTTCTTGACACGCTTCTTCACAATTTTCTTGCTAAGCAGAGGAACAACCATGGTTGCTGCAACATTAAGCAAATGCCGCTAATAAGAATGCATACATAAAATCTGGATTCATTCATGCTGGCCGAATCTCAATTAAAGCCAAACACTAAGAAATTTATCCTTGGGCCAGTTGAAACACATACCAAATGCGGAGATAGCAAAAAAAATTGAAAATTCCCAATAAAAATCCAACACCACCAAGTAAAGATTTACGGGGTAATGACAAGAGCGGCTTACTCACAAAATTCCTAAACGAACATCGTATCATAAAGAAGTTTACTGAGAATCTTAATCACTCAAATTAAATCCCACAAGACCGCTCTAACAGTAAAATCAGGAAGAAAAAAATTTGAACATTAAACGAAATGAATTGGAGAAACAAATACCGATAAACTTCAAACATTCAGAATCAAAAAATTAGAACAAAATCAACCTGAAGGATGCCTATGGGTGGCGGACGGACGACCTTCGTCAAGATCCAGCCGAGGAAAACCTGAAGGATACCGTTCGGACGGCCAGGAGGAGTTGACGCTGCGGGCGACCTTCCGATGATGAGGTGAAGCAAGACTGAAGGCGTACGGCCTGAGTCAATGGCGGCAAGACTGACCACAGACCAAGACCTGCTTGAGGAGCTGTGGACCTTACTCAATGGCGGCAAGATAATTCCTTTGTGGCCTTATTTTTGGCTTCTTGAGGAACCAAAAAGACCAGAGCTTGTCGATGTTGATGATGGGGCAATGGAATTTGTTGCGCTTCTAGAAGTACCTCATACCAACTTTCCCAAAGTACCCTGGATGGTACTTGTCGAAGAGGATCCTGTGGTGGTGCATACCTCTGGTGTTACCTCTAATTTAGTACAATTATTAAATTAAGGTTATAATGTAGGTAGGCTAAGTTTGACATAAAGAAAAATATATTTAGTCTAATCATTATTCTTAGCCAAAGAAATCTAATTATAATTAATTTATAGTGTATTTAAAAAGTCCAGGTTCGAAGTAAAATAATATGCAAATTCACATATATTAGGTGTATTAATTAATGCAATTATTAGAAATTAAGAGCCATGAATTAAAAAAGTTAAATTTGGCCTAATGAATAAATTACATAACCTAGATTATTCCTTAGCCAAATAATTCCAATCAGTATATAAGTAGTGGCAATCAAAGAAGCCTTTTTTTTTTGTAAGTGTAAATTATGTGGATAAATTCATAAATATTATGATGCTTAGTACAATTATTAAAAATTAAGAGCCATAATATAAATTAGCTAAATTCGGTCTAGTGAATAAATTGTTTAACCCAATCATAATTATTGGTCAAAGAAGGCTATTAGTCAATAGTGTATTTTAACTCTAAATGGTTATGTATGTTAGGTAAAATTATGTAGCAAATGTATAAATATTAGGGTGTCAACATACAATTAATGATAATTAAGTGTCATAATACAAATTGACTAAGTTCAACCCAATAAAAAAATTGTTTAGCCTAATCCTTATTTCTTATAATATAAGCCCAATTAATATAAAGTTAGCCCAATCAATTTGACCAATTAATATTTATATAATGTAAGTTAAATCATATTTATTTGTTAGCCCAATCATAGGACCATTTGTAAACCCAATCATAACAATTAGGCCAATATACGAAATGGCCCGACCTTTACTTCTTTTAACAATTATGGCCGACCTTTCAATTCTAACAATTCGATGCGCGACCTTTCAATTTGTAACAATTATGGCCTCCGTTAGTCCGTTAAAAGTCTTAAATCGATGACGTGGCCCACGTAGGCTACACGTGGATGCCAAGTGGGCAAGAAATTTAAATGTTTTTTTTCAGTTCGTGTCTCCTATTATTTTCCCCCCAAACCTAAAAAAAGTCGTCTTCAACCTCTCATCTCCGTCATCTCCGTCGGTTGCCTCTTCTCTTCTCCCACGCCTCTTCTGCTCCTATCCTCTCTCTCCTCTCCAAGACCGTTCTTTCTAACACTTTGCCCTAACTTGAAACCCCATTGCCGCAAAGGTGACATCAAAATCCCCATTTTCGCCACCACTTTTGAAGTTCAGAAATCCCCCATTTCCGCCACCACTTCGCCTACATCCGGTAAGGTAAGCAAATCGAGACTTTGTAGGAGTATTTTGAAGAACATGTTCTGCACTTCTACGGCTGAATCTTAACACATTGTCCGTTGGATTTGTCACCATTTTGTTGGTTATTTTGCATTTTCCATTGGATTTTTACGCTTTTCCACTAGTGAAATGTTGCCATGGTTCGATGTAGGATTAATCACCGATGCATTTGTCATCAATTTGGCCTAATTTACGCATTTGTGGAATCTCTAGATTTTATGTGTAATTCTCTGCTCGATTTCGTATTTAGCACATTTAGCACATTTTACCATTTGGATTTCGTATTTGATTCTCAAGTCATTCTATTTCTTTCAATTGTTGTTGTTATTTTGTCCTCTCAACAATTGGCGGCTTCATTTTTGTCTCCATCTCTATGGTGTCTTTGTTTCAAATTTCTTGTCATCTTAAAATGATTGGTGGTTTTGTTATTTTTCTCCTCATGATATACCTTTCAACCTAGTTCTCATTCTTCCAATCTACAAACTTTGTTATAGCATTCTTACATATTTACATATTATTCTTTAAAAATAGTTAGAAGAAACTATAAATGCTGAGCACACATGTGGGTACTAGGGAGGACTATTTCATGGCCTATATTGAATTATTCAATTTGATTTCATGCATCAGTTCATATATCAGATATGCACACCTATCTATCTCCTAACTTTCTTTTAGCTTTGTTATTTTTCTTTTGTAGTTTTAAGCATTTCCTTGCTTTATGAACTTAAAATGGTGAACTTGCTAATAATGTGATATTATTACTATTGTGGATAATTATGTTGGCTGTAGACTGATTTATGGACTGATTTGTGGACTGATTTATGGACTGATTTGTTGTTATTTTTCTTTGTAGTTTTAAGCATTTCCTTGCTTTATGAACTTAAAATGGTGAACTTGATAATAATGTGAGATTATTACTGTTGTGGATAATTATGTTGGCTGTAGACTGATTTATGGACTGATTTGTGGATTGATTTGTGGACTGATTTATGGACTGATTTGTGGACTGTTTTGTTGTTATTTTTCTTTGTAGTTTTAAGCATTTCCTTCATTTATGAACTGATTTATGGACTGATTTGTTTGCGATGTATGAATTTGAATATTCCAGTCTGGTGATTTGTACTATTTTTCGGACTGAATATTCCCGAATTCTGGACTGAATTCTCTGCCTGATATTTTGCTGGCTGGACTGAATTTGTTCTCTGAATTTTTGCTGATTTTTAAGTACTTTTTTCTCAATTCTCTGGACTGATTTTCTGCGATTCATGGACAGAATTTTGTAGACTGTTTTTTGGACTAAATTGTTATCGAAATATGGACTGAAATTTGGCAGAAATTTTTAAATCTTCCAGGATGGATAAGTTATTCACAATGAAGTTGCACCATGGTGGGGTATTCCAAATTGGTGCAAATGTTAATTATATGGGTGGTAAGTTTGAATTTGTGGATCGTTGCGACCCCGACAAGTTGTCCATGCTCAAAATAGAAGATCTAGCTAATACACTAGGATATGTCACAGTCCACAAAATGGCATTCAGAGATGGACTAATCTTGAGGATGATTACAACTGACAATGATATCATGAAGATGGCAGGAGTCGGAGTGAAGTTTGGTGAGGTTGATGTTTATATTGAATGCGATGATAGCCGTAATGATATCCTCAACATGGGAGGATCCGAAGGGAACCCTTCTAGGGTTGATGTTTATGTTGAGGCCGAGGGCGATGCAAGCTGTGAGGACGCGATTAACAATACAGTCCAAGCCATCGAAGCGCATCCGCAGATGATTGGAAGCGAAACTGAATCAGATGATCCTACTTACAATGAAGAAGATGATATAGAGAGTTCCTACAGTGTAGGTAGCGAGGACATATTAACTGATGATGATGAGCTGCATACAGCAAGGGAGAACATTAGAAGTTATAGAGAAAACTTGAGTGATGAAAATGCTGGTGTAAGCCAGAATGCCAAAAGAGGAGTACTACTTCACAAATGAGGTATGTGTACGGGGGTGCAGGTGCCGCAGCTGCTGCAAGGGCAAGTTCTAGTACAAGGCCAGGTTCCTCTGACAGTGGGCAAGTTGGTATTTCATCTTCAGGAACTCCTTCAGGTTCTGCAGGGGGTGGCATCAGAAAAAGGTTCAAGGTGGCAGCACAAAGAACCCATCAGTATGATGCCTTGTGTACACCAACCCACCCTTCTCAAGAGTCGCAGTTAACTCAAGATTCTACTAAATGACAGCAAAACAATTGGATTTTTATGAAACATTTAAGTTTTTGACATTGTTAAGTTTAGTGACAATTTGATGTTTGTGTGGTTTTGTTGCTCGATGGGTTTGTTCATGTAACTATATTAACAATTTGATGGATGGCTTTTGTGCCATAATGTTTATGAATCCCTTGATGTTTGTGGAATGAACCATGTCTAAAGTTTAGTAACAATTTGATGTTTTGTGGATTGAGTTGCTAATACATCCAAATATTTGTAAAACATGTAAGAGAACATATCCCATTTCATATATTTACCTTTGTAACTTAAGTTATTGGGGCAAAAACAACAGTTCACTCCTCTCAACAAACTCTAGTAATTTCCCTAGGGACATAAGCATAATCAACACAATAAATACAACTACAATTGGGACATATAGATGTTTACACATTCCTACTTTTGCTACTTTATTCTTCAAGACTACATTCTCTTTTTCTAAGAAGTCAACTTTGTTCGTCGTCTCAATCAACTCCGCCTTCATTGATCTCAACTTCGACTCCAACTCTTGCACTTGACACTTCAAAGCATCTCTTTCACCCGATACCGTCAACATATATGCTCTCTCATGATCAGTGCTCTGCCGGTCCAACCACACGAAGTATCCACAATCATCCGTCTACGTGTCAATGAAAAAACAGTTACTAAGCATATAACATTACTTTATTTATTTTGGGTTTTTTTTTGTAATCTCTATAATCACATACCTTCCACGAACGACACCTCAAAAACCGACGTCCAGGGTTGCTTTGACTCTTGGAGGTGTAGCAAAATGCAGGCATATGATGGTGACATTCAGATGTTATTGAAGAACTAATGGAGTCTAATGAAGGCGAGGATCCTGAATTCTGCATTGTTAAAACTGCCCAAGAACGAAGAGTAAATCAAATAATTCATGGGGAAAAATACAGTCCGCAAGCATTCAGTCTATAATTGAAAATAATTATCCCAAAATTCAGTAGAAAATAGAGGGTATAGGGTTAGGGTTAGGGTTTAGGGTTTGGGGTTTGGGGTTTGGGGTTTAGGGTTTGGGGTTTAGGTTAGGGTTTGGGGTTTGGGGTTTAGGGTTTGGGGTTAGGGGTTAGGGGTTTGAGGATAGGGGTTTTAGGGTTAGGGGTTGAGGTTTAGGTTTAGGTTTAGGGTTTAGGGTTTAGGGTTTATGGTTTTGGTTTGGGTTTAGGGTTTAGGGTTTAGGGTTTAGGGTTTTGGGTTTAGGGTTTAGGGTGTAGAATTGAGTTGCAGAGACTGAATCAATAAATCTGTCCATAAATCAGTTCTCAAAGTACGCCAACCGTAGCTTTCAATGCAGAGACTGAATCAGTCTAGAGAATTCAGGCTTACAAAGCTTAAAAACAACGATCAAAAGTCGATCCAATAATTTATTCGCAAAAGTTCTGTCCAGAGAATTCAGTCGATAAGTCGCCAAAAGTCAATCGAAAAATTCAGTCCTGATAAAGCGTTGATAAAAATTCTTTCCAGGGACTTGAGTCCAGAAAAAAAAAAGTCCAGAGCATTTGATCCAGCAAGAAGTCAGCCAAAACAATTCAGCAAAACAAGTGTCTACAGGGAATCAGTCCAAAGTTCAGTTCAAAAAACAGTAACAAAATCAGTTCAGAGCCTTTATTTGGCAAATTTCAGGCCATAAACGCAAAAGATTCAGTCAAGCAAATCGGTCAAATTTGATCTAAAAAACCAAAAAAATCACTCGAGCCTTTATTTGGCAAATTTCAGGCCATAAACGGAAAAGATTCAGTCAAGCAAATCAGTCCAAATTTCAGTCCAAAAAACAGTAAAAAAAATCAGTCCAGAGCCTTTATTTGGCAAATTCCAGGCCATAAATGGAAAAGAAAATCAGTTCGGCAAAAATCAGTCCAGGTAATTCAGTCCTTGGAATTCATTCAAACAAATTCTGTCCAGCAAAATATCATTCTAAAGAATTCAGGAAAAAATTCTGTCTGGAGAATCAGTCCATAATATAAAAAAAAACAGTGAAAAATCAGTCCAGAGAATTTATTGTAGCCTGATTCAGTCCAAAATTCGCAAAATTTCAGTCCAAAAAATCAGCCCAAAATTCAGTCCACAAAGCAGTCAACAAAATTCAATCTAGAGAATAGGCTACAATGATGTTGCACAATTAACATCTCAATAGAAAAGAGACATAAAGGTTGCAAATCCCAGCAGCGGCGTGCACATAGACAGACAAAAGGCTTACTTTAACAGGAAGTTCAGTGCCAAACTGATCCAGGAAGCCTATGGTTTGCCCTTCCTTGATAAGGTCACCCTGCAAAACAAAACATGCTTTGCTAATTTAAGCAGCAAAACAAAACATGCTTTGCTAATTTAAGCAGCAAATCAAAACGTGCTTTACTAAGTTCAGCAGCTCTACAATAAATTGGAGATGACAAATATAAGCAACAGTGTGATACAGGTTCTGAGAGGAATACTATAAATGTAATTGGTAAAATATATAACTAATTAACAGACAACTCACTTTGCCCAATGACAATGACATACAAATTTAGAAATGTTAGACACCTGACCATTCCCAAATGTTTTTGCTTTTTGTGAGAACAACTAGACCAAGAACTCATCCAAATTACAGATGCACATGAATAAATAACGAAGCTTGAACAATGTAGTAAACATATGCGTCAACATTCCTCAAAACAATTTGGCTAATCTTAGGAAAAGCCATATTAAGCATTGTCTCCATAAATGCAGTGACATGCAATAAAAATGAAAGAAAACAGACAGTCATAATCCAATAAAATTGAAGTAAAACAGTCAATGCACAATACGCACGTAGAAAACAATTTGTCTCAAGAAACATATCGATGATGGATAATTCATCAAGTAAATGCATTGCTTCTCAACAGATCGTGGTTTTCAAAATCAAATGAATGACGTTACCTTTCAATGTCTTATAGGCATTGCGATATTCCACCATCACATTAGGTGTACTAGATTTTCCACTCACGAGTTCCTCCACGCACTTTAAAAATCAAACCAAATGCAATATATAAAACTAAAGCGAATGCCGAAGCTTAATTCACAATCCCGCAAGAAACCAAACATAGCCAAATTAAGGGATTACAAGGGGGAAAAAAGGTTGAGGACTTAATTTTGTACCTGAAAATTTATGGGTTTTTGTTGCGAGCTCGGGAGAGCTCAGAGGGCTCAAAAAAATTCAGCCATCCTACACTTAACCATGGCAACATTTCAGTCCAGGGAAAAGCAGAAATTATCCAACGGAAAATGCAAAAAATAACCGTCAAAATGGTGACAAATCCAAAGGACATAGTGTTAAGATTCAGCCGTAGGAGGGCAGAACATGTTCTTCAAAATACACCTACAAAGTCTCGATTTGCTTACCTTACCGGATGTAGGCGAAGTAAGTGGTATGGAAATGGGGGATTTCTGAACTTCAAAAGTGGTGGCGGAACTGGGGATTTTTGATGTCACCTTTGCGGCGGCAATGGAGGTTTCTGAAGTTGGGGCAAAGTGTTAGAAAGAACGCGGTGCCGGAGAGGAGAGGCGAGGAGAGGAACGGAGAGGCAGCCGGGGAGAAGAGAAGAGGCAACCGACGAGACGGAGATGAGAGGTTGAAGACGATTTTTTTAGGTTTGGGGGAAAATAGTAGGAGACACAAACTGAAAAAAAACATTTAAATTTCTTGCCCACTTGGCATCCAGTTGGCATCCACGTGTAGCCTACGTACGCTTACGCCATCAATTTTAATGACTTTCTAATCGCAGACTAACGGAGGCCATAATTGTTACAAATTGAAAAGGTCAGGTACTGAATTGTTAAAATTGAAAGGTCGGGCCATAATTGTTACAAGAAGTAAAGGTCAGGCCATTTCTGTATATTAGGCCTAAAAATTATAGGTCTATTTGATAGCCTATTAATAGGTGCAAATCGAGTCGGTTTTCGAGTTGTTCGGGTTGTTCGGTTAGAGTTGTTCGAGTTGGCCATTTTCAAAGGCCAACTCGAAACTCGAATCGAATTCGATGAAATTCGACTGAGCCGATTAATTAATTGGATTCGATTGATTCAATTGACGAAAACCAAATTTTAATTGGTTTCCAATTCGAATTCGAATTCGAATTTCAATTCTAATTTTTAAAAATTACAAACCCATATTTATACCTAAATTAATTTTATTTTTAATATGGCCCAATTAAAATAGTTATTATTATAATAATACCCATAATTTAGTTCTATTTTAAATTTAAAATAAAAAAATCTAATTTTATTCAATCACATCTTCAAAATATATTTATTCCTTTCAATTGCACCCTCAATATTTCAATACAAAATTTATTGAATTAATATAATATTTCATATTAATATGATGAATTAATAAAATAGTAGTGATCAATTATAATTTCCATATGAGGACCAAATAATTGTTAATTTATCATGATCAACTTTTTCCCATTAATTTTCTTCTACAAAATCTATACATGTTATTCTCCATATTTTTCTATTATTTATCATTTTTATAAATAATTTTTACATTTTAAAATAAATTTCTTTTTCCTATTATGATTTAATAGTTATCAATTTTTCAAACTATACTAAATTGTACATGTTTCAATAGCAATGTTAGTAATAATATATTTTGATTACGATGTTTGATCATATAATCTCACCAATGAGGCAAGGAGGGAGCTATTTTTATTGTTACTATTCCAAATTGCTCAAATTAGATTCACTTGTTTATGATTTGATTTTGATACTAACCTATAAATTTACAACTATCAATGTTGAATCATTACCTTATCGGAGAAGCAAATTCAATATATATATATATATATATATAAATCACTTAGTTTTATAAGTAAATAGTTACATTATATACATGCAAAGATGCACCTTATTGGTACATGATCCATAAATAAACATGTGTTCTATACAATAAATTACAAATTAAAAGGTAAATAAAACTACATGTTGATAATTTGGCAATTTTGATACTTCAAACTTTTGACTTTGAATTATTAATAATTAACAGAAATTACAAGTAAATAAGTAAAACTTTTGAAATCATTAAATTAATAATAACTAATATCTAATTATTACTCACTAATCAACTTGTGCCTTTGTGGTTATTAACTTATTATTTTCAAATTACAAAATTATACACTCAAATAAGAAATGAATAATTTATTAAATAATAGAATTGAGCTATCATATTTGTGTAAGTTAATAATAATAAATATCTAATTAATATTCATTAATTACTTTGTGGTGATTAATTATAAAGTTACACACTCAAATGAAATAGGGATGAGTTATTAAATAAGATAATTGCACAGTTTGTATTGTCATAAGTCATAAGTCATATGTACAAAACTACACATGTTATTTTCTCTATTTTTTCCACATATTTATCTTAGTTTTAAATAATTTTGACATTTTTTAATAAATTTCTTTTTTTCCTTGTATGATGTAATGTACTAATAGTCTAATATCATTATTACGATTTTAATATCTCAATGAGATAATGACTCAATTAGGACACTAATGCCATTATATTACAATTATCAAATCAGACTTGTTAGTTATGAATTATTTACTTAGTTAATAATTCAATAAAACTAAAATCACAAGAATTATATATATCTTTTTACCATATAGCAATTAGCATATGTATATATTGTAATGTAAATCAAGTAGTAATACAAATGAAGTAAATATTCACATTTTATACCATCTACGTTACATACACTTTACTTGTATCGATTTACAAATAAATACGTGTTCTATACAAATATTATAAATTCAAAAGTAAATAAAACCACACATTCAATTATTTGGCAATTTTTTATATTTCAAACTTTAGAGTTTTGAATTATTAGTAATTAGCAAAAGTTAGAAGTAAAAATTACTAAATAAATAAAACTTCGTGATTATTAAGTTAGGCGCTGGTGGGAAGGGGAGTGGGAAAAGTAATGAAAATGATAGTAGTGGGGATTGATAGTGGGGTCAATCATTATAATTCTACTGGTTGATTTGTGTTGGGGAATGGAAATGATTACTAATAATGGTGGTTGGTTTGTGTTGATAAATGGAAATGATTATAAATTAATTGTAATAATTAGTATTAATTAATTAGTTATTATTAGTTAATTATTTATTATAATATTTAATTAATTAATTATTAATTAAATTAATCTTAAGTAATTATTTACTATTAATTGTAATAATTAATATTAGTAAATGAGATTAATTAATATTAATTATAATATTAAATTACAATATTAAGTAAATGAATGATTAATTAAATTAATCTTAATTAGTTAATTTATTATTACTTAATAATAATAAATTAATTTATATTAATTTATATTAATTACTTAATTAGTATTATTTAATTAATCATTATTAATTATAATAAATAATATGAATTAATTAATTAGTTTTAGGTAATTAATTAGTTAGAAATAATTAGTAATTAATTAATATTATCAATTAATTATTTATAAATTAATTATACATTAATTATAATAATTACTATTTAATAAAAAGAGATTAATTAATTAATTTATTTATAATATTAAGTAAATGAATGATTAATTAAATTAATCTTGATTAAATAATTTATTATTACTTTTAATAATAATAAGTTAATAATAAATTAATTTATATTAATTATAATAAATAATTAATTAATTAATTAGTATTAATTAGTTATTAAATTAATTAAAAAATGATTAGCATTCCTTACTTTCCATACCCCCCAATATTGGGGGGTATGAGGATTACCCCATATGGGGTAATCAAAAGTGAGAAAAAGTGGGTCATTCTATTCCATTCCCTTGAACCAAGCAACAGAAATGAAATCAAACCCATGCTCCAAGCACCCCCTTAGTAATAACCAATGCCTAATTATTACTCACTAATCAATTTGCACTTTTGTGGTTATTATTATTAAATTACAAAGTTATATGTTCGAATGAGAAATGGATAAGTTAGGTTGGATGAGAAATGAGATTTTCTCTATCATATTTATATACTATATAGTATATACATAATTTTTCCTCACTTTTTCATTTACTTATCAATTTTTCATAATTTTACACATTTTTAATAAATTTACATTTAATATTCTCCAACATTTAATCTTTTCCAATTTACTATACTAATGACAAGAAGTACAATTATTTGTATAATCATTTCCAATATACACATTATTTGTATATAATTTATAAATATGTGTTGTGTTGTATACAATAAAATGCAAATTAAAAAGTTAAAATCAATTAATACACATCTTAACAATTTTACAAATTCTTTTAATTTTTAAAGTTTCACACATATATAATAAATCAAATACAATCAAGCATATTTTTATATTATATAATTATATGCATATATATATATATGTATAAAATTTGGTTTCCTCGAATTTAATCCAAATTCGGTTTTGGTTTGAATCCAAATTCGGTTTTGAGTTTGGTTGGTTTTGGTTTAGGGACCCCAAACTCAAAACCAACTCGAAATCAATTAATTAATTCGAGTTCGAGTTCAACTCAATTAAAACCGAAAATCGAATTCGATTCAATTTTTTAATTCGAATTTTCAATTTGGTTAGATATTCAAATTAATTCAAAAATTGCACACCCCTAATCATAGGTTCATTTGTAAGCCCAATTAATTTATTAAGCCAAATCAACGCAAGCCCAATGATAAGTCCATTTGTTAGCCCAATCATAACTTTTTAGTGACTACAAAATATTTTCACTAAAAGTCATAAATTTAGTGACGATTTTTTTGATCACGGAAACACATTTTGTAACTTTTTCATGAAAAGTGGAGTGCATGTGTACTTTCAATTGCATATGTTTATTAAATTTTATTATGAAAATTTTAATGTAATTTAAAATTTAAATTTTGTATACACAATTTTTTTTCATTCATGTACAAATAATTATGACTATAATTGAATTAATAGTGTAATTATTGTTAAAAATGTATAATGTTTTCAAAATTAGAAATGTAACTTATTGTAGCAATAACAATTGACAAAACTTGAAAAGTTTAAGAAACAAAGTTAAAAAAACAAAAGCGACAATCGAAAATTTTTCCATGGACGGAGAGGAGTCCATAAAGCCAAGTCATTCTTTCACCGTAATTTAACCCAATTTCTTACTTATTATTTTGGCAAATTCCTTATTCATTACAAATACCAATTTGGAGACGACATCTTCTTGTCACTAAACTACTCTACCATTATAATCTCTAAAATATCCATAGTATTTATGAATTAGTGACCACAAAATGTCGTCACTAATTTCATAACATTTGGTGATGATATTTTCTCTTCACTAAACCGTTCTACAATTATAATTCATAAAATATACATAGTATTTATAAAATAGTGACCACAAAATGTCGCCACTAATTTTTTCATCAATAAATTTTATAACATTTGGTGACAATATTTTTGTCACTAAATCGTTCTACAATTATAATTCATTAAATACACATATTATTTATAAATTAGCGACCACATTTTTTCGTCAATAATTCTACATCAATTTGGTGATGACAATTCCTCCTCACCAAACTATTTGATGCTTATTGGTGATGAGATCAAATGTCGTCACTAATTGTAGTGCAGTTCCCAGCTTTTTTTGGTGCCAACATTTTCCATTTGGTCACTAAATATGTTATGACGACTTTGATTTAGTGACGACTCACTTAGTGGTCACCAAAATGCTATTTAGTGATCAAATTGATTGTTGTCACCAACATTTTGGTCACTAAAGGTTATTTTCTTGTAATGGCTCTTGCCTGATTTATCTTCAAGTGGTAATTAATTGCGTGTTAGAGTATAGATTGTTTTATTAGATTGTTTTATTAGTTTGTTTTGGAAATAAAATTTCTCATTTATTTATTTTAAATGGAAAGTAATTCCATTCAATGTAACTCCAGCAATCACTCGAGTAACAATCTGGAAACTATAGGCATTGACATTGAAATCATCTCCAAGGAAAAAATAAAACCAGCATCACCAACTCGATCCAGATCACTTGAAAGTCCATAGACTTTCCATCTTGGATCAACTTAGTCCTCACATGTATGCAAATCCATTAATCTTTTCTGTCCAAACAACAACCTGAGCAGCAGCAACAGGCACAATAACAATGTCATTTCTGAAAGAAGGCAACACTTGAGACGATCACTCCGGAAGCTTTGGTTCTGTTCTATCCACTCGCTGGAAAAATCAAAGATAATCTACATGTTCTATATGTTCTCTGTAATGATGATGGAGTTTACTATGTTGAAGCTCGAGTAAAACTGTTCCTCTCTGAATTCCTTCAACAGCCAGAAAACGAGTCTATAAACCAGGTGTTTCCTCATAACCCCAGTTCTTCAGAATTTTGTCAGAAACTCATCTGATTTTAATTCAAGTGAACTTTTTCTCTTATGGTGGGATTTCAATTGGTGTGTACATATCACACAAGGTTGGTGATGCCCTCTCCCCAGTGACATTTGTGAAATCATGGGCAGCTAAAGCATGCGAATCTTCATCCGAACAAACAATAGATCCTAGTTTCATTTCACCATTTGTTTTTCCTTCTGATTCCAGTTTATACAAAGATTCATTTATGGTCATACTGAATCAATAAAGGAACACAACTCCGTCACAAGGAGATTTGTGTTCGACCGTTGGGGCTTAACAGCGCTTCAATCCAAACTAGCAGTGAATTCGAGTTCACTGACTGCTGTTATGGGGCTTCTATGGAAATCATTCATAGCAACTTCGTATGCGCGATGTCCGATTCCCAAGCAGTTCAATTTGACACCGCAGGTGAACTTAAGGCAAAGAAGTTCGCCACCTTTACCACTTCTTTCATTTGGCAATATATTTTGGATGTCATTTGCTAAGTGTAGCGTTAACCATTCAAATGTAGAATTACAGTCATTGGTGAATGAGATAAGGAGTACAATTGGAACTATTGACAATGGTTTTGTTGAAGATGTAAAGGGTGAAATTAGGGTTCTCAAGTTGATAGGGCCATTGAAAGATTTGGGAGCATTTTGCGCCATTAACAATGTTGGATCTTTTGCAATTACCAGTCTTTGTAAAATTGGTGTTTATGGAGCTGATTTTGGGTGGAGAAAGCCCGTATGGTCATGTACAGGCAGTCGAAGAACAAATTTATATGGACTGAGGAATCTGGTGATCCTAATGGATACCAGATCAGGGGAGGAATTGAAGCATGGGTGACACTAAAAGAAGAAGAAATGGTTGTCTTTGAGAAAATTCAGAGCTTCTAGCTTTTGCTTGTTTAAATCCTAGTCCTCTTTAAAGTTGAATTTTTCTATACAGCGTCAAATTGATATTCAACTTTTAGTGTATGTATTCAAATCTTTCAATTCTAGGACTTGTTCCCAAACATATTAAGGTTGAACTAATTTTCATTTTGCTTCCCAAAACTTTTTTTTGCAATTAATAAAAAATGGTGTGAAACTTTTAAAATTCCTTTTAAGTGTATAGATTTGTATATTTTGTACACAAAACAATACATTCTACATAAAATGTATGATCCTTACATTCTTCACAAACTATAATGTAAATCGCCAAATACGTCTCTTATATATTTCAAATGACTATTTAGTCTCTTATATATTAAATGAAAAGAACACTACTCACATTTACAAAAATGTAAACTTTTGTTGTCTCATATATCAAACGAAGAAAAAGTCTCTCGCATTTATTATGGGGTAAATTACATCTATTTGTTTTAAAGTTTGGCTTTATTACTAATTAACCTAGAAAGCTTGGAAATATTACCATCTTCCTTTTTAACCATTCAAAAGTTAGACTTTATTCACAAAATTTATGAAATGGCTAAAATTTAGGCAAAAATATGAGCAAAAGTGTTTTCAAAGTAAATAAGAAATGAATTAAAAGTATTTATTTGAAAGCAATATGCATTAAACGTAAGTAAAAATAGTAGTATAATACTGAATTCAACATCAAAAGGCAAATTAAACTCTATTTTTATTTTGCGTCATTTCATGAATTATGCAACAAAGGACTTAATTTTAGACAAATCAAAGGAAGAAAATATAATATTTTCAAATCTTAGAAGACAACTAGTAATAGAACCAAACCTCACGAAATGTAGATGTAAGTTACCCTTTGCTATATGTATCTTTTTGGTCCCTAACTCCCGTATGAACAAAAATCAGACAGCCAAACCTGGCCAAGTAACACATGTTGCCCAGATGGACCCTTTATTAAGATTGATAAGGAAGCATAATTTCGTAGAAAAGAGTGAAAGCTTCCAAAAATTAACACAAACCCTAAAGATTAAACTTCTACACAGCAAGTATGCTTATGCTCAAACACAAACAGATAATATAACCCATTACCGTACAACCAAAGATGATATATTTGAAAAATTAAGGAGCAAATTAATAAATAAACATAACGCAGGCAGGGCACTGTAAGTTTGGGAATGAAGGATTGACATTAATACATATGTGCACATTGCACCGGGTGGGGTGCTAGGCATTCAGAGGGAAAAAAAAAAACTATAGAGTTGTTAAAAAATAAAGGGGGAATAGCATTGGTGCCATGGTTTGATTGGTGTCCAAATAAGGCTTAATATTAACATTGCCGCAATTAAATTCTATAAATGTTAAAAATCCTTCTTTTTTTTTTTTCATTTAACTAGTAAAAGGTTCATGTGCGAGATGCAAGAGTGCTTTCTCTATTTTCAAATATGGTAACTATTACTCTTTCAAAAGATTTTGAATATCTATTTCAATTTATATTATTGTTTACCGATTTTGTTGCATTTTAAAATTATATATGTATGTTTGTTGTATATAATTAGTGAAATTTTGTATTTTTCTTTATGTTTTCATGTTATCAATCTATATTATACTTAATTCTTCTAGTTGCTTTTTCGCCAACTGAATGTTATTCCCTAGTACAGAAAAATAAATTTGATTGCGTATTTGTTGTTTTTATTCCTTTTATAGAATTTCAATATTTTGGATGTTAGGAAATGAAGGTATTATAAGACTAAATAAGTTCTATATTTTAGTCTAGTTACGGTGTTTACTTTTGATTTGATACTCATTAAAATAAACAAAATCTTATTAAATTAAAAATCTTACTGCCTAAAAATAAGGAAATTAAGGTGTTTAAGGAAAAAACAAAAATGAAAAGAAAAAGGAGCCCTTCTAAAAGTGAAAAGGAGTTAAAACTGTTAAGAAAATAATTCATTATTGAAAATGCCTAACTTCTTTTTCTTTTTTTCTTATCGCACCATTCTTATATGTATGCACTATTAATCTAATTATTTTTGATAAAAATGAAGACTTTGAATTATTGTGTTTGAAAAAGAAAAAAAGGAAAAAAGGAAGATTATAATACAGTTTATGAGGAGACTACAATTCCAATATACAAATTATTTCTTTTAAAAATTATGCAATTATGTAAATTTTTAAATATGTAATATATGTAAATTTAAGAAAAACTGAAATCCAATAAAACTAAATAATTACTTTAGAAAAGCGAATATTTAATACGGGCGGATTTAATTTCTGGGATATGTAAGAAAAATAGCATCACAAGAAAAATAAATTAAATTTGTAACATTAAATTAGGGTGAATTTTAATAAAGTAATGAATAAATACTAATGATTTGTCTTAGATAACTCCAAATTTTATCCTCACTGGGCTGATTTGTCTTTCATTGTGCACTATTGGGCTTTTTCTTTTCTTTTTTTTTTTGGTAGTACTGGCCGTATGACGTAAGGTGATTTTTTCCTATTTGAAATGAACTAGTGCAGGATTTCCATACCAAATCTAGGATGTCTAATACTTTTGTTAATAATTTGTTAAATATATATTGCTAAAAGTTTAGGGGAATCATAAATAAAAAATTGTTAAAGAGAAATTTTCAAACAATTAAAATTAATAAAAGTATGAAATAATATTTGTTGAATAAAAGTATATGAATTCATAGAATGTGGTAGGAAAAGTGTTTTAAAATAAAACTACTAAATAATGATTATAATTTTTAAAAAATAGTACAAAATATAACCTCTAAATTATAAACTCTTTGCATATACATCATAAAACTAATAGTAGGTTTGACTTTTATTATAATTCTATATTATATATTTACCACAATCTTTTAAAATTCTATATATAGATAAAATGAATGGTTAATTCCTATAAATAAAAATATCAAGTGATTGAAAACTCATAAAACAAAAGTCTAAACTCTTATAAATAAATATAAAATGATCCTAAAAGTACAAGTTTTGGTGCCCCAAAACTCAAAACACAAAAAGACATATCAAATTAGGGAAAAGTAGATAAGGTCATAAAAAAACAAAGAAGAAAGAGAAAAAGAAAAAGTAGATAATAATGTTTTAATTAAGTACTAAAGATCTTCTATAATTACTACGAAAATAGTAAAACAATTAATCAATTATGAAAAAACATACCAATGAAAATTAGATTATTAAAAGGAATAAGAATTTTAATTATTTTCAAATTATTAAAACATAATAGATAGTAAATAAATAATCTTTTAAGAGTTTGTAAGATTTAGAAGTTTAATTATCTTCTAATTACTAAATTTTAATATTAATGTTACAGGATAATAAAAGACAATTCAATTCTTAATATTTATAATAATTATATTGAAATAGATTGACAGACTTTTTATTTTTATATAATAGTGATAACTAGTAAATGGACCTAATGTGTTGAACATGCATTGTAGAATTATCGATGTATACACAATAGGAAAATTAATGAGACATGTTCGTGAATAAAAATAGAAGAATTTGATGCCATGTCAACATGTAGAATCCAACTACCATTTAGATGTTGTACCTAAGCTAACAAAGGAGATAGGAGAGATACTACAAGTAGAGAGAGATGGTGTCCGTGACTAAGATCAGAATTGATTTAGAATAGTTTGAATATCTTTCAAGAAAATTTTGGTGAATTAGACACAGTGATTCATTAGTTGTGGTAGTTGCAAAAGAATGGGCAGTAGGGAATATGCAAGACATTGAGATTGTCTTTTTTTTTTTTTTTCCCGAAATGATAGTGTATTAAAAAGAGGCACAATGGCCAATGTACATAGTCTCAAGGGCTAATAAAGTTTCATGGTGTCGTAACTGAGTACAACGCTATAACCCACGAAGACAAAGGCCCACATATGGGCAAGTACACTCGACAAAGCGGGAAAAGGCCCACGAAGGGCAAAAGCACTGACAAAGCTTCGGACAAGGTGATGAGCAACCAAAAATACAAAAGCCGGTTATATCGGGACACTATTACTATACAAAGGGATGCTACTTATCCCAAGTGACCCACCACGAATGGCCTTTGGTGTAAACTAGAACTAAATCTCTAACTATCACCTTACGCCTTGGCGTGAAGCCAACTCACAGACACGATTCATTTACTCCGTATGTTGAACCAGCAAGACCTAAAAAAAGAATTACTGTTCATGAACAAGAATCGAATTCGCACCACAATCGCGTAAATTTGCGCAGCCTACAAGGTGTTTGTGTGGGAGCAATGTTCGATTCCGGCTTCTTCCTCGTGAGACATTGAGATTGTCTAAACTAAAGAGTATGACATTTTGAAATAAATGACCCACAATTTTGCAATAATAACAGGTTGGTGAGATTTTGACCTTAAGCGAGAGCCAACACGAGAGCAAGAACTACCACCATCGGAAGATCCCTTTGAAGAGACCGGAGAAGAAAAGATTGTCGATGTGGAAATAGTAGTAGAAGTGACTAATGTAGGAGTAGGAATAGTTGGTGTAGCAAGGACTAACTGTGGAGTAGAATGAATACGCTCTTCTTGAAGGATTTTTAATCGAGTTTCTTTTGTAAGCAATTCCATAATAACTACATTGAGAGTAGGTAGAGAGTTTTGGTGTAAGAGAGCACTACGAATAGACTCAAACTCATCTTAAAGAATCATAGGAGATGCTAAACACATTGACTGATTGAAGATCAACTTAAATAGTGGCGGTTTAAGTCGGTCATCTGGATCACACATAGATAACTAATCCCAAAGAATATGTAACTCAAAAACATAAGAATGAATAGATTGGCCAAGCCGTTGGTACAGATGATGGAGTCATATATAATCAAATCGTGAATATCATTTGTAAAACAATACCAGATTGGCATGAACCCTTGGATAACTTGTTCCAAAAACTCACCACACACGTTCTACCCCTTGGATCAACCCAATTGGAATCTTTCCTTAGAGATGGTATGTTCCTTGAAGGTGAAATAGCTCCTCAACCCCTTGATAACCCGTATCAAGAAACCTTGGAATCAATGGATGGATGGAATCCGAATTTCCTAGGGAAAAAATCTAGGAAATCAAGAACAACAAACACACAAATTCCGAATTTGTGTAATTTGCAAGTAATTACAGAAACTAGAGAGCAATTCTCTCAAGCTTGTAATGTCAAGAACCAATTTTTCATTCATCAAAATCTACCCTCCAAGGGAGGCCGACGCCACTTTAAGGATACAAGGCATCCTTCACAAGTGCTAGGGTTTCTAGGGTGTCTAGGGTTTCTTTAGAGCTAAATGGGCTCACATGACTCTTGGGTTAACCTTACGGTCTATATCACCCTCTAAATTTGAAGTCCGTGGGGTTGAAAAGGTTCCGACACCCTCTCCTTAAGCCGCTCTCACTTTCATTGCCTTGTGATACATCTCATTGAGATCTTCATACTCTGCATTTCTACAATGTGGGCAATATCCTTCCTTAGTCCTCCTAGAAATCGAGCCATGGTAGCTTCATCTGTCTTCTTGAATGTTGACTCAAGCATCGTAGTCTCCAACTCTTGGTAATAATCCTCCACTCCTATTTCCTTGGGTGATCTTTTGTAACTTGTTGAACATCTCCCGTAGTATTGGTGTGGAACAAATCGCTTTTTCATGAGCTTCTTTAATTCATCCCAAGTACGAACGGCCCTTCTTCATCACGCCTCCTTTCGGCCTGAATTTTAGTCCACTGGGCCACGGCGTATCCCGCAAATTCAACCACGCCTAACTTGACCTTCTTTCCTCCGAATAGTTATGCAATCAGAAAAATACTTTCAATTTTATCGGACCATTCAAAGAAAGCTTCAGGATCTTGCTTACCAACGAATTGAGGAATTTTCATTTTGATACATCCTAAATTGGAATCAATTCTAGAATACGGTATTGACTTCCCCGAAATGCCTCAAGGCTTCATCATCATTATCATGGCCATATGTGGTCTTTGTAGATCGAGAGGATTCGGCTCTCTCACTTTGAGTTCCTTGACTTCTGTTGCAAACTCAAACCAAAGTGTAAAATTTGCTAACACCTCCTCATAGGATTCCTTAGAACCCGGTGGTGGTGGCGGTTTTCTCCATTATAGTCAGAAGGTTAGCAAAGAAAATAAAACAGTTTATAAGTCCTCACTTCCTTCCCAATTCCCCAAATTCACTCACCAAGTGTTTGAGTACTCGGTTTATATTAGTGAAGGGACGGATTCACACCACTCAATTTGCTCTTCTGTTTCTATTCTTACTTAAACAATATTACACAAAGGAATTTACAAGAAAGTAATGCAAGTGGACAATGAGATTGGAATGAATATAAGGAATCAATGAAAACAGTACCAAAAACACAAGAATTCGAATTTTTGGTGAGGAATTCGGACAAACTGATTGCAAAATCAGAATCTACACGAAAATCAGTGAAACACACAAAATTTCAGAATTTTGGATCACAATAATTTCAGAATTTTCGATCACAATTCAAGACACTTGAAGAATAGAAATTTGGTCAAAGTAGCTTGCATATTGGTGGTCGGTCTCAGCCCTTCCAAATTCGAATTAGTCAAAAATGTTTCGGTTCAAAATGTGGTGGAAAGGATGTATATGGATAAGTATAAGGCTAATCACAAACTGCAAACAATCCAAAGTACAATTGGAAAAGGCAAATATGTTTTTCCAAATCGTAAAAGGATTTTTGGCATGGTAACTTCAAAAGGTCATAACTTTCTACTCCGATGTCGGATTTTGTTCCGTAAGTACTCAAATCAAGCTCTCGGAGAGATCTACAAGCAGACGGCCAAAGGCGTCCGTTGGGACTTTAAGGGTCAAAAATGACGCTAAGACCACCTACTATCCGCCTCAAGTTTTCTACTCAAGTCTCAAAAAAAAATTCCAGCAATTTTCTTCTTCTCTCTTTTCTTTTTTTTCAACTTCAGCAAGGCATAAACAGCAATAATATATGGAAATAACAGTAAGGCCGCAAAGGTATGGATTTATCAAGAGAGCGAAGATACGGATTTATCAAAAAAAAGCAAACCAACACATGAATAAGAACAGAAATTTCAGCAAGGCATAAACAACAATTGATAAGCAAAGGTACGGATTTGTCTAAGATGGAAGCAAGCGAAACCAACACATCAATACAAGAACAGAATTTGCTTCATCAATACAAGAACATACCAATGATGATGATATTCAAAACAACAAAAAGATTGAGGAGATAAAGAACATACCAATGATGATGATTTTTTTTGTACGGTAAAAGAAAAGATATGAATGACTTGGGAACCAAGATCGCTCGATACTAAAATCGGCGTGAACCCTTGGATAACTTGTTCCAAAACTCACTACACAAGTTCTTCCTTGGATCAACCTAATCAAATCTTTCCTCGAGATGGTATGTTCCTCAAGGTGGAATAGCTCCTCAACCCCTTGATAACCCGTATTAAGAAACCTTGGAATCAATGGATGGATGGAATCCAAATTTCCTAGGAACAAATCTAGGAAATCAAGAACAACAAACACACAAATTCGAATTTGTGTAATTTGCAAGTAATTACGTAAACTAGAGAGCAATTCTCTCAAGCTTGTAATGTCAAGAACCAAATTTTCATTCATCAAAATCTGCCTCCAAGGGAGGCCGACGCCACTTTAAGGATACAAGGCATCCTTCACGAGTGCTAGGGTTTCTAGGGTGTCTAGGGTTTCTTTAGAGCTAAATGGGCTCACATGACTCTTGGGTTAACCTTACGGGTCTATATCACCCTCTAATAACTAAGCCCGATGACCTTAAGGGTCCTAAGGAAAAATAGTAGTCAAGCCAAACCCATTATGGCCACAAATTGGAATTTGGCTCCAAATTCTAATTAACAAGATCCAATTACACTTAGTACATTAATAAATACGGTTTTGTCAATCGTGGTCTTCTCCCCATCCTTTCGGGCCGTTTGGATGAGTCCAAAATCTAGCCCTTGTCAAGTGGATTCAAGCTTGTTCTTGAGACCTTTCTATTGTCATCATTCTTGGGTTCAAATCTCTTCAATGCTTGTTAAATTCATATCACGGATGCTCAAAAATCCCGCATGCTTTAGTCGTGTCAAGCATGTAAAATTTGATTTAATACTAGTGGTATAGGTATTACGAAACCATTTTAAGATTTGATGATTTTTAGCATTCCATTTTTCAACCTATCAATAAATTTAATTTCACCTCATCATTTTGCCAAACATATTTTGAAATTTCACCCTATACAATTCATATAATTGTGCCTTTAAGAAAACTACACATCTTTGGAACCATATTAAAATTGGACCCATAAAAATTATTGTAATAATTTTGGAAATTGGTTTAGCAGCTTTCCATAATAAAGAATAAAAATTGACTAAAGTGAAAATTGGTAGTTCTTAATTTAATGTCATACCTTTAGGTTAAAGTGAAAAAATAAAACAATTAAGAGGAAATTGAGATGTGTGCCTCTTGATTTTGGGGTGCTTAAGATATTGCTTAGTAAAAAAATGTGAGTAAATGACACTATTCATCTCTTAATTATTACATTAGTTCAATTTTATCTTTTATGTTCAAAATGCATTTGTAATTATTTAAAGCGCCCCTAATTTTGGATTTTTCTATTTAGGTATTAAGGATAATTTTATCTATTCATAATATATTTTGATGACAACTAATAAAAATTAGTATACATTGTAAAAATTATAAAGTTGAAAGTGATAAAATGTGAAATTAAATTTTAGAGAGTTTTTGTGAATGAGTAAAAATTTAGAGTGGTTGTTCACAATTTACTCTCTTTATTTTAATTTCTTCCACTTTAATTTACCTAGACATATGAAAGTCACTTGATTAAATGCATTAAATTTCATTTAACTTGATTCGCTTAAAATGACCAATAAGAATTGAAGTTACAAGTTAAATGATCAAATTGAAACTTTTTTAATTTAAGTTACAAAATTGAAATAAAGTTTCAAGTTAAAAATGAATGTTGCTATTTAATAAAATGTAAAACTTTTTTAAAAATATATAGCAACGCAACAATTGGATGCATTTAAGAGTTAAACTCTAAAAGCCTATTACTATGGATTGGTCCGTAAAAAGTTATATCTTGTAATTTCAAATTAGATGAAAATTGAAAATTAGGAGTTGGGCAGTTTAGCTGTTAGATTTACTAAAAAAGATAGAATAGAATCTCAATAATAGAGAGTGGACTGAGAATAGATTTACTATACTAAAAATATTTTATAGTTGTTGGACTTGTTTAGCTGAAGTATTTTATTGCGACAAATACAAAACTAGAATGGATACTTAGACAAATATAGAAGTAGAATGGAAAGAGTTGTGTTTATTCTTGGATACTTCAAAACCTTACAAACAAGCTAAAAATTATTTCATTATAATCGATAAAGACAAGGAAACCAATCAAAATGGAATTGTCTACAACCAAAATTATTCGACATGGACAATTTTCTCGTAAGGAAGCCTCACATGTCATCCACGAAATGATAAAAAGGCAATAAACAAGAGTTTCAACGCGAGAGCTTGACAAATACCACAAGTAATAGATTCTATCTGGTTGATTTGGGATGTTCATTGGAACAAATACTTTCTTTAACATGCAAACAATTTTGGAAGCCATACAAAATAAGCACATTGTTATCACTGAGTCATATTGGTGCCAATCGCCAACAAGCTTGAATTTCAAGTGTTCTTCAATGATCATGTCTCCAATGATTTTATTGTTGTATCTCTTTTCCAATCCTTTAAACACTTTTGTCATACTATGTTTATAGGAAAGAATATATCTTGTAAAATAGGATAAATTACATTTACATCTCTTCAAGTTTGAAGAAACTACTAAATGATTCTCAAATTTGAAAAAATTACTAATACATTTTTAAATTTGATAAATTCATAATATTTAAACTCTTATCATTAGTTAACTAATGTTGACTATCGACTTTTGATCAAATCAACAATAATTTTTTAAAATTCTTAAACTATCCTTTAAACTATAACATTTCAATTACATTTATCCTTTTGAGGTTTATTTTAATTGTAAAAGGAGTCTTGAGATTTAACAAAATAGTTCCTCCACAATTTTTCTGATTTATTTAGTGTAAAAACATTCAAATAACAATTATTGGTATTCAAAATTTAAATACAATTCTAACAATTTTCTACACAATTTAACAACCTAAAAACTTACCAAAATGCATATAGACTTTAGATGTTACAATATTTATTTTGCTTATTTTTTTCTCATTTGTATCCAAACAATTTAAATTCAGCATAACAAATATAATCCTTAATTTTATAATCTGTACATCAAATCCTAATAATTAAAATGAAATTAAAAAAGATTTAAATAAATAATTATTTCGTAAAAGTTAAAACCTTATCTCTATAAAAAATAATAAAACAAATCATTTAATTCTTTAATCACTTAAAGTTTTAGTAATGGTATATTAATATTGAATGTACACTAAGACAATAAGAAAATATATATTTTTTCACATTGGAAGTTGATGAATTAGCAATATAGTTAAATTTTTTTTTATTTTTTACATTAGTTAGTTTCTAAAAATTCTTAAGGTATGTATTGGTATTATATTCTTATTACTTTTTAGTTGTTTGATTATCATATAAAATAAAATTATGAAAAGATTCCTCATGGAAAGAAAAGAAAAGAAATATAAAGTAGAAAAATAGAAGTTATTACATTTTATTTAATGAAATTTTAAATAGGGGTGTTTATTTGGATTCGTTGATTTGATCCGATCAAATAAAAATGGATCAGATCAAATCAATTTATTTTTAGATCTAATTGATCCATCGACCGATCCGCTTTTATCCGAATGAAAACATTTATAACTTTTTCCTCAAAAATAACTAACATTAGTTATAAAACATAAATTAGTATTTTTTATAATTCAAATAATTTTTAATTAAAATTAGTCAAGTTGTGACAAAATAAATTAAAATATTTACATGAAAATATACAAATTAAAATATTTACATGAAATTTATTTATTGTCTTTGTATAAAAATAGATAATTTTTAATATGTAACTATTAATTTCAAACCTAAGTTAGGTTGCCTAACATTATATATGAAAACTTAATCCGATCCGATCTGCTTTGATCCAAATGAAAAAATTATAACTTTTTTCTCCAAAAATAGCTAATATTAGTTATAAAATACAAATTAGTATTGTTTTGATAAATTAACTAATGTTTTAATTAAAATTAGTCGATTTAAGACAAAATAAATTAAAATATTTAAATAAAAATACACAAATTAGTTTACATGAAAAATACACAAATTAAAATATTTACAAGAATTTATTTATTATCTTTACATAAAAATAATTTTTTTAATATGAAACTATTAATTTCAAACTTAAGTTAGGTTACCTAATATTATATATAAAAAGGAAAGTGAGCGCATGAAAAAGAGAAAATAAACGAAAAAGAAATGGATCAAAATAGAACCGATCCGATCCGAAATATTCAGATCGAATTGGATCACGATCTATTCAAATGTGGATCGAATTAGATCGAATCAGTTGGATCGGATCATTGATTTTGAACACCCTAATTTTAAAATTAAGGTCATTTTGTAATTAGAACAAACCTTAAGAGTATATGTTATATTTCTATATTAGTTTTTTCGCTTTCACTTATTCTATTAATTAATTTTAATCATTGTTAGATCAAGGAGATATTAGTAATTTTTTAAAAATTTGGGATTTGTTTCATAGATTTGGTAAATTTTAATGAAAGTAAATATAGTTTATGGTATAAACAATGCATTAAAGTCCAAAGAGCACATTGATAGAGATTGATCTTGGCTTTCTCATCTAAGCCAAAGGCTTTGTGAAGAGAACTTAGAGGGTCAACATTTCTACAAAACATTTCATACCCTTACAAAAGAATTTTTTTGCTTTTAGATTATTTCCTAAAATTGGAACAGCTTGTAGACATTACGCAGATAAAAACAAGAAACAAAACACTGGGGACTAGGAAACAGTATTTGGCTTGATTGATCTGCAAGTAGAAGGAACACCATTGATTCCAACAATTTTTATTCTATATCGTAATATGAAATTAGGTGGTCTTAATCGAATTTTTGTTGACAAAGGAACCCGTGTATTACCCAAGGGTGTGCACTGGATAAACCTCGCTCATGTGGAATATCTTGCAAACCCTCACAGGAAAAGTAAATCGCACTAGGCAAGCCCTATGCGACGGGCTCAACCAAAAAGGTGTCAGCAAGGGGATTTAAACTCGTGACTTTACTACATGTACTCACCACACAAAGAATTTGGCTACCCCAAGGGGCCTTAATCGAATCTTGTTGTCACTATTTAGTATTCCTATCAATTAGGGAACCAAATACAAATGTCCTTGACTTGGAAATTGGGCTTAAAACGGCACACATATAAATATAGCAAATTAGATAGGAAATCAATTTCCAACTTTCATTGGGCTACTCACATATGAAGATTTGTCCTATGCAAGTCACTTATATTTTCTAATATCTACTTTCCTTTTTTAAAAAAATTTTGGCCATAAAAGTATCTCCCGTAAAGAGATTAAAATCACTACAAGAAAAACCTCCTTTAGTGACTAAAACCACCATGACGGAAAAAAGTTCCGTCACCAAATGCCACCTTTAGTGACAATAACTCAAGTCGTCACCAAATTTTCACCATCTCACGATCTTTAGTGACAAGTGACTAATACTCGTCACCATTTCGTCACTAAAAACTTTGGCGGGAAGTTTCCCGCCAGTATGACACATTTAGTGACGAAACATTGGTGACAAAAAAACACTCTCGTCACTAAAAGCTTAAAGTTCAGCCATTGGTGGCGAAGTTATGGTCGTCACCAATTGGATGGCTTTTAGTGACGAAATTCCTGTCGTCATTAAAATGGATGCCTTTTATTATTGCTCTTAATTTCTAATAATTACTCTATGACACCCTAATAGTAATAATCTTTTAATTCATATCTCTATATAAAAAATTTTAATGTATAATATTATTAAATATTGATGTATAAAAGATTTGTTTTGGTATGTAATGAAATTAAATATCATAGGATGTAATAACAATATATGTATTTGGGTATACAATTAGAGATAGATTGAATAAAATATTTTGGCCTAAATTGATTGGCCACAACTTATATAATTATTTGACTTGTTGGGTTAAGGATCATGATTGGGCTATGTTATTTATCCATTAGACCAAAGTGAACATTTTAAAGTTATGACTCCTAATTTTTACTAATTGCACTAAGACATCATGACATATATGAATTTGCCTACATCATTTTTTAAGATACACCATCAATTAATTATGATTGGATTTCCTTGGTTAAAAATAATGATTAGACAAAGCATATTATTCCTTATACCAAACATAGCTTACTTACATTATCACTTCTAATTTCTAATGATTGTACTATTTCTAAAAGTTTGACATAAGGACTCAATATTAATTAGTAGTAATTGGTTTCTTTGGTGAAGAATAGCATTTGAACTTAGTATTCTTTATTGGCTGAGCCAAAGGTTGATTGGCTTATTCATGTTCATGTTTCTTAATTTAAAATAATTATTTTAGGACACCTTGAGATTTATGAATTTGCACATAAATTTAATGAATTTGCTCACATAAATTTCATCAATTTAAGCACATAATTTCATTACCATTAAAATACACTATTGTGTAATGGCAATCCAAATTTTTGACATTTATTACGAAGTATATTTGTCAATAAGAAAATAAGGAATACCAAATATATAGTTAAAAACTAGTTACAGTCAGTAATTTAATATTATAACATAAGTAGTGACTAATATATGTGTATATATAGTTAGATGTACAATGTATAACAAAAGTAATATGAACATGTATACTCCTCTTATTCCAAAAAAATATATTACGTTTGAACAAGTGGAGGTACAACTCATTTTATGCCACTAATTTTTACATTAGGGGTATTATTTATTAATACACCGTTTTATAACATTATTTCATTAAGGGTATTTTAAAATTTTTTGTAGAAAAATCAGTTTTGACTTTTAAAATGGAACTAGTTTTTGGACCTAAAGAAATATATACATATATATATACTTAGAAGTAAAACCCATTGTATAAGTGGTATGTTGCTATAAATAACTATTACATAACATATGTAATATAGTGTATATATACATAGTTTTATACGTACACACAATAATACACACATGTTAATTATTTATATATTTATTTATCTTTTATATAAACAACATGTAATCTTAAATACATATAATGATTTTAAATGATTTTTAGCCATTTAATTCCAAATCAGGAAAATGTTGCTGCCCTTTAGAAAAGAAAAATGTTGAAATTTTTGGCCCGCCCTTTAGAGGTGAAAGAGTTAATGGGTTTCTATTTTTAGACCATCCGCCTCCACCACACAAGCAGCTCAATATTCTCCCTCATCAAAACCCATTTTCCTCAATCTTGCGCTGTTCTTCACCCCTTTTTATTCCAACTGTTTGCTGTGGGTTTCTGAAACCAAGGCCTTCGGAAATCCTGAGTCCGAAGGTTCTGAAATTTTTCTAAAATCTGAAGTTCTAAGATTGAAGTCCTAATTGCTGTAAACCGATGCTGCAAACTATTGGGTTTCTGAAAATCCAAAGCTTGTAGTTTCGAAAATCTGAAGCTTATTTCCTGAAAATCTGAAGCTTCCATTTTGATTGTGTTGCTGACCGATTGCTGTGGGCTTCTGAAATCAAAGGCCTTCGGAAGTTCTCCTCAATCCGAATGTTTTGAAGAAAACCGAAGTCTGAACTCTCTTGTTCGGCAGGTCACCTTCGGATTTGGGTTTACCGTTGCCAGCTTCCTTTTTCATCGAGAACGCATCTAATAAACAAGCAGGGGGAACATCAATCTCCTTTGAGCCGCTCTTCAGACCGTCGGCCGTCACTACAGCCCGTCAGCCGTGAGCTCCATTGCGCTCATACTCCTTGGGTCAGCAGCTTGTCTCTCCCGCAACTTTGTTCAGTCCTCATTGCGGTATTTTCATATTTAGTTGAAAATTTCTTCCCTTATATTGATTATGATGATTCTGTGACTGGGTATGTGATTTTGGCAGTTTTAATTTTTGGTTTTGGTTCGAGATTTCTTGATATACACACCAAGTGATTGACAAAAGGCCCCTTAATTGGTCGCTCGTGTTTCAGGTTTTTCTCGACATTTTGAATCTCCAAATTGGCTTGCCATTTTCTTCGTCTGAGAACAAAGCATTTCAGACCTGAAGCCAGAGGAGAGCCATTGATCTTGGGTTGGTGTGGCTGCTCATGGTCATCATCGGATTTCATTGATTCTTCCCATCTGATGTTGTTGGTCAATTCCAGGATAATTGCTCCAACTGTATACATTTTCTTTGCATTAGCTCTTCCAGTCATTGCGTTCGAGGAGCAATTGAGTAGGGAAACTGGTAAAAATTGCTGTTTCATCTTTATGATAATATTGTCGATTATTTGAAACATTGAAAATTGAGTGATTTGGCTTGCCAATGTGGAAATAAACTTACTCTGTTTGTTTTGTAATAGATGGAAGCTTAAGCACAGTTGAAACTCTCATTTCCATTGCTCTCTATGGAGTTATCCACTCAATTGTTGGTGGACAGCCTCTCTTGATTTTAGGAGTTGCAGAACCTACAATTATTATGTATACTTGTATAATTTCACCTAGGATAGGCCAAACATGGGGCCTGAGGTTTTTCTGCCGTGAGCTACATGGTACTGTAACTGCTTTCATATTGCATTTCCAGATGTCATAAAAAATTATCTATAATATAAAATATTATTTTATGCAAGGTATGCGTGTGGACTGCTCTCCTACTGTTTCTTCTTGCAGTATTCAATGCTTGCACAATAATTTCCAGATTCACAAGGATTGCTGGGGAACTTTTGTCATGCTTATTACCGTCCTTTTCTTTTAGGAGGCTATTAAGGTATTTGCATTTAGAATGATTTATTCTGCTATTAGCAGTAGCTTTCGTGGTTATACAGGAACAATAGGTTATTTAGTGAAAATGAATGAAACATGAATAAGAACATTTGTACGGCAGGGGTTGGTGAGTGAATTTGTTGTTCCTACAGGTCAAACTTCTACATCAGAAGTTTACCAGTTCCAGTGGCTTTATACAAATGGTTTATTGGCAATTATTTGCTCGCTTGGTCTTTGCTCAATGCCCTTAACATTTTGTTGCATCGCTTCCATTTTACAAAGAAATAAAGCAGGAAACCTTTGTTTCCTGGACTTTTAAATGATTTTAGAGTCAACTTTGATATGAAAATACAATAAGCAAAAAGCCTTGTCTTATTTGTCAACTTTGATATGAAAATACTGCTAAGACTTTTTCATTTCTGCCTATTGCATAAAGGTTTAAGAGGGCACCTGCCTACTACTCTCCATGCAGAACGACATTTCCCAACAGCTTTTACTTCAATAGCATAGTTATAAGTTACACGATAGATTGCCAAGGCCTCATAATGGACCTTCTGAATATGCTTTAGACTTTGTTCAAAATCTTCTACTCTGTACAGCAACTGCGACATTATAATTGCATTCCAGCAATTACACTCTGTCTCTGTCCTGTAACATGCATTGGGCCACTCATATTTAACATGAAACTTAAACTCATATGGTGGGTTTGGTCATCTTTCCAAGTAGAAAGATCTGACAGCTGAAAACTACTGCATTGCCAAATGGTGAACCTGCTTTGCAGGTGCATTTGTTAGAAAAAGAGGTTTTGAAGCTAGTGGTTTGACAAGCACAGACTCCAGGACTGCACTGAATGGGAAACATGTTAAATATAATGATAAAAGTAGTGATGAAGGCAATCGATGCTGATTGTTTCGGGAACCATTTCGGGTTCAGCTTCTGCACTGAGAGCTTATGTAAATCATTTGAGAAGATTGTTGCCTCCAGCTCATCAAGACAACTTACTGAGCCAGGTGCAGTTATGTAAGTATCAATACATTTAATGTTTCTATATTGTCTTTAATAATTATAAATTGTTGTTTATTTCATGTTTTTTACTTTTTTTTCATGTCAAGCAACTTGTTTCCTAATGGGAGACGGAAGCGCTTGCCATGGACAGATGAAGAGGCAAATATGCTTAAGGTACCAAAGCTTAAAGGTGGATAGTTTAATTTTGATTTTGCACCTTCATCACATCAAATGCTTATAAGCATGGCAAATCATTTCAAACTGCATTAGATATTTTGGAACTGGTATTAAACACTATTAACTTCATTTCTAACTGTCCCAAAGCAAACTCAATGGTTATTTCTTTTGGATGAAAAGCACTTTTATGGGCAAAGAATTCCTTCTCATGGAAGATATTGTGTTCTTGAATTGTTTCTAAGTTTCTTATGTGAAGAGTAGCTTTATATCCTCTTGATTTCAAGATTTTGCATCTGCATGCTTTTCTCTTGGTTCAATGGTATTAGGCTTCTTCAACTATGAGTGCCCTGTTATTCATGCTATTTATCTTACTGAAGTCTAAATGCTCATGGCTTGTGTTTATTAACTTTGGTCAACAGGAAGGTGTTAGAAAATTCTCAACTGATATGAACAAGAATATTCCTTGGAGTAAAATAATGGAATTCGGTCAGCATGTGTTTGATGGAACTCGTACTCCAGTTGATCTCAAGGATAAGTGGAGGAACATGTTGGCCAAAGAAAGATAATAGGAGGTAACTTGTAATCTGATAAGATTTAATTTCTCCAAGTACGTAGTTGTATTGTCATGTTATCAGTTTAATGGTGTGTATCGCGGAATGGTTGAAAAATTCTCATTAACTCTTTCTTTTTCAGCTGAATGTTCAGAGTCTTTTTTTCTATTTTTTTCGGGTTTTATCCTTAAAAATGTGAAATCATTTGTCACAATTTCTAGGACATTTTGACATTTATCATTAGCAGTCCTGGAAAGTATAGAATTGCATTCATATGGCACAATTTCCAGAAGCCCTCATAACCTTGCTCTGTTCATTTTACCTCTCTAATGCCACCTTGCAACTGGTAATTTTGCCCACACAGAATCCAACATGGACAAATGGTGATATCTAAATGAATTTCTCTACACTTAAAACAAACCGAGTAACTTGCATTGGTATGTCCTTTGCTAATGTTTGATTTTTATGTTTTGACAGTTCATGCTCGTGCCTTCTCCTCCTTCAACAACTGGCCTATGACAGGGGTGATCAATGGAAAATAAAAATCATGAAAAGCTTTGATTAAAAAATCGAACTATTTCAAAGTGAGAAAAATAAATAAATGAAGAACCTAAGCAATATTTGGCCACACCAAAATATTTTCCCACAGCCAGAAAAGGAGATCCAGTTCTCTCCCATAGCGCCAAAGCTTGTACTGGCCTATTTTCATAAGTAAGTAGATTTTTTATTTTATTTTTTTGAATGGATAGAGTAATTTAATAAAATGGAATGGAGAATGTGAGAATGAGTTGACCAAGTTTGACCCAAAACCGTGTTTGTATTCTTCTGAATTACATGTACATACTACATTATATGCATAGGGGGACGACGTGTTTGCTTTTGTGTCTGGTTTTTGTGTTTGTGTTTATTTGTAAGAAATCCATCGTTGCGTAGGAGGACGACATGTTTTCTTTGCATTTGGTATTTGTATTTGTGTTTGTGTTTGTGTTTATATTTGTAAGAAATCCATCATGTACTGGCATGAATTCATGAATACAACCGTGGCCAGGTTGAATCATCAAATGATGGAATCATTGAACTATTAATAATTTAGAGTAGTATTAATTGAGCTTCTAGTGTCTTTTTTTTTATTTGTTATATTGGTATTGATCTATTCCATTCTAGGCTGAATTTTCTTGTGTTTTTTATTATAAAATTCGAGTCTTAGAGCTTTCATCACAACAAGAAATGGTATTCAATCAAGCATAGTTAATTTGATATTAGAGCCAATAAAGCAAACATTCTAAATGATGAGAAATGTAGAAAGAGTCTTTGTGTAAGGTGAAGGTCAATGCATCTAACATTCGAGCCTTTAGGGTGCTCAAGTACCAGGTAGGCAAGCATACTTTGCCATTTGTACTTAAAAGCGAACTATATACCACCTTCACTTTCTTAAAAACATGCTAATTATGATAGCTGAATCAGCATGTGTTCCAATGATGAATATGCCATTTTCGGAATTTTAGTATGACTATTGTTGTCATTTGGTGGAATTGTTATGTAATGGGATATAATTATGGGATGTTGATGCTTCTGTATATATCATTGTTTTATGAAGACGAGCTTAGTTATCACGAACACGTGATGTTCTAATAAGGATTGTTGCATGTCCATACTTTCATTTCATATCATTATCATCAACGCATGGGACGTTTCTATCTTTCTATGAGATATGAACATTATGTAACATACGGGTGACTAGTTAATAGGATTGGTTTATGAAGATTATATTTGATTGGTCGTGGTGTATTATGTTATGCGATACATTTCGTGGTCATTTTAGTTGTCTTTGATTGATGGAGAATGTAGTATAATTATTGTCATTTACTGGTGAAATTGGATTATGTCATGATATATAATTATGGGGTGTTGCTTCTTCTGTATATATGCGAGTCTTATAAAGATGAGCTTCGTTATCGCAACATGTTGGTCCCTTAGTACGATCTCACTTGTACACTCAAAGGTTGCATATCATTATTATCGATGTGTGGCACATTTCTAAATTTCTCTTAGAAATAAAGATCATGTAACATAATGATATCTAGTTAATAGGGTTGGTTTACGAGCAAAATTTGCGGTTTGTGATTTTGTATTATGTTACGTGATACATTGCGTAGTCACATTAGTTTTGGGTGTTGTTGTTTCTATAGTTAGTCATTCAGAATTGCATTATGTCATGAGTTCGAGTTATGGTGTGTTGTTGTTTCTATAGTTAGTCATTTGTGGAATGGATTGGATGGATTTTTAAACATTCACCGCTTTTTACTTTTCTTGTCACAGTTGGCGCATTCACCACCACATAGCCAAGCATCCATAGATTGAAGGCATTACAAATGGCTCGTTGGTTGGTGTTGTCAAGGTCTTTTCATTCCTTCCAGCTCTTTCCTTTTAGAATGTGAAGGGAATTATGTGTACACTACTATTTTGTGAGTGTATGGTGTTTGGATAATATTTTATTCTCATACTACAATTCGGATATTCGACTTTTATTTCTTATGTAGTGGATATTAAAATGTTGTCTCCGCATTGAACAAGTTGAAGTTTTGTGCCCTTTTTTAGATATTTTTGAATGTTCAATGCTTAGTATGATTGCGTTTAGTACTTTTCCAACTCGATGATGTATGTATTATAAGAATAAATGATGTGACAATCAATACCGTGATATTGGTGATATGATACTAAAATAAACCACATTATAACGTTGGTTAAAATTTGTCACTAATGACCTTATTTAGTGACAAATTTTTGTCGCCACTAATTCTATCTAACAAACCATTGGTGACGACAAAATTTTGTCACCAATGAATAGTGTCACAAAATTTTCGTCACAAATTGCATATTCAACAAATTTTTGGTGACAAACTTTTTCCGTCCAATGACAAAAGAAATTGGTGACAAAAATTTGTCGTCACTAACTTGTCACTAAAGCGTTGACTAAGGCATAATTTAGTGACGAATTTTTCTCGTCACCAAAATGTCACACCGTTGGGTGCCTAGTCGCACTTTTTAGTGACGATCATATTTTGTCACTAATTTTTCGCCGCTAATTTCACACAATTAGTGACGACTTTTATCTTTTCGTGACAACATTTTCCCTTTTGGTGACGACTTTTTGGTCACTAAATTTTGTCACCTCAAGTTTCGTACTAAACGCAACCTTTAGTGACGACGTTTTTTCCACACGAAAGGCGCTTTGACGGACCTTGCTGATGACGTTACCAAAATTTTTCGTCACTAAAGGCCTTTGCTGGGCTTTTGGTAACTAAAATCACCCTTCGTGAAATTCAGGTTGTCATTAAAGGGGTTTTTCTTGTAATGAATATTTAGCTTGTGCGTAAGTGGTTTTTATTCTATAAAGCCTTATTAGTATATTATTCATGACAAATGCTCATAGGAGAACTCGTACAAAGAGGGTATCCAAGAGGCACAAATTTTGACTGGAAAATGCTTGCCATCTTTTTCTGTTTCCATTAAATTATGTTCACAATACTAGTTTATGCTTATTTTATTTAGAAGACAAAGTATGTTAAGTGTGGTGAACATTTTAAGAACTAAAAAAAGGCAAGTTTAGTAATATATTGAGACTATCGTAGAAAAGTGTCCTTGAATTTCATTTTTGAACCATTTGAGGAAAAACTGCATATGTATAGATTATTTTTCAAAACGCGTATTTGTACTTTTGAAAATAGAGATGATAAAATAATAAATATATAAAAAATATAAAAATATTTTTACAAAAACGCAAAAACACGTTTTATACCAACTAACCACACAAGTGTCCTTTGATTTGTACATGTAAAATTTGGCAGTACAATTTATTCCATACAACTTAATCTTATCCGCCTTTGTAGGCAATAGAAAGACATTACATGAGAGATATCTATATTAACGCATGATGAACTTCAATTTAGCCTAGTAAAACCGAAGTTAAGTGCAAATCCTACACTCGAAGCACTTAACGAGCCTCTCAACAATCAGAGATATTGCCGCCTGACATGACTTGTTGAGGAGAATGCAACAACAAACAACCCCGAATCCAAACCCAAAGCCAGGTCCTAGTCCAGCATAAAACCATAAATACTCAAACTTCTTTCCACCATCAATGTCTTGCATATGTTCATCTCCATTAGATGATCGTTCATCAGGACAGATTTCTGAAGTGGTGCTCCACAAAGTCCACTATTTCCTTCATATACTGATGGATCATTAAATGTCCGAAGTTGATCTCCTGTTGGTATTCGCCCTGATAATTTGTTAAATGACAAATTCAGGTAGCTCAGAGGAGGTACAGTGGACAAGCCTGCAGGAATCTCACCAGAAAGTTCATTCCTTGACAAATCAAGAGACTCAAGCTGTTGTAAGTTGCTAATTTTCCCAGTGATCCTTTTCTTTAGATTTTTGTCTGAAAGGTTTAGATTTATCGGTCCTTTGAGATGCATTATCACTTCAGGTAACTCCCCAGAAAGGTGGTTGTCTGAATGCTCTATTGATATAAGATGAGCCATGGGTGAAGAATACTTGAACTCCCTACCTTTCGTGGATTGTAGTATTGTCCTCTCGAAATAATGTAAAATTCTCATGCCAACGGACAATTCTGGAGGATCTGAAATCATGGAACTCAGATTATTAACACAATGAGGGATGCTTCCAGACAAACTATTGTTTGCCAAGAGCAATAGTCTTAGAAATCTGAGTTGGCACAGGTGCAATGGAATACCGCCATAAAGGTTATTTGAGTGAAGTCTTAGAAATACAAGATCTCGTACATCTTCTCCTATCCATTGAGGGATTACGTCCTGAAATCCATTCTCACCAAGATCAAGAAAATGCAAGCCATTCAAGTTTCTAAAAGATGAGGAATTTTTCCATCAAACTTGTTCTGCTGTAAGTGTAAACCATTGAGACGTGAAAGAAAACCCAAAGAAACTGGAATTTGACCATTGAGATTATTATTAGATAGATCAAGCACCTCCAAGTCCTTGAGGTTGGCGAAGCATGAAGGGATTGTTCCTGATAAGTTGTTTCCTGATAAATCAAGGAGTATCAGGCTCTGTATGTCACATAAACGCCGGGGATGTCACCAGTCAAGAGATTATGTGAGAGTCTGAGTTGATACAGTGACATATTCAAATAACTCTCAACCAGGGATAAAGGTCCTTCCAACAAATTTTCTGAAAGATCCAAGAAATAAAGTTGCGGTGGAACTGATGTTATTGGCCCTCAAATTTGTTGGAGTTTAGATTTATCACTCTTAAAGTGGCATGAGATTCCACAAATTCTGGTAATTTTCCACTTATGTTGTTGTTTGACAAATCTAAGTCATCGATTTGAGAATACACATTCTCAAACCAAGCAGGCATGGAGTCGGAGATGCTTGCATTTGATATAATTAACCGCTTCACTCGCCTTTGAGTTTGCAGCCATGGAGGAAACTGGGGACCTACATTTATTGATGCTAGCTCAATAATTCGCAGCTGGAAAGAAGGAATCCATACAGGGTTGACTCTGACAAGGAATGAATTCAAAGAAATAGATAAATCTGTCAAATCTGTGAGTTTCTCAAAGTGAAGTTCGGATAGGACACCAGCCAATGAATTGTTGGAGATGTCAAACTTACTAGCTGTGAAAGTTTGCCAAAACTTAACGGAAGGCTTCCATTGAATTTATTGTTGCTAAGATCCAGCACTCTCAGATTTGATAGTCTTCCAAGTTCAGATGGTATTGGACCAGAAAATGAGTTAAAAGAAAGATGGAGGACCTCTAGATTCTTGTACTTCTCCAGCTGACTAGGTAAGTAACCGTAAAGCCATTGGATATAAAATAAAGTTCTTTTAAACTATTACAGAGACAACCAGATGGGACTGTAGGTAGCACTGAACTGAATTGGTTGAGTGACAAATCAAGCACTTGTGAAACTACAGAGATTCCGCATGGAATCTGGGATTGGACCCTCGATAGAATTTGCTTCCATATTAAGGATGGCAAGGGATGTCAGGTTATCTAGGCAGTAAGGGAGTACACCTTGAAAATTGTTGGAACTGAGATCCAAACGAACAAGATTTTTCATCGTACAGAAAGAATGTGGCAGTGAGATTGTAAAGAAGTTAGATGACAAATCAATAACAGATAGAGAAGGCAATCTCTCAAAATTTTCAGGCACCAAGCTATCAAAGCTGTTATGGCCAAGATAGACTTGCTCAAGGCTAGTAATATTGAAAATCCATAGGGGGACGGTGGAGTTGAAATTGTTCCACTCAAGATCGAGAAAAGAAAGAGATGTGAAATTAATAAAGGAAATAGGTGGAAATGCGTAGAGACCGCAACCAGCTAAGTTCAATGACACCAAAGATGCAAGCATGTTAATTGACTGTAACCAATCACGAACCTCCCAAAGCTCCACCCCAGATACATCTAATGTTCTCAAAGAAGAAAGTCCTGCTACCCATTTAAGGCTATCTACCTTCAGTCCAAAGTCCCCAACAGTGACATGAAACGAATAGGTTACCCTAGGTGCATAACCAATATGAAGATATTGCAAGCTGGACAGATTTCCAAGATGTTCAGGTACCTTGCCTCCAAAACCAGCACTAGAGAGGTTCAGATATTCTAGATTATCGAGGGAACCGAAAAATGATGGAATTTGCATACCTAAAAAGTTGTTCATGCTCAAATCTAAATACTGCAAGTGGTTAAGATTAAGGATAGATGGTATAATCTCACCTTCCAAGCAATTGCGTCTAAAATGAGCAAAATAATCTTTGTCATCAAAGTATCTATCCGGGTCAAACGAGACAGGGTTCGTCAAATTGTGCTTTATGACATGGCCAGTTTTGTTATTGCAGCCAACTCCTTCCCAGGCACAACAATCATCACCGTACCATGAAGACAGGCGTTTTGCTTTGTCACTTTGTCCTTTCCTGAGATTCGGAAGAGCTTCCCTCTCACTTGCAAAGCAGCTTACGTTTAAGTAATTATCTCTTCTACAGCAGCCAAATTGTGGTTGGATAGCCAACAGAAGAGCCAAAACAGAAGCACGACCACTTTAGAACATCCCATGTTGACGCAATGAAAACTTTTAGATTTTTAGATTATTTTCAGCAAAAGACTGGAACAAACCGCAAACAATATTTTCTAAGTTCAGACAAAACAAAATTCATCACCCCTTTGGTCCTATTTATTAGGAACCTGTATGCTCCCATTATTTGCTATGGAAATACCAGAAAGGAGAGAAAGAAAAGGTAGTCCACAATACAGTGCAAGTATTTTTCTGCAAGACGTGACTGGTGAATCATCTTATTGTTTTGAAAAAATCACTAATCCAAAATTTACCGCTGCTTTGCTCATTGACTCCTTGTTGATTTTAGTGGTTTTGACTGATTCTTAAGTGTTGTCACTCTTTGTTTTGCCAGTCAAATGGGCAACTAGACATGGACACATATGGTTAGTTTTTAATTTTTTGCATTTTTAATATATATTTTTAATTTAAAATCATTTTTATTTTATAATTATTATTTTAAAAATATAAAAATTGTATGACATAAAAATCCTTCGTATAAAATCACGTTAAAACAACCAAATAATTTATTTGGAGACAAACACTATGGTAGGAAAAAACCCTATATTTCAAAATACAAATGGTAAGAAGAAACTCCTACTTCTCATAATTCTATTTTTTTTAGTCTCTCTTTTTTATTAATTTTTTTGAGTCTCACAAAAACTAATAGCCATAGGTCATTTATATAAATCTCATACTTAATAAAAAAAAAACAACTACAATTTGATAGTCAAATTCCACAATAAATCTGATTTACTGAAGAATCTAAATCCAATTCAACAAATCATTATTAAATTCTAATCTAATTAGAAATTAACTTAAATAATAATTATCAAATTTTAATCAAAATATAATTTGTTAAATAAGCTTAGTTTAATACACTAACAATGCCTCCCTTAAACTAAGCTTGCCATGAAAGTAGCTCCAATGCATCTCGAGTATGAATTTTTTGAAATCTCCTTTGCCGTAGACCACGTCACAACATCAACTTGTTGATCTTCATCTTTATTATCACCTTCAATCTTGTCATGGATGAAAATTTATACTTTGAAAAACTTCTATTTTCTCTTCTTCTTGATCAAAAATTCATCCATATTGACCCACTTTTCAAAACAATAATCTTCGCTATCGTTATGCAATTCAAAATATTCTACAATACGTAATTTCTCTTATAGATAAAGAGATTCAAAATTTCTCACATTTTCTTCAACCGGTGTCAATGGTTTTCACTTTTCTTCTAAATGAATGATTTCTTCACCAACCAAAACATCAAAATTTCTTCTTGTAGATTTGCCAAACCACCTATCTCTTCTTCTTCCTTTACAAAATCAACTTGGTAATTTTCACAATCTATCTCTTCAAAATTTTGACTTTGAACATCAAACTCCACATTGGGACCTTCTTTTTCCTCAATTATTGTAGTATCTTGAGGTTTTGATATTTGTTCCACCGGCTTGTTCTCCAATACAAGCTTCCAGTCAATTTTTGTTCATGAAGAATTAATGAACTTTGTAATTCTTCAATGCTCAAAGTTGATAAATCTTTAATCTCCCATATAAGTGCAGCAATATAATCAAATGTCATAGATAATGAATAAAGAACTTTTCTACAAAAATTATCATCAAGAATACACCATTAAATTCCATCTCATTCTTGATATCCAACAAACGGGAAAAATAGTTCTCAATCATTTTAAATTTCTCCATGGTACATAGCTCAAACTTTCTCTTCAACAATAGCACGTCATTTTTCTAACTTGATCTATGCCAAGATAAGTTCTTTCTAAAATATCCCATGCTTGTTTGGCGGTTTATTAATACAATTTTATGAAAATTGACATATCAATTACGATGAATTTGAGATAAAGTCAAATATACCTTTTTAGTTTCGCATCCACATTATCAGTAACTCCTTTTGAATGAAATGTAGCAAATTGGATGGTCAATGGTGTGTTTCCATTTGAATCCTTCAAAATTTAGATTTTGTTTTCTTGTAAGTTTTGGAACAACACATACTATGTTCCAATCATCCATGGCTAACAAACAATTTTTAGCCTCCTCACTAAAAATTATCCAGATCAAGAAACTAACAATTTAATATTGCTAGCTTTGATACCACATGTAGGATATAAAATCCTTCATATGAAATCACGCGATGGAAAACAACCAAATAATTTATTTGGAGACAAACAATATGGTAGGAAAAAACCCTACACTTCAAAATACAAAGCAGTAGGAAGAAACTCCTACTTATCACAATTCTATTTTTCTTGGAGTCTCTCTTTTTCTTTATTTTTGAGTCTCACAAAACTAATAACCATGGGTCATTTATATAGATCCTATACTTAATCAAAACTAACTAGAATTTGATAGTCAAATCCCACACAAAATCTAGTTTCCTAAAAAATCCAAATCCAATTCAACAAATCATTACTAAATTCTAATCTAATTAGAAATTGACTAAAATAATAATTATTAAATCCTAATCAAATTATAATTTGTTAAATAAAGTTGGTTTAATACACCAACAAAAATGTAGTTTGAAATGTTGTCCATACGCATTTGTGTCTCTAGAGCTTTTCCCATAAAATGAAAAAGATTGCGTGGAGGATACTCCTCATATTTTCAAGTAATTATTTTTGGAAAGCAACTTAGGTACAAAACCTTTTCTTGTGGAGAATGGAATTTGACCTAGTGGTAAAGGTACTCTTTGCGTGTCTTGTTGAGTAATTACGATAGGGAACCTCGATAAATCCTCACTAAAGACAAGACAGGATCACCATATATAGATTCATTAATTGAGATATAAAATTTTAATTTTTGATTTTTTTGGTTTGAAATTTGAACTTCAACGTAGAAATACTTCTCTCAACCCAAAAATTAAAATGACCACTGTAATACCTAAAACTCAGGTCAATATTAAATATGACATATTAAAAAGGACTATTTATGAAAATAATAATAATAACTAATATAATTAATATTTTAGTTGGGCGAAATATTGTGTGATGCCTTTTAACATTCTTGATTGTTAACGAAAGGAAATGGGGCAGGAAAATCAAAGGACAACGAAGAAGGAAGATTTGCATTATAGGAACTCCTGTATATATTGTTAGTTTAATTGAATATGTAGGGTTTGAAAGATTTTCGGTTTTAGTTCATGAATAGGAAATTAATTTGATTTTTCTTGGGTTAAATAAAATTATTGAATTGAATTTGGTAAGACAATTAATTGATATAAGGATTGACTTGTTTGAGACAGAATTTGCTAGGGAAGTTGTGAGGAGTGGATGGTCGCTAGTGGAAAGTTGTGAAGGAGGTTCGCTTCCAAGAGAAGAAGAAGAAGAAAAACAGCAACAAAATGAAGTTTGTCACTAAAAGGGATAAAAAGTGGTTGCTGTTGGGTTGATGACCTTTATGGAAATTAGTCGTTAAAATTCATATTTCTTATCGTAAGATGTTTAGTTACAATTACGAAATTAGTTTTTGCTTGCAAGTTTCATGAAAACTAAAATTGTCTTTAGGTTCTTTTAAATTTGGATAAGAGTTAAATTAGTTAAAACATTTTAAACTATGTGTTTAAAGTTAATACTAAATATATGGAATTATTTTGGACACAAAAGGAGAAGGGCAATTGAGTACCCATGTTAGACTCAAATCTTTTGAAGGGTATTGAGATAAGTAACTTTAGTGTTTTTTTAATAAATTTTTGGTAAATGGTTCAAACAATTTATGAAAGTAATTTTATTTTATTATATAAATGGGATGAGCATAGTGTATTATAGAGATATAGACATATCTTAGTATATGATATCAATAGCGGATGTAAAAATATTATAAGGTAGGGTCATACTTATAAGAAAATTAAGTAATAAGTTTAATAAATATAAAGAAGTATAAAAGTATTGTCATACATTGTATCAAACAAAAAAAAAGAAGAGTAAAATCATACATTACAAAATCATTTTTGAGGCTTTATCGTTTGAAATTATTTCATAATGGCATCATTATCAATTGTATCAAACACATCATTTTCTATGAAAGTCACCATGTAATCGCTCATCCAATCATCTCTCATCCGGTTGCGAAGTGTAGTGTTTAGGATTTTCATTGCCGAAAAAGCTCTTTCAAGCAATTGCGGTTACCGTAAAACCAATGCATTTTCTTAACTTTATCGGAATTTAAAGAGGTTTTCTTGAAAATTGTATCCACCAATAGATTTAATAAATAGTATTTTTCTTTTCCTAAACAAGTGCAGGGTAAGGGTTCTTAGAATATAAAGTAATACCCTCTAAGTTCAATTTTTAATACTATTATAAATGAGAAATCGACATATGAGAGGGTTACTTGCCCCTTGGGCCCTTAATGGATCTGCCCTGTATGATATGCACAACGGTGGATTAATTCTTTCTGTGTTTGTAGAGAAGACATAATCAAATGTAAATAGTTGATCAGTACTTGTTCTTGCACCAGGTTAAACTCAATGTATTTATTTTTCCTCAACATGGACTTTCATTACAGCCTAAGGGGTTACGTATTTTTCTCCTTTCATGTACTTTTTTTTACTTTCCCACCCAAATTCTCCCTCCCCACCCAAAAAAAAAAAAAAAAAAAAACTATCTAAGCATCCCTTGGTAAAGTGAGTTAAATCTCTTGACATAAATAAACAATGCCAAGTTAGAATCACTCAACATATAGAAAAAATATTGAAATAGAAAGTAACTTTATTTGACCTAGTAAATTTTTTTTTCCCTTTTGAACAAGAGTTAAAAGAGTATCCGCTAACTCATATTAATGTAGTGGAAAAAGATAAAATTCAGATGTATATGATATATAATTATATTACCTTATTATGTATTGTTGTAGTTTAAATTTGACCGTGTATGAACATTTACAATTGGAGGTTATTCTAGACCTAAAGTGAATTACAAACATTAAGATACTCAATTGAGAATAGAAATTCAACCGAGTGAAAATTTATGTCTAATTATGCTTTTTGTGAATTAAATGTAATTGTGCATGAAAATTTACAGTTGAACATTATTTTAGACCTAAAACCAAGAAGATGTTCAACTGAAAATAGAAGAATTACCTTACATACTTTGAAAAGTGAACGGTGGTTAAAATTGGAGGATTGTTGGTAAAGTAATGGCTCTTTCATACTTACCAACCAAAAGCAGATTGTTTTTTTTTTTTTTTAAGATGAAGAAAGTAATTGAAATGTTAAATAAGCCTTTCATTTAGACAATTTCCTACTCATATTTGACCATTTCTAATTTGCAATGGGGCCCTTCATGGAGGAAATGTCACTTCACAAATTCAAATTATTTCAAAGGTTTGAAAGCAACTAATGAGTAGTCACCAATGAAAGCAATATACTTTCTATATTTACCCAAAAATGATTCATCTATGTTTGAAATGTGGTTTATTTAAGAAATTTTGTATTGAAATGTGCAAAAATTTGGATGAAAATTTTTATAAGAAAAAGTATTTTGAAAGGAAAATAAAAAGTGTGTTGGGAGGAAAACTTTTAAAATTATGTGGGAGAATTTGGGAGGATATTTGAATTTTAAATTTTAAAATAAAAATTTATTTGAATGTTTTATTTGTTTTGTGAAAAAATTTAACTTTTTGTGAATGAGCAATACTCCAAACATTTATATTACATATTAGTTGACTTGGACATTATAAAATCATATCACGTCGAATATGTTTGGATTAGTTATTAATCCTTCTATTTTTAATTTTAGAGTCACAATTTAAAAAAACTAATTTATTAAAAAAATGCTCCTCCGTTCCAAAAAAAAAAGAAGAAGAAAACAGTTCACTTTTAGTTTGGTACAATTTTTTTAAGTTACAAGGTATAACACACTTAATGTACAATTAAATATATAATTTTATATTTTATCTTTACTTATTAATTTGGCTTATATTATTAACATTAATATGATAACACAAAAAATCGCTCAAAAAATAGACTTTTCTTTTAAGACAAACAAAATTTCAAACTGAACTATTTTTTTAGGGCAAAAGAAGTATAATGATTATATCTAAATGATGTTGATATCTATATATTTACAATATAGTATTCCAATTTAAATTTTAAAATATATATTGATATTCATAAAAAGTTACGTTTTCAATTTGTAGTATTAAAACACACAAAGAGTATTTTTTTAATGTTTTTTCTTTATCAATCGTGTACTTCATTTTATTTTTATTTTACCTATTTTTAACCTACTTTATCCTTATTAATTATTAGTTTATTTTTGTTTTTTCATTTCCCATTTTTAATCATTTTCTTTAGTTAATATCATAAATTGGCTTACTAATAATTGACTTTTATTCCCAGTTTCTTTTCCATTAATTTGTCTCCATCTAATTAATATATTTACAATATTCTTTCTTTTCATATCCTAAAATATCGACAGAAATAATTAATATTCTCCAGCCGTGTGCAAATGATTTTTTTTCCATTAAGAATCTAATTGATTAAAACTATTTTGATTCCAATAAATTTACAAAATCTCACGAGAGATTTTTTATAAAAATACTAATACCGGTCAGTTTATGACTAGTTGAGTGTAAGAATCTATTAAATAATTCCCTAAATAATTAAGGAAACAATCTATTGATCCTTTCGTTAATTTGTTTTTTTGGGCGCACAGTTCTCATATACTTTCAAATTTGACAAAAAAAAATCACATTATACGAAACCAAATATCTAAATTTTTTCAAATTCAAAAAGAAAAGAAAAACATTTCTGAAGCGTGCCAACAATTGAAATTGATAAAGAAGATTTCTGAGGTAAATATAAGCCTGATACCTGCCCAAACATGATAACGATATTGCCTGCAAATTCTCTATCCCATTTATCGTATGGCAATCGTATCCTATTAATCATTTTTGGGTCCAATAGAATTCATAAGTACAGGTAAAAGCGGTATCAAGTAGAAAATTTCATTTCATTAATAAATATTAATCCCTAATAGAAAATGTATAAATTTTGTTTGGCCTAATTTTAATAAAACGGCATTTGTTTAATGAGATAAGATAAATATTAATTCCTAATTTTTTGGGTCCAATGGAATTCATAGACATAGAAATCAAATAGAAATTTTCATTTCATTAATAAATGTTGATCACTAATATGAAATGCATAAACCATGGGTCTAATTTTAATAAAGTGACATTTGTTTCATTATTGGGATAAGATAAATACTAATCCCTACCACTATTGAGCCTATATATTTCATTAACAAATATTAATCTCTAATATGAATATGAAATGAACAATTACTAATCCCTAATATGAAATGTAATAAATATTTCATTAATAAATGTTAATCTCTAATATGAAACGTATAAACCCTATTGTCCTTAATTTTAATCAACAAAGAATCTCAAGTAATAAGATGTTGAATACAACAAGTTCCATGAATAAAAATGAATAATCTAGTATCATTCATATGATGTACTCTACTCTCCCTCTCCCTAGCCCTCAATATGGTGTACTCAAAAGGAAAAAAATTCAAGTGCCATTCATCTTTCACAAAATCCCTAATCGGAATAACAAAATAATCAAAGAATGGAGGGAAAAAATCATAGCTGCTCAACACTCAGTTAAGCACCACAAATCCTGGAGCATCAATGGACCTTATCTAGTCATACTATAAAAAGGAAAATGTTGTCTTTCATTTGGTGAAGTAAACCTCCATTTTACAACCTACCTAGATGCAAAATGTTTGTAGATTTTCACTTCCATGCGACTGAGTCAATTTCATCTCTTGCTGACTTGTAAAGCTCAAGCCTCTTGGCTATGGTCTCTCTTTTTCGAATAAGTGAAGGGTCTTCATCCAGCATTCTTCCCAGTTGCTCTTTCTTCACATACAAGTAACCACGGTAAAATCAACTACAACATTTGTAACCTTATTTTGGATGTCATATCAATGGAAAATATAAATGCCCAGAAAAATTGATCTTCAAAGGTGCTGGATGGTTAAAAAAACAACAGAATTGCTGTATTCTAACAGTCAACAAAGCCCTATTAGAAAGAGTGAGAGGACATAAGATATCACTATGATTGATATCCCACATCATAAAATTACTGTCACAAGGCTAAATGGATAACTGAGATCCATGAGCTACATATTCTGAAATATTTCTTGAAGGTACTTCTGTAGAAAAGGAAAACGATTTTCGGCATCTGCTGTATATCAGTCTTTTGCTGTATGAACTGTATAGTGAGTAGGGTGTAGCTGTTTTCACTAATATTGTTGTTATTTGGATTTAGAGAAGATTATTGATTCAGGCTACACTTTTAACATGAGTCCGTGCAGTGACTGGTTTACTACTAATCAATCTATTAATGGTGATAAAGTTCTCATGGGTAATAATGTTACTTGTGTTGTTGTTGGAATAGGTACAGTAAGAATTAAGATGTATGATGGTATTGTGAGAATTTTGACAGACGTTAGGCATGTAACAAATTTGAAAAAAATGATTTCTTTATGAACATTTGATGCAATTGACTATCACTACAAATGCGGAGGTAGAGTTTTGAGGGAATTAGATAGTTTGATCTTTACATTTTACAGAATAGCACAGTGACAAGTGCTATAGCTATTTCATCTTCTAGTTTGGAGGATAATGTGGGTACTAAAGTGCTAAGTTGAGAGATGAATATATCAATCATGGTTGTTAGGATATGTAAGATAATGATAACAGAAGTCTTTACAATGAAATCTGTGGCCAATAATGCATTCATAAATCACTAATCTGCAAGACTAATCGAGTCAAAGATGATTGTTGCCATCCATCTTAATATTCATTGTTTTAATAATACCCCATAGATGCTGATTAAAATCTACCACGGTCTCATAATTACATATCAAAATAAGCTTTGAAGTCCTTTGATTACAGGTCTTTCCACGCACACATATATAAGACTAGAGATTAGGTGTTCTTCACGCACACATATATAAGACTAGAGATTAGGTGTTAATAGTTAAAGGAAATGTGACCTAAACCTTCTTCAAGATCAAGTGTGACATCAACCAAAAATTGTGCATATTCCATCTCAATTACTGGTAGAGCACCTTTATAGTGGAAAGATTTGAGGTAGCGGCTGCAAGTCATATGCAAGTAATGTTTAGGCAATCAATCGCAAAAACTTCTCGAGACTATTGCATCCAGAAATATTGACAGTTTTCAGCCCAATGCATTTCTCAAGCTTTAAGATTTCAAGAAGATTGCAACCAGATAATAAATCTGAGAAGACATTTTCGGCTGCATGAGAAATACAGTTGAGTCGAAGAGTGAGGAATGAGGAAAATATTGGTTTGTCAAAAGGGTGGCCATTGCATGGATTTGGAGTTGTACATTCAAGTTTGTGGCTATAATTTCCTATCTCTTGTCTTGCATTGAAGAAAACGAGCTGGAAATGATTATATACTAGTGTTGGTCATGACATTTCCATTTGGCTGACATATAGAAATTTGTAACACTTGAGGGGAATTATGAGATGGCTTCAAGCAATTGGATATGACTTCATCAACCCTTCTACTGCTTTTGTGACTGGTGAATTGATCTGAATCAACTTGCAACTTTACGGTAGCTTGTTTCAGAAGTTCCTCCATGAAGTTGAAAGAATAATGGTACTCATTGCCTCTTCCAAAGGGAGAAATGAAATGTTGGGTCGTCAAAGATCATGTGGCAAAATTGGTGAATAAATCATGATTGATTTCCTCCATGATTGTGTGCTTTAGAAAAAAGTGGTAGAATTGACATGATAACCATGAAGTCAAGAAAATCAACTTCTATCAATACAAAGAATGTTAGTGACAAATTAACATGAGAAAAAACAGGTGCAAGATTATAGAAACTAACTAGAGATGTTCACTAATCAAGTTAAAAATGGGGAACGATTTTGACACAAAATTCAAATTGTCAATTGTGACAAGTATCTCAGTATTTACGTATGTTGAAGGTGATTCTCTTATTGATTAACAAGCGCTTCTCTCTAGAAGTCGAAGAGTTGTAGGTTTCTCTCACGTAGAAGAGAGAATATTGTTTCCACTCAAAGCACTATTTGTCCGAATCCTAGACGGTGTTCATTCCTAAGCACTATTTGTGTAGATCTCGCACAACATAATGAGGGGAAAAACAAAAGGACAACATTTCTAGCATCATAAAGATAGGAGTTAAACTCTAATGATCGGATGAAGAAGAAAGAAATGTATAGGATCCGGGAGAGCGGGGAGAAACACGGTAATCAGTAAACAAAATATCTAAGAGGAATAAAAAGAGTGATGGAAAAACCCCGATCAAAATATCCATGGTCCAAATAGATAGCGGCAACCAAGATCTTGTTAGTCCGATTCGATTTCTTGATTTCCTTTGCGAGTTTGATCATATTTTGGGCAAGTGAGATGATGGATAAAGGTAAACCTTTGAATTGGGAGCAGAGGTAGCGGAATTGGTAGAGAAGCTATAGTTATAAATGGCGGAAGAAGGGGAGTTCATTTAGAGGTGAAAGATGTCAAGGTTAGTAAAAATGAAAGTGAAAAGGAGCTTATTAGGGAAAATCTTTGGGGATAAAAGAGCCAACTTCATTGGTCCAAAAACACTCTTCACTATCTAGCCAGTTACTCCGACATTCCTAGTTCGAGAGTTGGGAAGAAACTATTTCGATTTGTGTTCAAAACTAAGAAAGATCAAAAGAAGGTTTTGGTCGGTCAAGGTTGGACTTTTGATAATCAATACCGTGTTAAAGGAATGTTCCGACAAGGTTTAGATCCAAGATAAAGAATTCACTAGAGTGGAAATCTGGTACACTGAATTTGCCTACTCATTGGATTACCAGAGAAACGGATCTGAATAGGGTCAATATTTTCAAAAGTGGATGATGTGATAATTCCGTAAGGGGTAGTCAAAATGGCGTATACATGAAAGCACTAGTCACTATAGACTGGAGCAACCATCATTAAGAGGTACAATGGTAAGATTGCAGGATAATGCTAAATGGATAATTTTTAAATACAAATCTTTGGCCAATTTTTGTGCATATTGTGGGAGAATGGGGCATGGAGAGAAGATGTGTGGGAGAAGAGCAGATGATCAAAAAAATCATCGACAAGGAGGGGACAAGATGAGGAATGGATTATGGTAGGGAATGGAAAGTATGGAAGTAAGGAACATGGACATCCTGGAGGCTTGGAGAAGAAGAAATAATCAACTAAGTTAGAAGAGGGCGATAATGACAAAAGCAAAGACAGAGAGGTACTCGAGTGATATGTTTGAACTCAGAGATGTTTAGGTACATGAAAAGCAAAGGGAGACAGAGGGTGAAATAAGAGAGGAGGAAACATAAGACGCAGTAGCAAATAGACAACAAAGAAGGAGACGATGTGGGAAGCCTAGGAAGCAAGAGGAGGAACACGTAAGAGAAGCTTGGAAGAGGGTATTCAACAAGAGGCAGGAGGCGGTGACCATGGAGAATTGAGATTGAGCTTGTGAATGTCCCAATTCTATGTGAGGAGCGGGCAAAAACAAAAGGCCAAAAGGAACAAAATTCAAACAAGGTTGGACAAGGAAAGGCAAGGCAAATGGTCTGTAAGACAAGTAAATAGAGACGGCCAGTGAAGATTGATGTCTAAACAAGGAGATAAAGAGAAAGCAGATATCGTTGGGGGTACAAATTGGGGAGAAAAGAGGATGGCAAATGATAGATGAGGACTCTAGCTCCAATAAAGACCAGAGACCAAAAGGTAGAAAAGTGAAGGAGTACAACAAGTGATAGTTAAGCAAACAGGGTTAAGGGGACCAACCCAATAAGGACCCAAGAAACCTTATGAAGTCGTGTGTGTGGAATTATAGAGGGTGTTGAGAGGTGATTCGAATTTTTTGGAAGAGTAGAATAAGTCATTAGTCAGCTTGGGTTTTACCGAGTCTTTAGGAGTAGTGGTTTCATCGCTTTCAATAATTTAGCCGCTTTATCTCATGTCGCTTGAAAACCGTTGCATGCATGTTTATATAAGAACATGCTTTGTTTTGTATTCAGCAAAGGCAAGTCAAATAACATAGCAAGCATTTTATTCAAAGATCATTGCCTCTAGTTTTTTGCTCATTTCTCTTGATAATCATTTACCTCACCGCCAAAATCTCCAATGCTGTGGTATCGGAGCGCCAGTTAAAGTGGCATCCGATCATGTCAATGACAGAGGAAATGGGCAATCTTCCATGATACCGCCTTCAAAGGAGACAACTATGATGTATGGCGCATAAAGATGAAGACTCTTTTCCGTTCACGGAGTTATGGGAAGTGGTGGAGTCTGTTTTACGAGGATGAAAGAGATGAAGCCAACCGAGAGAGAATCGTAAGAAGGATGCCAAGGCTGCTTTTTCATTCAACAAGGAATGGATGAGACAGTTTTGCGAGGATATCGATGCAGACAAAGCAGGCATGGGATACGTTAATGGAAGAATTTCAAGGTACGGATCGATCAAAACAGTGAGACTTCAATCCCTCGAAGACAATTTGAGACACTACAAATGGAGAATGGTGAGAAGGTACAAAATTATATGACACGCTCAAAAGTCATTATCAATCAAATGAAACGTATGGGAGACAATTGTCAAGCAACGGTCGTATCAAAAATTACGAGGAGCTTATCTCAACGATTTGATCATGTGGTAGCGACCATTGAAGAATCAAAGGATTTAACTAAGTTGTCCTTTGATGCTTTGATGGGATCGTTGATGGCTCATGAGGATAAATTTGAACAGTCAACAGAAGAGATGATGAAAAGGCTTTTCGCCGGATCCACCAATGCAATGCAGAGTTCAGATCGTGGAATTTTAGAGGAAGAGGCCGTAATGCAAGAGGAAGAGGCGGGGAGAACCGGCAAGGTGAACCTATAAGATGCTATAACCGCAACAAAGTGGGTCATTTTGCTAGAGATCAGAGAGCAAGAAACTCAAATGAGTTTCTTTGAAGATGGGAAGCGAGCGAGAGAAGAATACTTGTTTATGGCAAAGGAAGCTAATGAAAGGAAGAATTGTATACCGTATATTGACGGTGCTGCTCGGTCACATGTCGGGGACAAGAAGTTGTTCAAAGACTTGAATGAGGTCATAAAAAGGAGATCACCCTTGGTAATAATAGGAAATTGCGGTGGAAGGCAAGGGAACGATGTTACATGCGCAGTTGGTCAAGGCAAAATCAAGTATATTAGTAATGTTCTATATGCACTGAATTGGCTCATAACTTGTTGAGTGTTGGTCAATTTGGTTAAAGGAGGGTATCTTTGTGATCTTTGAAGATTGCACGTGTCTGATCAAAGAAAAAGGACTGGTTTGATCATTGTCAGTGAAATGATGAACAATTGCATGTTTCCATTAAAGTTTGAAGAATTGGAAGAACTGGGATTGGTTGTCAAGGAAGAAAATTCATCAAGAATGTGGCATCATAGGTATGGTCATCTTAATATGACCGGTTTAAAGCTCTTGAAAGAAAAGAATATGGTGGAAGGACTTCACGAGATCGGTCAGAAATATCATCCGTGAGGGGTGCATCTATGGGAAACAAGCAAAAACCATTCCTTAGTGGTGAAGCATGGAGAGCGTAAGGGGTTTTGGAGTGGTAGTAGTGATATATGTGGTCCTATGAGAACAAACTCTCTCTTGGAAGCAAATATTTTTCTTGTTCATTGATGATTATAGTAGGATGAGTCGGGTTTATTTCCTAAGTCACAAGTCAAAAGCATTTGAGAAGTTCAAGATATTTAAGGCCATGGTTGAAGTTGAAAGTGGGAAAAAGTGAAAGTGTTAAGAACGGACAGAGGAGAATTCAACTCTTAGGAGTTTGACAACTTCAAAATGAAGGAATCAAAGGAACTTACACTCCTTTTACTCCAGAGCAAAGCGGATCGAGAGAGGAAGAAACAACAATAGTTGAAATGGCGAGAAGTCTTCTAAAAGCCAAAAACTACCCGACACTTTTTGGCGGAAAGTCACTCTCGCAATATATTTACTCAACCTATCACCAACGAAGGCCGCTCAAAATCGGACCCCTTTTGAAGCTTGGTATGGTACTAAACCCTCTGCTCAAAGATTTAAAAATATTTGGTTGCATTGCATTTGTTTTTATTCATCCACACTTGAGGCATAAATTAGAAGAAAAATCTATAAAATGCGTATTTGTGGATACTCATCTCACTAAAAGCATATAGACTATATAATCCGTAAAGTGGAAAGATCATAGTCGGTAGAAATATAAGGTTCAATGAGGAGGAAAGTCGAATTGGGAAAAATAGGGAGAAATGGTCTAGAAATATGAACTTTGAAGACCAAACACAGAACACTAAGCATTAGCCTAAGAAGATACTAGTGGAACAACATCAACACCAACCAACAGAGTGGCTCGGGTAACGAGTAAGAAAGAATGTCTAGTAGTGCAAAAACTAGCCCAGAAACTTCTCCTGCCAGAAATGTGAGATCTCTAGCTGATATATATGCTAGATGCACATTTGCATTATATGCTGCTGATCCTACCAGGTATGAAGAAGCATGTGATAAGGAAGAGTGGAAAAAGCTATGCTGGAGGAGATCAATGCAATTAGCAATCGACTTGGGAGCTAGTTGATTTACGGAAGGAAAGCAAGCTATTGGCCTAAAGTGGATATTTAAGACGAAATATCAAGTGATGGAGCAAACTAAAGAATAAAGCAAGACTTGTGGCAAAGTACAACAAGTGGAAGGAGTTGATGTAGAAGAAACATTTTCTCCGTAGCGTGTTCAAACCATTAGAATTGTGATATCACCGTCGCCTAACCGAAATGGAAGATATACCAATTTGATGTCAACCGCTTTCCTAAATGGAGATTTGTTAGAAGAAGTATCGTGAGAAATGACCCTCAAGGTTTGTCATCTCAGAGAAGAACATAAAGTGTATAGACTTAGAAAAGCTTTGTATGGTAAACAAGCCCCAAGAGCTTGGTATACAAAGATAGATGCATACTTTATACAATGTGGATTCAAAGGAGTGACAATGAACCCACCTTGTATGTGAAAGCAACAACTCAAAAGGAATGCTTGATTGTATGCCTGTATGTAGATGACATGATATACACTGGTTCCTCTCAATCCCTAGTTGCGTAATTCAAAAACAAATGATGAAGAAGTTTGAAATGACTGATTTGGGAGTTAAGTTCTTAAGTACTTTTTGGGACTAGAAGTTCAAAGAAGAGAATGGGATATTTCTATCACAAAGAAGATATGCACTCGAGTTACTCAAAAAGACAAGTATGTTGAATTGCAGAAAGAAACTCCAATGAATATGAATGAGAAGCTCAAAGAAGATGATGGGGGTAACAAGTTGATGGGAAACAATACAGAGCATGGTGGGAGTCTAATGTATTTAGCTCACACAAGGCCGCACCTTGCCTTCTCTGTTAGTATGATATCAAGATTTATGCACAAGCCCAAGAAGCAACACCTAGGAGCACCAAAAGGATTTTGAGGTATATAGCGAGCACGAGACTACGAATATGGTATACCCAAGTCACGATTTCAGTTGATGGGATACTTGACGGTGATTGGGCAAAGCTCATTGGATGACCAGAAGAGTACCATCGACAATCGCTTCATCTTGGTTGTATGATAACTTGGGGTTCCAAGAAACAAAATAGCGTGGCATTGTCTTCGTGTGAAGTGAGTACATGGCATTGGGAGTCTGCATGTCGGGCGTTGGATTAAGAAGATTTTAACAGATTTGAGAAAATCTCAATCGGCACCAATAGAGATAAAATGTGACAAGGTGTCCGCAATAGCTATGGCAAAGAATCCAATGTATCATGGGAGGAGCAAACACATAGAAATCAAGCATCACTTCATAAAGGAGCTTGTTGCGCAGGAGAAATCAAGTTAGAGCGATTGCAGTGAAGAACAAGTTGCGGATGTTTTGACCAAGTCACTATCATCCAAAAGCACGCAACTTCGTAAGAAGAATGGAGTCACTAATTTCGAATCAAGGAGTGTTGAGAGGTGATTGAATTTTTGGAAGAGTAGAATAAGTCATTAGCTGGCATTTAGGTTTTACTGAGTCTTTAGGAGTAGTGGTTTCGCTTTCAATAATTTAGCCGCTTTATCTCATGTCGGTTTGAAAACCGTTGCATGCATGTTTATATAAGAACATGCTTTGTTTTGTATTCAAAGTAGCAAGTCAAATAACATAGCAAGCATTTTATTCAGTACATTGCCTCTAGTTTTTGCTCATTTCTCTTGATAATCATTTACCTCACCGCCAAAATCTCCAACGATGTGGTATCGAGCGCCAGCTAAAGTGGCATCCGATCATGTCAATGACAGGAGAAATGGGCAATCTTCCATGATACCGGTCTTCAAAGGAGACAACTATGATGTATGGCGCATAAAGATGAAGACTCTTTTCCGCTCACAGGAGTTATGGGAAGTGGTGGAGTCCGTTTCTTTGAGGATGAAAGAGATGAAGCCAACCGAGAGAGAATCGTAGAAGGATGCCAAGGCTCTGCTTTTTCATCCACCAAGGAATGGATGTGACAGTTTTTTGCAGGATATCAGTCGCACAGACAGCAAAGCGGGCATGGGATACGTTAATGGAAGAATTTCAAGGTACGGATCAGATCAAAACAGTGAGACTTCAATCCTCGTAAGACAATTTGAGACACTACAAATGGAGAATGGTGAGAAGGTACAAAATTATATGACACGCTCAAAAGTCATTATCAATCAAATGAAAACGTATGGGGAGACAATTGCTGAAGCAGCGGTCGTATCAAAAATTACGAGGAGCTTATCTCAACGATTTGATCATGTGGTAGCGACCATTGAAGAATCAAAGGATTTAACTAAGTTGTCCTTTGATGCTTTGATGGGATCGTTGATGGCTCATGAGGATAGGTGAGCAGTCAACGTAAAGAGATGATGAAAAGGCTTTTCAAGCCGGATCCACCAATGCAATGCAGAGTTCGGATCGAGGGAATTTTAGAGGAAGAGGTCGTAATGCAAGAGGAAGAGGCGGGGAGAACCGCAAGGTGAACCTATAAGATGCTATAACCGCAACAAAGTGGGTCATTTTGCTAGAGATCAGAGAGCAAGAAACTCAAGTGAGTTTGTCAAGATGGGAAGCAGAGCAGAGAAGAATACTTGTTTATGGCAAAGGAAGCTAATGAAAGGAAGAATTGTATTCGTATATTGATGATGTTGCTCGATACATGTCGAGACAAGAAGTTGTTCAAAGACTTGAATGAGGGTCATAAAAAGGAGATCACCCTTGGTAATAATAGGAAATTGCAGTGGAAGGCAAGGAACAGATGTAGTGTGCATTGGTCAAGGCAAAATCAAGTATATTAGTAATGTTCTATATGCACCGAATTGGCTCATAACTTGTTGAGTGTTGGTCACCGTTAAAGGAGGGTATCTTGTGATCTTTGAAGATTGCACGTACGACCAAAGAAAAAGGATCGTTTGATCATTGTCGAGTGAAAATGATGAACAATTGCATGTTTCCATTAAAGTTTGAAGAATTGGAAGAATCGATTGGTTGTCAAGGAAGAAAATTCATCAAGAATGTGGCATCATAGGTATGGTCATCTTAATATGATGGTTTAAAGCTGAAAGAAAAGAATATGGTGGAAGGACTTCCGAGATCAAGGTCAGAAATATCATCTGTGAGGGTGCATCTATGGGAAACAAGCAAAAACCATTCCTTAGTGGTGAAGCATGGAGAGCGTAAGGGGTTTTGGAGCCGGTAGTAGCCGATATATGTGGTCCTATGAGAACAAACTCTCTCGGTGGAAGCAAATATTTTTATTGTTCATTGATGATTATAGTAGGATGAAATTTGGGTTTATTTCCTAAGTCACAAGTCAAAAGCATTTGAGAAGTTCAAGATATTTAAGGCCATGGTTGAAGTTGAAAGTGGGAAAAAGTCAAAGTGTTAAGAACGGACAGAGGAGAATTCAACTCTTAGGAGTTTGACAACTTCACAAAATGAAGGAATCCAAAGGAACTTACACTCCTTTTACTCGAGCAAAAGCGGATCGCAGAGAGGAAGAAACGAACAATAGTTGAAATGGCGAAGTCTTCTAAAAGCCAAAAACTACCCGACACTTTTTGGGCGTGTCGCCACTATCGCAATATATTTACTCAACCTATCACCAACGGCGTTCAAAATCGACCACTTTTGAAGCTTGGTATGGTACTAAACCCTCTGCTCAAGATTTAAAAATATTTGGTTGCATTGCATTTGTTTTTATTCATCCACACTTGAGGCATAAATTAGAAGAAAAATCTATAAAATGCGTATTTGTGGGATACTCATCTCAATCAAAGCATATAGACTATATAATCCGTAAAGTGGAAAGATCATAGTCAGTAGAAATATAAGGTTCAATGAGGAGGAAATGGAATTGGGAAAAATAGGGGAGAAATGGTCTAGAAATATGAACTTTGAAGACCAGTGAGAACACTAAGCATTAGCCTAAGAAGATACTAGTGGAACAACATCAACACCAACCAACAGAGTGGCTCAACGAGTTAGAAAGAATGTCTAGTAGTGCAAAAACTAGCCCAGATACTTCTCCGCGTAAATGTGAGATCTCTAGTCGATATATATGCTAGATGCACATTTGCATTATATGTTCTTGATCCTACTAGGTATGAAGAAGCATGTGATAAGGAAGAGTGGAAAAAGCTATCCGAGGAGATCAATGCAATTAATGTAAATCGACTTGGGAGCTAGTTGATTTACTGTATGAAAGCAAGCTATTGGCCTAAAGTGGATATTTAAGACGAAATATCAAGTCGATGGGAGCAAACTAAAGAATAAAGCAAGACTTGTGGCAAAGGTACAAGTGGAAGGAGTTGATGTAGAAGAAACATTTTCTCCAGAGCTGTGTTCAAACCATTAGAATTGTGATATCACCGTCGCCTAACCGAATGGAAGATATACCAATTTGATGTCAAATCGCTTTCCTAAATGGAGATTTGTTAGAAGAAGTATACGTAGAAGCGACCTCAAGGTTTTGTCATCTCGGAGAAGAACATAAAGTGTATAGACTTAGAAAAGCTTTGTATGGACTCAAACAAGCCCCAAGAGCTTGGTATACAAAGATAGATGCATACTTTATACAATGTGGATTCAAAAGGAGTGACAATGAACCCACCTTGTATGTGAAAGCAACGACCAAAAGGAATGCTTGATTGTATGCCGTATGTAGATGACATGATATACCTGGTTCCTCTCAATCCCTAGTTGCGTAATTCAAAAACAAATGATGAAGAAGTTTGAAATGACCGATTTGGGAGTTAAGTTCTTAAGTACTTTTGGGACTAGAAGTTCAAAGAAGAAGAGAATGGGATATTTCTATCACAAAGAAGATATGCACTCGAGTTACTCAAAAAGACAAGTATGTTGAATTGCAGAATCAGAGAAACTCAATGAATATGAATGAGAAGCTCAAAGAAGATGATGGGCGAGAACAAGTTGATGGGAAACAATACAGGAGCATGGTGGGGAGTCTAATGTATTTAGCTCACACAAGGCCGGACCTTGCCTTCTCTGTTAGTATGATATCAAGATTTATGCACAAGCCCAAGAAGCAACACCTAGGAGCACAAAAGGATTTTGAGGTATATAGCGAGCCAGATGACTACGGAATATGGTATACCCAAGTCGCGATTTCGATTGATGGGATACTCGGATGATGATTGGGCGAGCTCATTGGATGGACCGAAAGAGTACTCACCGACACTGTTTGATCTTGGTTCGTATGATAACTTGGGGTTCCAAGAAACAAAATAGCGTGGCATTGTCTTCGTGTGAAGGTAGTACATGGCATTGGGAGCCGCTGCATGTCGGGGCGTTGGATTAAGAAGATTTTAACAGATTTGAGAAAATCTCAATCAAGACCAATAGAGATAAAATGTGACGATGTCCGCAATAGCTATGGCAAAGAATCCAATGTATCATGGGAGGAGCAAACACATAGAAATCAAGCATCACTTCATAAGGAGCTTGTTGCGGCAGGAGAAATCAAGTTAGAACAAGGCACGAGTGAAGAACAAGTTGCGTATGTTTTGACCAAGTCACTATCACCCAAAAGCACTGCAACTTGTAAGAAGAATGGAGTCACTAATTTCGAATCAAGGAGTGTTGAGAGGTGATTCAATTTTTGGAAGAGTAGAATAAGTCATTAGTCAGCTGGGTTTCTTAGTCTTGGTTTCACAGAGTCTTTAGGAGTAGTGGTTTATCGCTTTCAATAATTTAGTCTTTATCTCATGTCGGTTTGAAAACCGTTGCATGCATGTTTATATAAGAACATGCTTTGTTTTGTATTCAAGTTGCAAGTCAAATAACATAGCAAGCATTTTATTCATTACATTGCCTCTAGTTTTTGCTCATTTCTCTTGATAATCATTTACCTCAGTTGCTAAAATCTCCAACAGAGGTTGGGTGCACCATTTACAATTTCCCAAATGAGGGAGACTATAAAGTCCCAAAGATCCTAAGTAGTATTTATATCCAAACAAAGCAAAAACCGTATTTGTGGAGACAGATGCGTAAAGTCAAGTATGATTTAAGATGGAGTAATGTTGAACTCGAAGGTACTAGAGGGGTTTGTTAGTGTGTTAATGATAATGTTTTAGTTCTAAGTTTAGTGAGTAATAATTTCTATGTACAACCGCAATACCAAGTAAAGAGAGATCCATGGGTTTGTTGGGCTATTTTTGTTTATGCAAGCGCATAATGTAATGAGAGAACAACAATGGAACTACTTGAAAAATGAGAAAAAGAAGTGGGGAGAATGGTGGATCATGGGAGGAGACTTCAATGACATAGTAAATCAAAAGGAGAAAAGAGAGGGGATGAAAAGAATCAACAAAGTTGTTTACCATTTTGAAACTTCATAAGGAGGATGAACATGGTGGATCTCGTATGTAGGTCAGAATTTACATTGAGCAACAATAGGAAGGTGAGGATATGTATAGGAATGATTAAACAGATTTTGAGGCACCTAAGTGAAGGCCGCAATTTCCAAAGGCCAAAGTACTACACTATGAAAAACAAGCTTAGATCACTCCTGCTCATATTAGATACGGATCCCAAGCAAGAAAGAATAAGAAGACGTTTATCTTTGATAAAAGATGGATCAAGAAAGAAGATATACAGGAGAGAGTGGATGCATGGTATAAATATCAATGGGGCACCAAGCAATATGTATTGACCTCAAAGATAGCATCATGTGTAGAATTATTGAAATGGAGCAGATTTATGGGAATAATTCAGCACGCATTAAGTGCATAAAAGAACAAATGTAGAAAATGATTAGGAGGATGGAAAAGGATTCGAATAGATGGTATGGCCTCGTGGAATCAACTATAGGAAGCGTATAAAGAGGAAGAAGGTTATTGTGACAAAGAAAAGTCTAAGAACCAATAATGAGGGAAAGAGATAGGAACTCAAAATTTTTCATGCAACCACAATATTGAGGAGGAAAAGGAACAACATTGAAAGGTTAAAAACCAATGGGAGATATGTGTGACTAAACGGGTGGTATAGGAGGAAATTGTGGGATATTATGACAAATTGTATACATCTAGCAAATCGATTCAATGTCCATCCTTGCTTGAAGGTATGTCCAAATCCATCATCAAGGCTATGAACAAAGGGTTGATAAGACCATTGGAGGAAGCTAAAATAAAAATGGCTTCTTTCAAATGAACCCCAACAAAGTTCCCGGACTGATGGTATGACGGCACTCTTTTTCAAACATACCGAATGTGGTTAAATTTGATATTATCAATGCCGCCAAGGAGTTTTTCATTAAAAAGAAAATACTTAGGAAACTAAATCACACATTGCTTATATTGATACCTAAGGTCCAAACACCAATTTCTATCTCCCAAAATAGGCCACTAAGCTTGTGTAATGTGGTATATAAAATTATTTCAAAAATCTTGTTTGAAAGACTTAAATTGTGCCTTCATAAGCGAATTAGTCCGAACCAATAACCCTTTATTTTGGGAGACAAATATTTTATAATGTGGTCATAGCTCATGAGTGCATTCATATATTGAACTCAATGAGAAAAGGAAGAAAAGGGTATATGGCACTCAAAATAGACATGGCTAAAGCTTATGATAGGTTTGAGTGGCAATTTTTGGGAAAGTGATGAGGAAATGGGGTTTGCTTGGGGTTTTGTTACATGAATTAGGTAGTGTATTTGTATCGGCCACTATGTCTATTAATATAAATGGAGAGCAATGTGGTTTTATACAATCACAAGAGGCATTAGACATGGAGACCCTATTTCGCCTTACCTTTTCTTATAATTTCAAGCTTTATCTCATCTCATTAAACAAGCAAGTGAGAGAGGGAATATAAGGGAATGAGAGCTAGTAGAAATGGCCCTATCATAACACATCCGGCTTTTTGCCAATGACTCTTTGTTGTTGTTTTGTGAGGATTCAAGGTAGGCGCAGAATTGCAAGATATACTCCACAAATACAGCCAAAGTTTAGGACAAGCTATAAATTTGGAAAGTCTTTAGTATTCTTCAAGAGCAATGTGGCAAGAGGAAAAATCTAGATTTGTCAAGCAATGGAGGAGTGAAAGAACAACACAATGCTCGATACTTGGGGTTCTTGATGAGCATAGGAGATCTAAAAAGAGTATTTAACTTTGTGTTAGAGAAAGTTCATAAACGAATTCGAATTGGAAGACTAGTTTTCTAAGTTCGATTGGCAAAGAAATTCTCATCAAAGCGATGGTGAATGCGCTCCAACTTACATCATGGGATGCTTTAAGCTACAAGTGGGATTGTGTAAATAAATCTGTATGATCACCGTGAATTTCTAGTGAGGGGCACATAAGGAAGGAAGGCAAAATTTCATTGGAAAAATTGGAAAATATTGATGAAAGAAAATCCAATGGAGGGATGGGATTCCAAGATCTTCAAAAGTTCAATGACGTTCTACTTGCCAAACAACTGTGGTGAGTTATCACCAAACAGAGTTGTTGATGAGCCAAATCATGAAAGCTAAGTATTTCCCAAATGAAGGATTTTTAAGGCAGATCAGAAAGGGAATACTCCTTGGCTTTGGAAGGGATGGATGGGGCAAGGAGTGTCATCCGAGTTGGAGCAAGATATTGGGTAGGAGATAGAAGATCAATTAGGGTGTGAGAGTCATCTTGGATCTTAGGGAGAAAGGATTTCTGGTTGAGAAGTAGTTGTAATTCAGAGTAACAATCAATCACATGGGTAAGTGAGCTCATACATGAAGATGGAAGGGGCGGAATAGAGTCGATTTCTAGCATTTTACCAGATCACGGATGTCATTTTACAAATGCCATTAGAAGTACCAACTAGCAAACATAAGCTTACATGGCATTTCTCTCGAGACCATTAGTATTGATAAAATCGGCATACATGCAAAAAAGATTGTACAAGAAGGTGTACTGACAACCCGAGAGCGATACCTCGAAGTAGAATGCAGCACATGTGGAAGACGTTTGGAAATTGAATGTGAAAGGTAAATCAAGCAATTTGTATGGCGATCTTTGTCATGATATTTTGCCACTCAATGCTAGGTTGAAACAAAGAAGAATGCAAGTGGAATCCATATGCCCAATGTGCAGGATGAGGAAGAAAATCTAGAGCATTTCATGTTTATATGTTCTGAGCAAAACAAATTTGGAAATTGGCTCCAGTTAATTGGAATTATATTAGATAGCAGGAAGAAAACTTCAAGTGTGGTGGGAGGACACAAGTTATAATTAGAGAGATGAGTTATGGTAGGAACGAGCACAACTAACCGTCTACGTTCTTTGGATGATATGAAAGAGTTGGAATCGTTGGGTTTTAAGGAGAATGGATAGAGGAGAAGGAAGTAATAGAGTTGGTGAGGCGAGAATAGATGGAATTCCAACAAACAAATAGAGTAGATTAGCTAGATAGGATCAAGCAATTTAGATCAGTGGCTAATAAATAGAAGGTGGAGCAAGGCAATGAATCAAGAGGTAATCCTAACTAATCTTATTGTTCATTTGGTTAGTATAGCCTCTATTTCTCTGTGGCGTATTTTTGTGGGAATGAGAGTAGATGCTTGACATGTTGTTAATTAGTTTTAGCTAATTTTAGAGCTAAGGAGAGTGATGAGATCCTAGAGTCATTCAACCTAACACTAATTTTGCCTTGGCCGAATTCTAGTGTGATATTAGGCCAAGATTATTTAATTAATTTTTGTGGCTTTATTTTAGGAATTTATTCATTCTTGAAGGGCCAAAATGTGAATAATTAATGGTGCTGTGAATAGTGCCGTAAATAGTAAAATTATTAGGTAATTTTTAGTTAGATGCCAAATCTGTAAACTTGAAGGAAGCCTTAAAGGGCCAAACTTCCAAGTCCAATTGGCTTTAGGGTTTTTGTTTCCTTTTGTTTAAGGCTATCTTTAGTTATTTAAAGGAGCTTGGTTGCCTCTTTCTCTTTAGAAATTAGATTAGGTTAGGATTTTAATTGTTTCCTTTTACAATCCTTGTACTCCTATAAATAGAGGCCATACAGCCAAGACATGAATAAGAAGATTTTGTGACATTACGTCCTTGAGAGTTTGAGTGATTCAATCTCTTCGTTCTTGTGAAGAACAACGGGCTTATCAAACTTGACCAGTTTGTGGCGCCTTTGAGTCTTATCAATCTAGTAGAACCTAGATTGTGGTGACGATTCATCCATTCGGTCTCAATTCCACCGGTCTAGGATTTCGCAAGTTAAGTCTTGGGTCCTTCTGATTTTCTTGTGCTAGTCAAATTAGTTGTTTAGCCCTAGTCTTGAGACTCGGTTAAACTTTTTATTGTCGCCCACTTTTGTGTAGATAATTTTGGTTTTGTTATTCTATATAAAAAAATTCGTTGCCTTTCTTTTCAAAAAAATCCAAAGTGCTTGAGATTATTGTTCATCCTAAATTTCGAACTCCTTACTTGTCCATCCATAATCTTTTTATTTATTTTTCATGAATTCTTATGCCCTTTTTTTATATTTCTGCTGTGAATTTCTCCTTACTATTAAAATAAAAATAAAATTCGTTGTCTACTAGTTGCTTAAAAAAAAAAAGCACAACCGCATAATTGGTTATTCCTGAAATTTTCGAACCTTTGCTGCCTACTGGTTTTGTTCCTCTTCGTGTTGATAATTTTTTGCTATGAATTGTTATTTTTATGGTGAAAAAATAAGAAGAAGGAGAATAAAGAACCATGACAAAAAAAAAAAAACAGCAAGAACAAACTCGAAAGAAAAAGAAAGAGAGAAAAGATCAAACCGGAAGAAAGAAAGAAAGAAGAGAAGAAGAACAATCTCTGAATTCTTGTTTCTTACTTATTGATTCTTGAATCCTTGCTTCTTGAATCCTTGCTTCTTGAAATCTTGGTTCTTGAATCATTGTTGCTGAAATTGATGACCAGAATTTTGTCCAAGAAGCCGTACTATTTTCTTCTTTTTCTTGTTCCTGAATTTTTCCTTCAGCCGTACTGCTTTTCTTGTCCAGACGTCTGGTTGATTTGCTGCTGAATAAACCATGCTGCCTTTGTCTTGATTCCTAACAGCATTCTGCACATTTATCTTAACTAAAAATTGGATTCTCTTGGCTGAAATTGTTGGACCAAAAAAAAAAAAAAAAATTCTGCCATTCTGAAATTTTTGATCTTGTTACCCGTACTGTCCACCTTAATTTTGTTCTTGAATTCTTGATTGAAGAAGGTGTTTAGTGTTTCAAGAATCATAGCCAAATTCTACTTGAAAGAAACGTGTGCCTTGTTGTAAAATAATCCAAGTTTGAATAACTTTCCTCATCACAATTGGATTTAGAATTGGCTAATACCACTTCGCTGAAATTCTCCACTTTTTGGCAAGTTCTTTTAACTGAAATTCTGCACTTTTTGGAAACTTTCTTGGCCAAAATTTATGCAATTTGGTAACCCAACTTGGCCGAAATTCTGCACAAAAAAATTTTTAATTTATTTGGACGAAAATTCTGCATTTAGGCAATTGTTGTTGGACTGAAATTTTGCACTTTACTGGCTGCAAATTCTGCTTTCTTTTGGGTAGTTTCTTTAGCTGAAATTTTGTTCTTTTGGCAATTTATCTTGACAAAAAATTCTGCAATTTGGTAAATTTTCTTGACTAAAATTACTATACAAAAAGGGCTGCAAGAATTGTTGTCTATTTTGACTATATTTCCTTTCTTGAAAGTTACATTCCTTTAGATAGTTTTCATATTTGTTTCCTTTTAGGTGTCATATTTGTTTCATTTTTATTCTATATTTACTTTCCTTTTAGGGTCCTTATCCAAGTTGATTTAAGTTTTATAGTTTCCTAATTTGTTAACCTTTTTGAGTCTTAGTTCCTACATTCTTATTGAGCTATCCTTGGTGAAATTTCCTCAAAGGTTGATAAAGATTGTTGTTCCAAGTAAGAACGTAGAGAGAGATTGTTTGAGTGAGGGTGAGACATACAAAAATAACCGAGCTTACTCATATACACCGTTACTATAAATCATTCCATATTCTTGTGGTTTCTTTTTGTACTAATCTTTTGCAGGAATCATGTCAAAAGAAAGTGTAGCTCCAATCGACCAAAAGACTCTCCAGTTGGATGGAAACCATGAGCTTATTTTGTTCCAAGTTGGATAATCAACTTAAGGCTTTGCAAATGAAACTTCAAGTGATGGTGATAAGATGGAACAATTGGCTAAATCCATCAATGAGTCCTCAAAAGAAAGTCAAAATCTAAGAGGAAAAGTTCTTCAAATTTTGATGAAAGTGAAGATTCCAACGGGCTTCTACTTCCTATAGAAGTCAAACCGAAGTTAATAAAGTTGATAGAAATTTGGGAAGCATCAAAATGAAAATTCCAACCTTTCAAGGTAGTGGAGTTCCCAAGCATACTTAAAATGGAAAAAAAGGTTGAAAGGACTTATGAAGATTTCCTTTTAGACTCTATATTTCACGTGGATGTGATTTACGGTAGTAAGTCAGATGATTCTATACCTCCTTTGGTCAAGTTGTGATGAAGAAGATACCGTCATGAGAGAAACAGTTTCTACCTCAAAGTCTATGCAATTAGTGGTAAATGGTGAGCAAAGGAGAACATCCGCCATGTACAAGCTTATGAAGATCAACTTAAGCGATGAGAAAGAAAAGATTGAGGAGGAAGAAGAGCTTGATGTATCATATTTGGCAAATCCAATGAATGGGGTTATCAAAACCAAGAGCCCGAGCAGTTGATAATGTTTTGACTCTTCCAAGCCTTGATTTTGTATTTGGAGAAAGAAAATTTTCCCACACTGCTCAAACTTGGATCCTTCAAAGATTGGCCGTAGAAACGCAATTAGAGTGGCTCGAGAAGAGGTAAAAGAAAAGCCATAGTTTTCTCCGGCCAAAGTATTTTTCTACTCCTTAAAGGGGTCAAAGTATGTTGATTTCATCCCAAGGATATTGTTGAAGATTCGAGGACGAATCCTTTCGAGAGAGGGGCAATGATGAGATCCCGAGAGTCGCTCAACCGAATACTAATTTTGCCTTCCGAATTCTAGTGTGATATTAGGTCAAGATTATTTAATTAATTTTTGTGGCTTTATTTTAGGAATTTATTCATTCTTGAAGGGCCAAAATGTGAATAATTAATGGTCTTTGTGAATAGTGCTCAATAGTAAAATTATTAGGTAATTTTAGTTAGATGCCAAATTTGTAAACTTGAAGGAACCATAAGGACCAAACTTCCAAGTCCAATTGGTGTAGAGTTTTGTTTCCTTTTTAGTTTAAGGCTATTTTTAGTTACTTAAAAGAGCTTGTTGCCTCTTTCTCTTTAGAAATTAGATTAGGGTTAGGATTTTAATTGTTTCCTTTTACAATCCTTGTACTCCTATAAATAGAGGCCATTTAGCCAAGACATGAATAAGAAGATTTTGTGACATTACGTCCTAGAGAGTTTGAGTGATTCAATCTCTTCGTTCTTGTGAAGAACAACGGGCTTATCAAACTTGACCGGTTGTGGCGCTTTGAGTCTTATCAATCTAGTAGAACCCTAGATTGTGGCGGCGATTCATCCATTCGGTCTCAATTCCACCGGTTCTAGGATTTTGCAAGTTAAGTCTTGGGTCTGTTTCGCTTGTTGCGTATTGCCTCCATATAGCCGTGAGTGCGCATCAGAGAGTCCACTTTTGGGACATTGGATGTAACCATTTTAGTTGGATGCCTAGAATTGTTTTTCAAAGAATCTTTTCAATGCACGAATTAGTGTCTAAGCTAAATATGCAGAGGAGCTCGAATAGAGAAAGTAACAAGAAACTTATGCATTGTTTGTGAATAGGGGCAACAAATGAGTAAATTGGATTATTAATAGGTTAGATTTAATGGATCATGACCTAATCTAATCAATAAAATTACAATTAGATTTGACTTTGGTGGACTTAGATTGAATTGAACCTAATCGAACTAATGATTAAAATTATAATTCTTAAAAATCAAGTGGTATTCTAATGAGGTAAAATTATAATTTTTTAAAAAAAGTGATAATCTAATAGATTAAAATTATAATTTTTAAAATTTAAGTAACTACCCGTTAAGCGAATCCAACTATCGCCTGGGGAAATGTTTTCTCGGCGAAGTGAGATGGCAACCGGGTCCCCGCTATCGTTTCACCCGCCAGAGAAAAACTTTTCGAGGCGATAAATGGATTCGCCAATGGTAGTTACTAAATTTTTAAAAATTATAATTTTAATCTATTAGATTATCACTATTTTTTAAAAATTATAATTTTACCCCATTAGAATACCACTTGATTTTTAAGAATTATAATTTTAATCATAGTTCGGTTAGGTTCAATTCAATCTAAGTCCACCTAAAGTCAAATCTAATTAAATTTTATTGATTAGATTAGGTCATGATCCATTAAATCTAACCTATTAATAATCCAATTTACTCATTTGTTGCCCTATTCACAAACAATGCATAAGTTTCTTGTTACTTTCTCTATTCGAGCTTCTGCGATTTAGCTAGACACTAATTCGTGCATTGAAAAGATTCTTTGAAAACAATTCTAGGCATCCAACTAAAATGGTTACATCCAATGTCCCAAAAGTGGACTCTCCTTAGCTCTAAAATTAGCTAAGACTAATTAACAACATGTCAAGCATCTACTCTCATTCCCAAAAAATCGCCACGCAGAGAAATAGAGGCTATACTAACCAAATAAACAATAAGATTAGTTAGGATTACCTCTTGATTCATTGCTTTGCTCCACCTTTCTATTTATTAGCCACCAACGATCTAAATTGCTTGATCCTAGCTAGCTAATCTACTCTATTTGTTTGTTGGAATTCCATCTATTCTCGTCTCGCCAATTCTATTACTTCCTTCACCTCTATCCATTCTCCCTTAAAAACCCAACTATTCCAACTCTTTCATATCATCCAAAGAACGTAGATGGTTAGTTGTGCTCGTTCCTACCATAACTCATCTCTCTAATTATAACTTGTGTCCTCCCACCACACTTGAAGTTGTCTTCTGCTATCCAAGATAATTCCAATTAACTGGAGCCAATTTCAAATTTGTTTTGCTTAGGAACATGTAAACATGAGATGCTCTAGATTTTCTTCCCCATCCCACAAATTGGGCATATGGATTCCACTTGCATTCTTCTTTGTTTCAACCTAGCATTGAGTGGCAAAATATCATGACAAAGATTGCCATACAAATTGCTTCATTTACCTTTCACATTCAATTTCCAAATTGTTTCCACATGTGCCAGATTCTCGCTTCGAGGTATCGCTCTTGGTTGTCAGACACCTTCTTGTACAATATTTTGCATTTGTATGTATGCCGATTTTACTAAATACTCATGGTCTCGAGTGAAATACCATGTAAGCTTATGTTTGCTAGTGGTACTTCCAATGGCATTTGTAAAATGACATCCGCATTTAGTCGTGGTAAAATGCTAGAAATCGACTCTATTCTCGCCCCATCCACTTCATGTATGAGCTCACTTACCCATGTTATTGATTGTTGCTCTAAATTACAATCGCTTCTCAACCGTAAATCCTTTCTCCTGGATCCAAGGTGACTCCACACCCTAATTGATCTTCCATCTCCCACGCAATATCTTGCTCCAACTTGGATGACACTCCTTGCCCTCATCCATTCCTTCCAAAGCCAAGAAGTATTCCCTTTACAATCCTTAAAAATTATTCATTTGGGAAATACTTAGCTTTCATGATTTGGTTCATCAACAACTCGATTTGGTGATAACTCACCATATTTGTTTGGAAAGTAGAATGTCATTGTACTTTTGAAGATCTTGGAATCCCATCCTCTATTGGATTTTTCTTTCATCAATGCTTGCCAATTTTTCCAATGAATTTTTGCCTTTCTTCCTTATGTGCCCCCACTAGAAATTCACGGTGATCCTACATATTTCTTTACACAATCCCACTTGTAGCTTAAAGCATCCCATGATGTAAGTTGGAAGCGCATTCACCATCGCTTTGATGAGAATTTCTTTACTAGCCGAACTTAGAAAACTAGTCTTCCAATTCGAATTCGTTTATGAACTTTCTCTAACACAAAGTTAAATACTCTTTTTAGATCTTCCTATGCTCATCGGGCAACCCCAAGTATTGGGCATTGTGTTGTTCTTTCACTCCCTTCATTGCTTGACAAATCTAGATTTTTCTTCCTTGCCACATTGCTCTTGAAAAATCCAAGACTTTTCCAAATTTATAGCTTGTCTTGAACTTTGGCTGTATTTGTGGAGTATATCTTGCAATTTCTGCACTTGCCTTGAATCTATCTCGCAAAACAACAAAGAGTCATCGGCAAAAATAGAATGTTATGATAAGGCTATTTCTACTAGCTCTCATTGCCTTATATTCCCCTCTCTCACTTGGTTGTTTAATGAGATGAGATAAAGTTTGGAAATTATAAGAAAGAGGTAAGGCAAAATAGGGTCTCCATGTCTAATGCCTCTTGACAGTTGTATAAAACCACATTGGTCTTTATTTATATTAATGGACATAGTGGCCATACAAATACATTGCCTAATTCATGTAACAAAACCCCAAGCAAACCCCATTTTCCTTATCACTTTCCTCAAAAATTGCCACTCAACCCTACCATAAGCTTTGGCCATGTCTATTTTGAGTGCCATATACTCTTTCTTCCTTTTCTCATTGTTCAATGTATGAATGCACTCATGAACTATGACCACATTATCAAGTATTTGTCTCCCAGAATAAAGGCTTATTGGTTTGGACTAATTCACTTATGAAGGCACAATTTAAGTCTTTCAAACAAAATTTTGAAATAATTTTATAGACCACATTACACAAGCTTATTGGCCTATATTGGGAAATAGAAATTGGTATTTGGACCTTAGGTATCAATGCAAGCAATGTGTGGTTGAGTTTCCTAAGCATTTTCTTTTTAATGAAAAACTCCTTGACAGATTGATAATATTAAATTTAACCACATTCCAAAGATATTTGAAAAAGAGTGGCGTCATACCATCGGTCCAAGAACTTTGTTGGGGTTCATTTGAAAGAGGGCATTTTTATTTCAGCTTCCTCCAATGGTCCCATCAACCTTTTGTTCATAGCCTTGATGATGGATTTGGGCATCTTGTCAAGCAAGGATGGACATTGAATCGGTTTGCTAGATGCATACAATTTGTTATAATATCCACAATTTCCTCTTGTACCTCCCGCTTAGTCGCACATATCTCCCCATTGGTTGTTTTTAAATTTTCAATGTTGTTCCTTCTCCTCCTCTGTATTGTGGTTGCATGAAAAAATTTTGAGTTCCTATCTCCTTCCCTCAACCATTAGTTCTTAGACTTTTTGCCCAATAACCTTTTCCTCTTTATACGCTTGTTGTAATTGATTCTGAGGTCACACCATCTATTCCAATCCTTTTCCATCCTCCTAATCATTTCCTCCATTTTTATTTTATGCACTTAATCTGCGGTGCTGAATTATTCCCATAAATATTGCTCCATTTCAATAATTCTACACAAGATTGTGCTATCTTTGAGATCAATACATATTGCTTGGTGCCCCATTGATATTTATGCCATGCTGCATCCACTTTCTCTTGTATATCTTCTTTCTTGATCCTCTTTTATCAAAGATGAAATGTCTTCTTATTCTTTCTTGCTTGGGATCCGTATCCAATATGAGTAGTGAGTGATCGGAGCTTGTTTTTCATAGTGTTGTACTTTGGCCTTGGAAATTGCAGCCTCCACTTAGGTGCCCCAAAAATCTGTTTAATTGTTCTCTCACTTATCCTCACCTTCCTATTGTTGCTCCATGTAAATTGCTTACCTACATACCCGAGATCCACCATGTCCATCCTCCTTATGAAGTTTCTAAATGGTAAACAACATTGTTTAGTTCTTTTCTCCTCGCTTTTCTCTGTTGATTGACCATGTCATTGAAGTCTCCTCCTATGATCCACCGTTCTTCCACTTCTTTTTCTCATTTACCAAGTAGTTCCATTGTTGTTCTCTCATTACATTATATGTGCTTGCATAAACAAAGATAGCCCAACAAACCCATGGATCTCCTCTATTTGGCATTGTAGTGCATAGAAATTATTACTCACTAAACTTAGAACTAAAACATTATTAGCCCAACACACTAACAAACCACTAATTTACCTTCGGGTTCAACATTACTCCATCTTCAATCATACTTTCTTCTCATGCCTCACGAATGCACTTTTTGCTTTGTTTCAAATATAAATACTACTTTCGGATCTTTGGGAGTTTATAGTCTCCTCATTTGGGAAATTGTAAAAGGTGCAACCCTCTGCAATTTCACACACATAGCTTCATGAGGTTTCTTGGGACGTTATTGGGTTGGTCCCCTTAAACTCTCGCTTTGAACTATCACTTTTGGTCCTTCACTTTTCTACCTTTTGGTCTTATGGTCTTCATTGGAGCTATAGTTCTCATCTATCAACGTCCTCTTTTCTCCCCAATTTGTATCCCCACTTATATCTGCTTTCTTTATCACTCCTTATTTAGACATCAATCTTCGCCCTAACCGCTCTATTTACTTGTTTTCAACCATTTGCACTAACTTTCCCTTGTCCAACCTTGTTTGAATTTTGTTCCATTTGGCCTTTTGTTTTGCCTCACTCTCGCATAGAATTGGGACATTCACAAGCTCAATCTCCATCCTCCCGTGGTCACCGCTTTTGTCTCTTGTTGAATACCCTCCTCCAAGTTTCTCTTCGATGTTCCTTCTCTGCTTCTTGAGTTTCCCACATCATCTATTTGTCGTTGTCTATTTGCTACCGCCTACTTATGTTTCCTTCCTCTCTTATCTCACCTCTATCTCCCTTTGCTTTTCATGTGCCCAAATATCTCTACAGGTTCAAACATATCACTCCCATTACCTCTCTGTCGCTTTTGTCATTGTCACCCTCTTCTCACTTATCCGACTATTTCTTCTTCTAAGCCTTGACTACCCATGTTCCTTACTTCTATACTTTCCATTCCCCGCCAAAATCCATTCCCATATCGCTCTCTTCTTAACTGATGATTTTGATCATCTCTTCTTCTCCCACGATCTTCTCTCCATGCCCCACTCGCACAATATGCACAAAAATTGGCCAAAGATTTGTATTTAAAAATTATCTAGCATTATCCCGCAATCTTACTATTGTACCTCTTAAATGGTTGCTCCGGATCTATAGTGACTAGTGCTTTCATGTGTTTGCCATTTTGACTATCCACTGGAATTATCACATCATGCACTTTTGGAAATATTGACCTATTCTCAATCCTGCTTTGGTAATCCAATGAGTAGGCAAATTCCAAAATTGTACCTAGATTTCCACTATAGTGAATTCTTTATCTTGGCTCTGACCTTGTCTAACATTCCTTTAACACTGTGTATTGATTATCAAAAGTCCAACCTCCGATGAAAATCAAATATACCTAAATTTAACAAGTAATATTACTATATTTTTGTAAATTTTTGTTATCATTCTAGTAGATTTTGTAGAGTTGGTAGTTTATTATACTTAAAGTGCTAAATTTTATTTATTTATTTATTTATGTTTTTTTCCAATAATAAAAATAATATTTTGTAGGATAAGAATTGTTTTTATTAGCCTTACTAATTGATTTATATAAATAAATAAAAGCATGTCGATTTTAAAGAAGAAGGTTCGAAAGAGTTGGAATTTTCGAGCAGAGGTAGTAATGTAATCCGCCATCTAACCGTATCCGAGGCTTACGATCTACCCAAATCGATTCTAGTCAAAAAAGTGCACGACGCTTAGGATTAAAATTCGGTTGATTTAGTTTCCTTTTCTATTATATATACACTATTTTTTCCTTTATTCTTTAGAGAGAACCGTAAGGAGAAAAAAGAGATCTTGGAAGAAAACTACTTTGTCTTTTCATCTGTACGGTTTTTCTTTCCTCTTGGACGATTCTCAATAAAATTACAAAATTGATTGGAGGATGTTTAGCACCACCATGAGAGGCTAAAGCGTTGGTTTTTGATCCAGGGAGAGATTGAAGTCAATGTATTCTTGTGAGGTTTTGGTTTAATTTAAATTTCTTGTTGTGCCCAAGTATTCATTAATTCTTGATTGAATTGTTATGAAAGATTAGGATCATTTGAATTGACGACTCAATTGGTTTTAATCTTTCAACTGCTATCCATCTTGTTCTAAATCCGGAATAGTTTAGAATAATTGGAATTGAGAGCACCTACAATAATTTGCATGTGAAAAGTGTGAGTGATCGTGTGACTTTGACTTAGGTAAGAATTAATGGAACGAGTCCAGAGAATTGTAGCTATCTCAATTGTTTGGAATTGGTTTAACCATTTCACCTACTCAATGCTGTTGTCAATTTGATATGGAACGCTATCGTGCCTTGATCGGTTGAGAATTAGGTTTGTTTTGGATGCTAGGTTCAGTAAACGAATTTGGAAAACATATAATCTTCTTAGGCTAATCCGGTAGATTTTTGGTTAAATATTTGAACTGATAAGAATGTTGCTTAGTAACCTGTGATCGAGAAGCATTGACAGAAATCGTATTCTCTGGATTGGATTCTTGGTAAGATTGTTATTCACATTTGTTTATTTTGTTGAAAAAAAAAAGAAGAAATTTTTAGTTGACTTTATATTTTAATTTTATAAGTAGTTTTCTGAATCCAAAACCCCTCTTTTGTTTATTACTAAGAACTTCGAAAAAGGTTCCTGAGGATTCGGCTTACCCACCTTTTATTGCGATTAATTGTGAGATCGGTAATTAATTTTGGGGCTTGACAATCCCACCAAAATTTTGGCGCTATAGGAACTTGTGAAAGTTCTTAGAATTTTTGTTACTAATATTTGCTTTGTGTTTTATGATTACTCGTGCTTCCCAGGGAAGAAAAACGTTAGAGTATATCTCAGAGATTGAGAAGGAAGCACGGAAGTTAAGGAAGAGGACGAAGGAAGGAAATCACTCACCATCAAACTAAGGACTTGGAGACTGATTTACTTATTAGGGATACTTCACCTTTTACCGAGACAAGTGTCGAGTAGTTTCCAATGGCTGCAGAGACAGAACTTTGAAGGAGCTAGTCGCTTCACGACCTTAACCAAAGAACCATTATGCATCAATTATCCAAATTTAGAGGTAGCTTTTGAACTCAAGTCCGACTAATACATTAACTACCTACTTTTCGTGGTCTTGCAGGTGAGGACCCTCACAAACACCTTAAAGAGTTCCATGTGGTTTGCTCCACTCTAAAACCGCAGAATGTAAGTGAGGAACAAGTTAAGTTAAGAGCCTTTCCTTTTCTCCGGGAGATAAAGCAAAAGATTGGCTCTATGATCTTCCGAAGGATCAATTGGTATATGGGATGAGGTGAAGAGGTTGTTTTCGAGAAATTTTTTCCACTGAGAGCCGCCAATATAAGGAAAGAGATATGTGGCATTAGGCAATTCAATGGAGAGATCCTGCATGAGTATTGGGAGCGATTCAAGCATTTATGCGCTAGATGTCCACACCATCAAATCCTCGAGCATTTGTTGGTTCAGATTTTTATGAAGGATTATTGCCCATGGATAGGAGTATGATAGACGCAAATAGTGGAGGGCATTGATAAATAAAACTCCTACAGCAGCCAAGCGGTTGATTTCGAATATGGCGAAAATTCTCAAGAATTTGGCACAAGGATGGATGGAACCACCAAGAGGATAAATGAGGTAACTTCTTCTAACTTAGAAAATCGATTTACGACTTGAGTACTTTGGTTCACAATTGGTCGTAGGTGTAGGACAGATGCGTAATGTCCAAGTGTGTGGAATTTGTTCGCCCCGGGCATCATACGTAAGGGTGCCCAAGACTTCAAGAGGAGCCAATTCAAGGCAAATGCGGTAGGTGGATATCCCAATCAACCTCAAAGAAGATATGATCCTTTCTCCAACCAAGATAATCCCTTGGAAGAACCACCCAAATTTCAGCTACGGGAATCAAGGAGGCCAGCAAAGATATCAACCTCAAGTTCAATTTAGAGCACCTCCACCACCAGCACAAGCTTCATCTTCAAATTCAAGTATGTCTTTGGATGACATTGTTAAGGCCCTCGCCACTAACACTCAGCAGTTCTAACAAGAAACGAGGGCCAGCATTCGGAATTTGGAAAATCAAATGAGCCAGCTAGCCACAAGTGTGGGCAGATTAGAGTCTCAAAATTCAGGAAAATTACCTTCTCAAGCCGTGGTAAATCCGAAGGAGAATGTAAGTGCTATGATTCTAAGGAGTGGAAAGGAGGTGAGAGATAGATCTTTTTCCGAGGAAAAAAACCGGGAAGAAGAATGAAAATGAGGATGAAGAAGAAGGGGCTAAGGAAAGCAGTACGGTAAAGTTTGAGTCTCCGTTACCTAGTGTTACTAAAGCTGTTGTTGCACCTTTTCCTAGCAGGTTGGTGAAGAATAAGAAAGAAGAATACGAACAAAGTATTTTGGATACATTCAGGAAGGTGGAGATAAATATACCACTTTTGGAGGTCAAGCAAATTCCAAAATACGCTAAGTTTCTAAAGGAATTGTGCACCAATAGGAAGAAATTGAAGGGGATGAAATAGTTAACATGGGAGAAAATGTATCACCATAATTTTGAGAAAATGCGAAAAATGTGGTGACCTGTGTTGATTTCAATACCATGTGTAATTGGCAATAGGAGAATTGAACGTGCTATGCTCGATTTAGGAGCTTCAATAAATGTCATGCCTTATTATGTTTATTGCAAGTTGAATTTGGGTCCTATGAAGGAACTGTGTAGTTATTAAATTGGTGATAGATCTAAAACTCACCCTGTGGGAGTTGTGGAGGATGTCTTAGTGCGAAGTTAATAAGTTGATTTTTCCAGCAGACTTCTTTATAATGAAGACGAGGATGACGATGATGATGTGCATGATTCAAAGAACCCTTCTACTAGGGAGACCTTTTATGATGACAGCCAAGACAAATATAGATTTGGATGAGTGCACTATTTCAGTTAAATTTGATGGAGATATAGTTAAATTCAATATTTTTGATTCCATGAAATTTCCTGCTGAATCTCACTCACTGTGTTCAATTGATGTAGTAGAGACAGTTGTGCAGGAATTCTTTGAAGAAGAAAATGAAGATGCTGATTTAGAATTAAATAAGCATTTGGAGAATAATAGTGAAGAAAATAAGAAGAAGGACGTTCACGACTCTCATTTTGAAATGCCAAGTAGATCTATTAATTTGAATAGTGAGAGTTCAAGTTTTTATAAGTCAATAATACCTTCTGTTTTGCAGGCACCTAAATTGGAGTTGAAACCCTTGCCAAGCCACCTTAAGTATGTTTACTTAGGTAATGAGGAGACCTTGCCAGTTATTATTGCAAGAGGCTTAACTAAAGAGCAAGAAGCAAAGTTGATTCAAGTTTTGAAGAGGTATAAAAAGGCAATTGGGTGGACTTTGTCGGATATCAAAGGCATAAGTCCGTCAATTTGTATGCACAGAATTCATTTCGAGGACGATGCCAAACCAGTGAGAGAACCACAAAGAAAGCTCAATCCTACAATGAAAGAAGTGGTTCTAAAGGAAATTTTGAGACCTTTAGAAGAAGGCATTATTTACCCAATCTTAGGCATAATGGGTAAGTCCGATTCATATGGTGCCTGAGAAGACTGGGATCACCGTGGTAAAGAATCAGATAATGAGTTAGTACCCGCAAGAGTCCAAAGTGGATGGCGAATGGTTATCGATTTTAGGAAGCTCAACTCGCAACGAGAAAGATCACTTCCCTTTACCATTCGTAGATCGGATGTTGGAAAGATTGGTAGGGATTTCTTTTGCTTCCTTGACGGATTCTCTGGTTATTATCAAATTGTGATTGCTCAAGAAGATCAGAGAAAACCACATTTACATGCCCGCTTGGCATGTTTGCATTTAGGAGAATGCCTTTGGTTTATGTAACGCCTAGGTACGTTTCAAAGATGCATGATGAGTATTTTTCGATTATATTGAAAATGCATTGAAGTGTTTATGGACGATTTTACTGTATGGTGATTCTTTGATGAATGCTTAGTTAATTTAGAGAGAGTGTTGATGAGATGCATTGAAACTAATTTGGTTTTAAACTATGAAAAGTGTCACTTCATGGTAAATCAAGGAATTGTTTTGGGGCATGTTATCTCTTCTCGAGGCATAGAAGTAGATAGAGCCAAGGTTGATTTAATTGTGAGCTTACCTTACCCTACAAGTGTTAGGGAAATTCGCTCTTTTCTTGGCCATGCAGGCTTTTATCGCAGATTCATCAAAGATTTCTCGAAGATTGCTCGCTTAACCAATTTGCTTCAAAAGGATGTAGAATTTGAGTTTGGAATAAGGTGCAAGGAAGCATTTGACAAGCTTAAGGAGTTGTTGACCACAGCCCGATTATTCAACCACCAGATTGGAACTTGCCATTTGAGATTATGTGTGACGCTAGTAACTTTGTGGGAGCAGTTCTAGGCCAGCGAGTGAATAAGAAAAGCCATGTTATTTATTATGCTTCCCGAACTTTGAATCCAGCTCAGAGCAATTACACTACTATAGAGAAGGAGCTTCTAGCAATTGTTTTTACTTTAGAAATTTAGATCTTATTTACTAGGCTCTAAAATAGTTGTGTTTTCGATCATGCAACTCTGAAGTATCTGTGGCGAAGAAGGAATCAAAACCAAGGCTAATAAGATGGATTTTGTTACTCCAAGAGTTCGATTTGGAGATTAAAAATCGTAGGGATCGTAAAATTCTGTGGTGGATCATCTGAGTAGGTTAGTTCGAGAACCATTCTTTACCCATCTCTGAGTCATTCCACGATGAGCAATTATTCCAAATAAAAGGTACAATCCTTGGTATCTGATATAGTGAATTATTTGGTTACGGGTAATTTGCCTAGTTTCATTAGTAAATCTAGGAGAATAAAGATCAAAAGTGAGGCAAAATATTATGTTTGGGATGAACCTTTTTGTGGAAATTTTGTTCGGATCAAATAATTAGAAGATGTGTGCCTAAGAATGAACATCTGTTCATTTTAACCTTTTGTCATAATTTTGCTTGTGGAGGTCATTTTGGACCTAAAAGAACAGTTAGGAAGATTACGGATAGTGGGTTTTATTGGGAGACTATTTTTAAAGATTCATATCACTATTGTAAAATTGTGAAAGATGTCAAAAACTGGATCTTTATCCCGGAGGAATGAGATGCCGCAGACCCATCCTTGTTTGTGAAGATTTGATGTATGGGGTATTGATTTTATGGGCCCTTTTCCATCTTCTTGTGGTTTTTCTTACATTCTTTTAGTGTTGATTATGTGTCCAAGTGGGTGGAAGCAAAAGCCACAAAGACCGATGATTCCAAGGTTTTTGTATGGTTTATCAAGACTAATATTTTCAGCAGTTTGGCATTCCAAGAGCAATGATTAGTGACCAAGGGAGTCATTTTTGTAATCGCACGCTGCAGCTCTTTTGAAGAAATATGGGGTACATCATAGAGTGGCTACAACTTACCATCCCCAAACCAATGGCATGGTGAAGTTTCTAACCGTGAGGTAAAGTCCATTCTAGAGAAGGCAGTCAACCCGGGGAGGAAGGATTGGAGCCTACACCTTGATGATGCACTTTGGGCCTACCGTACGGCTTACAAGACTCCTATAGGGATGTCTCTTATAGGTTAGTGTTTGGGAAGTGTTGTCATTTACCGTGGAGATTGAGCATAGAGCTTATTGGGCGGTGAGTCGTTGCAATATGAATTTGGAGAAGGCCGAGAAGAAAGGAAATTGCATTGCAAGAGCTTGAAGAATTGAGATTAGAAGCTTACGAGAATTCACGCCTTTACAAGGAGAAGACCAAATTATTTCATGATAGCATGATTTTGAGGAAGCAATTTGCAATTGGTCGAAAGTTTTACTCTATAATTCTCGTCTAAAGCTCATGCCAGGTAAGCTACGCTCTAGATGGATTGGACCATTTGTTGTTACCAATGTTTTTCAACATGGTGCAGTGGAGATAAAGAGCGTGGATACGAGCAAGGTTTTTACTGTGAATGGTCATCGCTTAAAACTATTCCATGAAGGTGTTGATGCAGCCCCAAAGAAGGCATTAAGTTGACTATGCCAATTTATTTAGAAAATTGAGAAAGCAAGAGGTCGTCAGCATACGACGTTAAAAGTTGCGCTCTTGGGAGGCAGCCCAAGGAATAAATATCCTTTTAGAATTGTTTTTACTTTTTTAGGTCATTTAGCCTTATTGCATTGCATTTTTAGAAGTAGAATCTCTGTCAGTTTCACTTAGTGTAGTTGCATATAAATTGTATGAAAAAGAAGAAGAAGAATTTGATAAGAAAAATTTTGGTAGGAGCTAGAACAGTACTTGCATTTTGCATAAAACTTAAATGTGCTTTAAAAAAAAATTTAGCTACTATTTAGGACAGCCCCACCCCCAAGTTGTTCATTAATTTCACAGATTCTTTTGTTTTGCATATACAATGGGGGCCAGCTCGGGACTTGAGCGGCTCGGGAGAAGAGTAGCTGAAGACTGAGGAAGCTCGGAACTTAGTGCATCCTTTTTCTCTTGACGGCTTGTATGCACGGACACGCGTGTGTATGAAATGTAAAGGCAGAGCGTGGGTGAGAAAAATTAAACCCTCACTTCACAAACTGGAATTTGATGCTCATATTGCTTTCTTATGCTTGTTTTTACCGATAAGGACTGTTGATTGGGTGTTTTTGGTGTCAAAATTTTTTGGGCCATGATTCATCCTACTTGTATGAATCTTTATGATTTTAACTTTGTACATCATGTGTTTGATGAAATGCCTAAAAGAAATTTTCAGTTCCATTGTAAGCAATTGAGCACTTGAACATTCTTATTTCACACGTGTAGTGAGTGTACTTCTATTTCTCCACACTTGCACGGTTTTTTGTGCCAAAAGGAAGCACCAAGCACAAGCACTAAAAAAAAATTAACAAAAAAATATAATAAATAAACTTAAAAATAAAAATAAAAATATAGTGAATGCATAAATTCTGAGCACACACAATAGGCATAAAATTTGCACATGCACCGTGACATAAAATTGTTTCGCCATTTTGAATTGCTGGACATTGCACAACAACGCAAGCTGATTTTCCAACTGCAGACTGGACACATTGCTTGCACGGTCATTTATTTCAAATTGTGATGATGGTATTCACAATACAATTATGATCCTTTGAACTAATATGCTGAAAGAGTACCCTGATTTGCTGAATTTTGTATGCAATATTTTTGTTTCATGCTTGCTTGCTAATTCTTGATTAGTAGCTGCTTTCTTGTGCTGCATTTTGCTTATTTGTCTGCATTTATTATTATTATTATTTTTGTTTTGTGCATTGAGGACATTGCACATTTCAAGTTTGGGGTGTGGCTGGAATTTTGTGCCTAAATGAAATATAGAATGCATTTGTTTTGTAATGCTTGTGACTTCCTTACAGTGGCAAGAAACGGCGAAACATGCATCATCTAGGACACCTTTTACTGGCCAATTGCATGTGAAAATTGAAGAAATGTGAACATTAGTCAATGAAGAAAAAGTGGAATGAGTAAGCATGAAAATGGTGGTGTATTTTTTTTTTTCGATTCCTTACTTATTTAGGAAAGTTTTGCTTATTAAATGATGTTGTCTTAGTGCACATTTCATGGGGCATGTTAGTGAGATGTAGTGTATTGATTATGAGGCCTTTGTGAGCCAAAGTAATGTTCCTAATGCATCTCAATAACTCTGGCACTTCACTTAAAACTTGAAAGATGACTTAGGCGGTCATTTTTTTGCATTTTTATGTTAATTTGTGGGCTGAATTTCTACTCATTCTGAGGCTCTTAGGGAGGTCTCTAAATGAACTTGTATGAGTAGTAGAAGGAAAAAGAGCCACAAAACTCTGGGCCAAAAAAAAAAGAAAAAAAACAAGAGTGAAGTACCCCAAGTGGAATGTGACTTTCATTGCTTAATGTGATAGAAATTTGCGAAGGCTATGTGACAACTTGGGGGAAAGGAATAGAAAAGATTTCAATGCCTTAACGATTTCAAGTGAGTGAAATTTTTGTGAAATTTTGAGATGTCTTAGTAGCATGATTATCATGAGTGGTGCTCGATTCTTGCATTGCATTGTTCATGAACATGTTCCTTCATCACACACACACACGCAACATTTAATATGCAAATACTAGTGCCGAAAAAGTGGAGAAAAGAGGGACTTACATTACCTTAGTGCAAGCTGCAATATTCCACTCTATGAGGCAACATGGTGTTTACATTTTACGAAAATTAAGTGTGCATTGTTCGGTAAAAATGGGGACATCGATGAGGCATGGTTAGGTCAATGCTTGCCGTTAAATAAGAAGTCACTTTGTGTTAGTCAGAGTTGTGTTTTTCTTTACGTGTTTTATTTGCTCTTATGTGTTTGTGAATAAATTGCTCGAGGACAAGCAATGGTTTAAGTTTGGGGGTATTTGATGAAAATCAAATATACCTAAATTTAACAAGTAATATTACTATATTTTTAAATTTTTGTTATCATTCTAGTAGATTTTGTAGAGTTGGTAGTTTATTATACTTAAAGTGCTAAATTTTATTCATTTATGTTTTTTTCCCAACAATAAAAATAATATTTTGTAGGATAAGAATTGTTTTATTAGCCTTACTACTTGATTTATATAAATAAATAAAAGCAGTCGGTTTTAAAGAAGAAGGTTCGGAAAGAGTTGGAATTTGAAGCGGGAGGCGATAGAATCGATTACTCAAGCGTATCGAGGCTAACGATCTACCCAAATCGATTCCAAAAAAAGTGCAGCGTTTAGGATTAAAATTCGGTTGATTTAGTTTCCTTTTCTATTATATATACACTATTTTTTCCTTTATTCTTTAGAGAGAACCGTAAGGAGAAAAAAAGAGATCTTCAAGAAAAGCAGCGCCTTTGTCTTTTCATGCATTTTTCTTTACTCTTGGGCGATTCTCAATAAAATTACAAAATTGATTGGAGGATGTTTAGCACCACCATGAGAGGCTAAAGTGTTGGTTTCGATCCAGGAGAGATTGAAGTCAATGTATTCTTGTGAGGTTTTGGTTTAATTTAAATTTCTTATTGTGCCCAAGTATTCATTAATTCTTGATTGAATTGTTATGAAAGATTAGGATCATTTGAATTGACGACTCAATTGGTTTTAATCTTTCAATGCTATCCATCTTGTTCTAAATCCGAATAGTTTAGAATAATTGGAATTGAGAGCACCTACAATACTTTGCATGTGAAAAGTGTGAGTGATCGTGTGACTTTGACTTAGGTAAGAATTAATGGAACGAGTCCAGAATTGTAGCTATCTCAATTGTTTGGAATTGGTTTAACCATTTCACCTACTCAATCTTTGTTGTCAATTTGATATGGAACGCCATCGTACTTGATCGGTTGAGAATTAGGTTTGTTTTGGATGCTAGGTTCAGGCAAACGAATTTGGAAAACATATAATCTTCTTAGGCTAATCCGGTAGATTTTTGGTTAAATATTTGAACTGATAAGAATGTTGCTTAGTAACCTGTGATCGAGAAGCATTGACAGAAATCGTATTCCCTGGATTGGATTCTTGGTAAGATTGTTATTCACATTTGTTTATTTTGTTGAAAAAAAAAAGAAGAAATTTTTAGTTGACTTTATATTTTAATTTTATAAGTAGTTTTCTGAATCCAAAACTCCTCTTTTGTTTATTACTAAGAATTTTGAAAAAAAGTTCCCTGAGGGATTCGACCCGGTCCACCTTTTACTGCAGTTAATTGTGAGATCGGTAATTAATTTTGGGGGTTTCGACAATCCCACCAACCTCGCCTACCAAAACCTTCTTTTGATCTTCCTTAGTTTTGAACACAAAGCGGAAATAGTTTCTTCCCAACTCTCGGACTAGGAATGTCCGATTAATGACCAAATAGCTCAAGAGTGTTTTAAGACCAATGAAGTTGGTTTTTATCCTCAAAGATTTTCCTAATAAGCTCATTTCACTTGCTTCTTTACTAACCTTGACATCTTTCACCTCAAGTGAACTCCTCCTCTTCCGCCATTGATAACTATAGCTTCTCTACCAATTGATACCTCTTGCTCCCGATTCAAAGGTTTACCTTTATCCATCACCTCACCTTGCCCAAAATGTGATCAGCTTGCAAAGGAAATCAAGAAATCCAAATCACTAATAAGATCTTGGTTGCCGCTATCTATTTGGACCAAGGATATTTTGATAAAGGTTTTCCATCACTCTCCTTTCTTTCTATTAGATATTTTGTTTACGATCGTGTTTCCCGCATCCCATACATTTCTTTATTCTTCATCCGATCATTAGAGTTTAACTCCTATCTTTATGATCTAGAAGTGTTGTCCTTTTGGTTTTTCCTCGTTATGTTGTCCGAGATCTACACAGTGCTTCCGGAATGGACACATGATGGGGATTGAAAAGCAGTGCTTTTGGAGTGGGAACAATATTCTCTCTCCTACGTAAAGAGAAACCTACAACTCTCCCGACTTCTAGAGAGAGACTACTTGTTAATCAATAAGAGAATTACCTTCAACATACCGAAATATTGAGATACTTGTCACAATTGACAATTTGAATTTTGTGTCAAAATCGGTTCCGTTTTGAATTTGATCTGAACATCTCAAGTTAGTTTCTATAATTTTGCACTTTTTCTCATGTTAATTTGTCACTAACATTCTTTGGATTGATAGAAGTTGATTTTCTTGGCTTCATGGCTATCATGTCAATTCTACCACTTTTTCCAAGCACACAATCATGGAGGAAATCATCATGATTATTCACCAATTTTGCCACATGATCTTTGACAACACAACATTTCGCTTCTCCCTTTGAAAGAGGCAATGAGTACCATTATTCCTTCAAATTCTTGGAGGAACTTCTAGAAACAAGCTACCGTAAAGTTGCAAGTTGATTCGAATCAATTCACGATCCACGAGCAGCAAAAGGGTTGATGATTCAATTGCTTGAAGCCATCTCATGATTCCTCAAGTGTTATAAATTTCTATATGTCACCAAATGAAAATGTCATGACCAACACTACAATATATAATCGTTTCTAGCTCGCTTTCTTCAATGCAAGACAAGAGATGGGAAATTACAGCCTCAACTTGAATGTACAACTCCAAATCCATACAATGGCCACCCTTTGACAAACCAATATTTTCCTTACTTTGACTCTTCGACTAGTCAGTATTTCTCATGCAATCGAAAATGTCTTCTCAGATTTATTATCCGTTGCAATCTTCTTGAAATCTTAAAGCTTGAGAAATGTATGGGCTGAAAACTATCAATATTTCTAGATGCAATAGTCTCGAAGCTTTTGTGATCGATTGCCTAAACATTACTTGCATAAGACTTGCAGCTACCCTCAAATCTTTCTCGCTATAAAGGTGCTCTACCAGTAATTGAGATGGAATATGCTCAATTTTTGGTTGATGTCACACTTGATCTTGAAGAAGGTTTAGGTCACCTTTCCTTAACTATTAACAACTAATCTCTAGTCTTATATATGTGTGCGTGGAAAGACCTGTAATTAAAGGACTTCAAAGCTTATTTTGATATGTAATTATGAGACCATGGTAGATTCTAATCAAGATCTATGGGGTATTATTAAAACAATGAATATTAAGATGGATGGCACTATCATCTTTGACTCGATTAGTCTTACAGATTAGTGATTTATGAATGCATTATTAGCCCAGATTTCATTGTAAAACTTCGTTATCATTATCTTACATATCCTAAGAACCATGATTGATATATTCATCTCTCAACTTAGCACTTTAGTACCTACGTTATTCTCCAAACTAGAAGATGAAATAGTTATAACACTTGTCACTGTGCTATTTTGTAAAATGTAAAGATCGAACTATCAAATTCCCTTCATGATCATTAGTGTACCTGCGAAAATACTCAAAACTCTACCTCCACATTTGTAGTGATCAATTGCATCAAATGTTCAAAAAGAAATCAATTTTTTTGTTCAAATTTTGTACATGCTTGACGTCTGTCAAAATCCTCACAATACCATCATATATCTTAATTGTTACTGTACCTATTCCAACAACAACACAAGTATTATTATTACTCATGAGAACTTTATCACCATCAATAGATTGATAAGTAGTAAACTACCACTATACTGCACTCATGTTAAAAGTGTAGCTTTGAATCAAGAATCTTCTCCAATCCGAATTACAACAATAGTAGTGAAAATAGCTACACCTCAAACTCATTTATTGATTCCAAAGATTTCAAGAAAGCTCACTATCTTCTTTCCTTGGACCTCTAAATAATTCTTTTTAATGTCCTTTTTCCCACAATTAAAACTCTTGTCATTTTTTCTAAATTTAGATTTTGGTAAAGATCTTCTTTTATCATCTTTTCCTAATTCATTCTCTCTACCTTGGATAACCAATTCTTCCACTAACCATATCACCTTTTTGATTGATTTCCATAACTCATTAGACTTCAACGATACCTTTACATCATCTATGGAAATTGAGTCATTCCCATACAACAAAGTGATTACCAAGTGATTGTAGGATACTAGTAAAGAACATAGAAGAATAGGAGTTTGATCCTCATCTTCTATTTTCACATCGATATTACCCAAATCTAAAATAACTTTATTGAATACATCTATATGTGTATCAATGGGTGTACCTTATTTCATATTCATGTTTATAATTGCTATTTCACATACAACAAATTCTTGAGAGACTTTGTCACGTAGGAACTTTCAACCTTTAACCAAAGTCCTGGGTGTTTTGATAGAGCTTAAAATGTATATATTTCTTGTTAATATTTTCTCAATATTAACTTGATTATAAGGTGAAATTGTTTGGTTTTGATATACTTTGTGTTTTAGGTATGGAAATTAGAGAATTGGAGGAAAAAAGATAAAAGGGCAAAATTGAAGCAAAAGAAAAAAAAATTCAAGACTTCCGATTATTAGCGTGACCACGCCTAAGGCAATGTTAGGCTAGATGAATTTTTAATCAAAACGAGAATGTATGGGCGAGATTTCCATCAAGAAAAGGAATTATGAGTTGTCAAATTAAACAAGGAAAAGAGATATTGCAGCAAGTTTTCAGAAACAAATATTTTATGTTAGTTAGGAGTATTTTTCATATTCTTCTTATGTTTTCTTTTCGAGTAGAATTGATTTTCTATAATGGTTATCATTACTATATCTTAGGAATTAGTTTTGTTATAAAAAGAGAACCTTAGAGATACAAGAAAAATATAGAAAAATAAAAAGGCAGCCGCTCTCTTCTTTCTCCAAGAAACTCACATCTTTCTTCTCTTTTCTTTAGTTTAGCAATTTTCTTAGAAAAATTCCATAACTCATGTGTGCCATCATGAGTGGCTAAACTCTATTTTCTAATTCAAGGAAGGATTAATTTCAATTGCAATCAGTGTGAGGTTTTGTTCTTAAATTTATATTCTTGCTTTTAATACAAGTACTTGTTAATTCTTGATTTAATTCCAATGAATAATTGATGATTCGATAATTTGACAAATTAATTCTTCATTTTTTATTCTATTGCTATCCATGAATTCAGTGATTCGTAAATGCCATGAATGAGTGGTCCTAGTAGCAATTAGGTTAATTATATTTATGATTTGAATTATGCATGCTTAGCTTGGGAGAATTAATGAGACAAGATTAATTCATCAAGTTATTTCAATTCTTTAATCTTGGTTTAACTGCTTTCATAGATCTTAATGTTATCATTAATTTGATATGGAATGCTATCGTGCCCAATCAATTAATAAAAAGTTTTGGTTTGGGTGCTGGGCTCAGTCAATTATATTACAAAATAGAAATTTATTACGGCTATCCTCATAAGTTTCAAGTTAAATATTTGAATTTGCAAGATTCTTTTTGTGACCTATGATCGATGCAATTGAATGAGATCAACCCTTAGATTGGAAGCTTGGTAATGTTGAAATTTTCTCTATTTTCGATTTTTCTACTTGAATATTTTTTTATTAATTTTATAATTTAGTCAAGTAGTTAATCATTCAAAACTCCCCTTGTTTTATTTATTTTTAATTTATTATTCAAGGCTTAGAACTATACTTTGGTTCTCTTATGATTCGACCTAGTCTCTACTACTCAGAATTTAATTTGTAATCACTCAAGGACAGGATTAATTTTAAGCAGTTTCAACAAATCCACCATGTTTTTCTCCAAAGAACCTCTCTCAAGACATTGTTTACTAATGACATGACAATTGAGCCATACACCTTCTCTAGGAATTTGTCATTTTCCTAGTCGTAATTGTCTAAGAAAAATACTCTTTACCTTTTAATGCCCTTTGGAGACTTTTTCACATAAAGAAACATACATCTTCATCTTCCACAATCCAAATTATTCTTCCCATCAAACTTTTCTATGCCATACCTAAGATCCGTCTTGAACTAACCTAGTCTCGATACTAATTTATTGTGATTATTTCCAAGATTACTCAAGAATAGAAAAATAAGAATAAAGAATAAATCAAAATACATAAGTTAATGTGGTTGCTTCAACACCTCAAACCTACATCGACATGAAGGCAATAATGATATTATTAATAATTTGAAAATTACAAGGATTTTCCCAAACCCTTAAAAAAACCCTACCTCTCACTATTTTGTAAGCACCTTTCTCACTCCAGAAATTTCTCTCTAATGCTCTTAATATTTTTTAAAAATCTCTACTCTATGAGAAAAGACCCTACTATATATATATATAGGCACCAAATAGAGAGCCAATCAAAATCTAATTTAAATTAATATTACAAAATATAGTAGGATTTCCTAAAGGTTAATATCCAAATCCTAATTGAATTATGAAAACACTAAATTAGAAAATTAGATAAAATTATCTAATTCCATTCCAATTTGGAAACAATGCATCATCCAACAAAATCAATGGCTACTAATAGTCAAATGTGTCAATCATTAGTCAAAATTAAATATTCCAAGTTTTAGGAACTAAAATATAATTTTTAATTTGTTGTTTTTTTTCCTCTGCACTATAAACCATTTTTTTATTTGATCTTCATTACCCAATCCCAAATATTTTTCACTACCTTTTCTTAATATAGTAGTAATTAATAAAAATGTATGAAACCATTCTTTAATTTAATAATAATTAATAGAAATTTAATAATCCCTCTGTCCTAAAAGAAAAAGAGTCCACTTTGGATTTGGTATAATTTTTTTAATTATGAAGTATAACACACTTAATACATCATTCAATACATAATTTTTCATTTTTATATTTACTTTTAATTTTAGGTTATACATGATCGTTATTAATAAGAATAATATGAGACTTTAATTCAAAAGTGGACTCTTTTTCCAGAAAAGAAAGTTTTCAAAATTAACTCTTTTTAGGACAGAGATAGTAGAAATTTAGTAAATCATGATCTTAATTTAGTAGCCCAATCCCAAATATTTTATATACATAAACCATTCTTTTAATTTCTATTAGTTGATACAATTAAATGAATAAAAAATTACAAAATATTTGGATTGGATAAGAAAAGTTAAATAAGATTTTTTTTGTAGTGTAGCAAAATAAATAAATAAATAAGGGGAAAAATGAACAATACATTAAAAATTGCATTTCAATACCTAAACTTTAGAATATTTGACTTTGACTAATGGTAACGAAATTTGATTATTAGTGACAATTGACTTTCTATTAAATATACTAAAAATAGTACATTTCTAAGTATTATTGACTAAGAGTATTACGTTTCAAACTTTTAAAACCTAACATCAGCTTTTATAAGCCCTACCATCGGTTCTTTGTCATGGATCTTATAGAAACCTATTCCAAAATTAGTTTGTAAATGGAAGAATTCAATGCTATAAAAACTCTACATAAAAATTTCATACTTTTACGTGGAAACCAATTAAATTATGACATTCCAATACACTCCACCTCTCGTGTTCATGTGACACTATTAGTTTTGCACTAAACTAACTTTGCATTAGATGGTTGTGTACTAGATAGTGACATTATTAGTTCCCATCACATTTTAGTTTTTCTCTTTAGTTTTAGGTGAACAATGTAATATTGACATTACGAATCTAGTCATGAGCAAACTATCAACATTAACAACCGTATGGTGTGATTCCAAAGATAGTTGTTGTTTCTAATATCACTTGTCATGAATTTTAGGAAACCCAACTCAAAAGTTAACTTGTGTGAAGTGGAAGAAAACAAAAACATATAAACCTTATATAGAAATCCCATATTTTTTATGGAAGAACTAATTACATCATGACATTCTTGTACTTTTATGGAGAACTACCATCACTTGTTGCCAAGGATTTTACCAAGAATATGGTATTGATTATGAGGAAACTTATGTAGCTCACAGTGATGTTTGATGATGGAAGATGAAATGATGTGAGTTCAAATAGATGACCAACTTTGCATCCTGTCCCAAGAATCTTGTGGTCTATGATTCCTATAGAAAACAACCATGACTCAAAAGCGGAACATTAATACAACGTTCACACAATTGGTTAGTAGATAAAAGATTTAAGAAAACTTGTGGCACATGAAAAACATTAAGGATAGACAAGGATGTAGTATGAATAGAGCTAATGTGTTGAACATGCATTACAAAATTATTAGCTGTATAAACAATAGGGGAATTGATGAGACGTGTTTCGATAGTAAGCGAGAAGAATTTGATGCCATGTGATTGCAACAAATAGAATCCAACTACCATTTAGATGTTGTACCTGAGCTAACAAATGAGATACAAGAGATAATAGAAGTAGAGAGACGATGTCTATGACTGAGACCGTAATTGATTCAAAATAGTTTGAATATCCTTTAGAGAAAATTTTGGCGAGTTAGACTTAAAGGATTCATTAATTGTGGCAGTTGCAAAAGAATGGGTAGGAGGTGGGGAATATACAAGATCTTGAGATTGTCTAAATCAAGAGTACAACATTCTAAAATGACATGATCCACCGCTTTGCAATAATAGCAGGTTGACTGAGATTTTGACCGAGAGTGAGAGCTAGCGCGAGGACGAGAACTACCACCACGGAAGATCCCTTCAAAGAGACTAGAGGAGAAAGGGTTGTTGATGTGGAACTAGTAGTGGAAGTGATTAGTGTAGGAGCGGGAATAGCTAGTGTAGAAAGGACTAACTTTGGAGCAGAAGAGTAATCGTTCTTCTTGAATTTCAGTCAAATTTCTTCTAAGCAATTCCTTAATAACTATATCAAGGGTAGGTAGAGGGTTTTGGTGTGAGAGAGAACTACAAATAGACTCAAACTCATCTTAAAGAATCATATGTAGATGACAAACACGAGAATCACAAAAATCAGCTTAAATAGAGGCACTTTTAGAAGTGGACCATCTTTGGATCACACATAGATAAGCGATCCGGAGAATTTCTAACTTGGAAACATAAGAATGAATACATTAGCGATTTGTTAGTACAAACGATGGAGTCAACAATATAACTAAAACTAGTGAACATCATTTGTAAGAGAACACCAAATGTTCAAAAATCCCACACAACTTTAACTATGTCAAACATGCAAAATTTTGATTTTATACTCATGGTATAGGTATTACGAAACCATGTTAAGTTTTGATGATTTTTAGCATCCCATTTTTCAATCCTATCAATGAAATTAACTTCATTCTCATTATTTTGTTGAACATGTTTTGGAATTTCATCCATTCTAATTGGTCATAAAAGTCTTTCTTTAAGAAAACTACACCTCTTGGGACCACATACCATAATTGGACTCATAAAAATTATTATAATAGGTTTAGAAATTGGTTCAGCAGTTCCATAATAAAGAATAAAAAATTGACTACAACAACCTGACCCCGATATGAATAAAAATGAACAAAACAGAATCACTAGAATTGACGAACAGCATATCTGAAGCATGATTAGTGATATACACCAAGAACGGCGAAGACTAGATCCAAAGAAACTACTACCGAATAAATCCAAAAAGTAGCAATTGTCAAACGGCGAGGACCAATGAATAGCGACTATTGAAGAGCTGCACCCAACAACAAACCATCACCACAACAAGAGAGGAAATGAACTAGTCGACGACAAACAAAATAACTAGAAAAGGAAAATCTGTGATGACGTTGATCTAAACGGCAAAAGATCATGGCTGGTTAAACACGCGTTGGCTTGTGAGTGACACGTGCCAAAAGAAAGGCTAAGTAAGTGGGTGCATGAGAACCACGTGCCACAAAGAGGCTTTTTGATGAGTGAGAACGTGTGAGAATGTGATAACTCTATTTTATATAGGGTTTTCTTATTAATTTTAGTTAGAAATTGGCTTGTGTTTTAATTTGTTTTTACATATTTTGGCCAAATTATCCTTTGAAAACTCACTCATCTTCCGAGTTCATAACTCTTGATCAGACGTCAAATGAGATGATTCAAGATGATATGGAAAGCTAAGAAAGAGAGCAAAACTTTCATGAAGAAAGTGTTATCAAATTCAGGAAGAAAAGGACCAAAACTGGACAGAAACTTGAAGAAAAATGTTGGCTTTTCTGAAATTTTCTTCACTACGGGTTCAGATTTATTGCAGCAGTTTGCTTCACGTTTGCAGCACAAATTGATAGTAAATTTCAAGAATAAGAAGCCTTCTTACTCAGGTATTAATCACACGAAGGTATAACACAAAAACTGAAAAGAAAACCGGGGCTCAAGAACAAGGTAGATTTGGTTCTTCTTTTCTGAATTTTTCTTCACTACGAGTTTGAAATTGGCACACTTGGTTTCTCACTTTGGGTAGCATCAATCAACAACCCAAAGTCTCCATAAGAAATCAATATTCACACAAAGAGCAAAAGCACAGAACCAAGTTGTAACACAAGAAAACGAGATATGTCACAAATCTTTTTCATTTGAGTGAAAGAGAAACATCCGCACATGAAGGCTTGAGACTAGCTGCCATCTTTTCTTTTTCAAGAAAGTCTCACATGGACAGCAAGAAAGTATCTTCAAAATGCAGT